>JAQHUG010000066.1:7172485-7349124 GCA_028555095.1 Dicrostonyx torquatus | reverse complement strand
CTGTGTGTGTATTTGTAGGCACATGTGTATGCACTGTAGGTGTTTGTAGGTACATGTATATGCACTGTGTGTGTATTTGTAGGCACATGTGTATGTACTTTCACATACAGGCTAGAGGTCAACCTTGAGTACTGTTCCTCAGGACAGTTTCCTGTACTGTTTTTCAAGACAGGATCTTTCATTACCCTGGAAAGCTGGGCAGTTATGTTGGGATTCTAAGGCATTAATGCCCAACTTTATTTCTTTTTTCTTCATCTTTTTCTCTTTTTTTTTCCTTGGGTTTTTCAAGACATGGTTTCTCTGTGTAGCCCTGGCTGTCCTGGAACTTGATTTGTAGACTAGGCTGGTCTTGAACTCAGAGATACACCTACTTCTGCCTCCTGAGTACTACAATTAAAGGCGTGGCTGGCTTTTTTTAAAAACTGTTCTAGCTTGATACTGGTTCTTCAGGCCATGCCACAGCACTCTACCTATGACCTGCTCAGCATCCAGTAACTTATGCAATAACGTTTCGGTTTCTTACTATATGAGAGACTATAATGGTATTTATGAGTTCCTACTATTAGATGTCCGAAGTCATTCTTTTCTTTTCCTTTGATAACCATGCACTGCCACGTGCTGTCTCTCTCCTGAAGTCCCTGGGGCTGTTCTTAAACCCTCTGGTAGTGTTTTACTTTTATGTGCTTTATGTCTTATCTTCCTAGGCTGATGGCAAACTCTTTGGGGGCAAGAATCATGTCTTAGCTCCTCTGGATTCTCGATGTTCCCAAAGCAACACCAGTTGCTGTGGTGTTGTGAAGACAGCAGTGCGACCCATAGGCTGTGACCCCCTTGAGAGTCAAAGGGATTTTCCCAGGGGTTGCATAGCAGATGGCCTGAAGAGCAGATATAACATAATGATTCATAACTACCAAAATTATAGATATGAAGTAGCAATGAAAAGAATTTTATGGTTGGGGGTCACAACGTGAAGAACTATATTGAAGGGTCGTAGCATAGGAAGGCTGAGAACCACTGCTGTAAAGGATGATGTATCCACACTGGATATTTAAGGGATAAAAGATAAGCAAAAAACAGAGACGGAGCTTCACTAGACAGCCAACTGTTGTTAGTACTGGGCAGTAAAACAGAAGCATTTCTTTTCCCTCATAGCTGATGAGAGGTCTTGATAAAAACGGTGAGACCTGATCAGTTCATTGGCTCCTAGTGCTTCTGGCAAGACCTTATCTAGCGAGTTCTTACAGCACCGAAGATTTCTACAGAGAGAATTCTAGAATGATACCATTCATTTTACCAAGGTGGTCCTACTCTGCTGCATTAGTAGAAAAATGAAACTGGAGGATGCTGTCAAGGAAACAGCATTAGGAAAGTGGGACCTAAAGGTGGGGCTTTTCTCTCTTGGGGACCAGGGAAGAACTGGGAGGGTACCACATACTTTCCCCACAGTGTTTCACTGATCCCATTCTGCCACTTGCAGACAGAAAGTGTCACTGAAGGAAGTCTAGGGCACACTTGAGTTGATGGGGTATCAGCTGAACCTGAGGTGCAGGCAGGTTCTCCCTCTTCATAGAGGACTGAAGGGCTTGGTGGGGAGGAATGAGGATGAGAGTCACGTGGACCTGGTGATTAAGGACAAATCTAACTGTATAAAAGATCAGTCCAAAGAATGTACCAAAATTAAGGGGAAAGGAGAAAGAGTGAACCTTTCCTGTAAAACCGCTGGTTACTTCTCATGTCTCAGTCACAAAAGAAAGGGGAGCACGAAAGACAACTTTCTAAAGAAATTCTAAAGGCGAAGTGCGGAGAGGAAACTTCCCCCATGTTTCCAGATGCTACTGCACACGTGGCACAGCAGTTAATTAACACAGAGACACTGCTGCCTGTGCTGCCGACGTAACTACACCTGGAGTCTAATTAGGTCCGTCTCCGCTACCCCCATCTACGTCAGTCAGCCAAGGCACACATCTCTCAAAGTGTGGTTAGTGCTCATGGAGTTGGTTGGTGACATGCGTGAGGTTGAGGAGCTGTCACTTCTAACACGTGAGAGCCACTCACAGCCTCAGCAAGCTTCCTCCACGGGGTGATTTTCATGAAGAAAGTGAAACCTTGGGAGGGGGCAACTCCTCTGGGTTGTTTCCTGGTGTTCCATGCCAGGTGGAGAAAGTCTTCACTGGCAACGCCAGCAAGCAATTACTTATTTATTTATTCATTTGGGTCTCTGACTTTAATAAGATGATATTAATATTGGTAACCACGTTGATCAGATTTGGGGGGAAAGTAAACTTGTTTTCCTGGGCTCAGAAAGTAAAGAGACTTGCAGCTGAGTCTAACAACGTGAGTTTGATTCCCTAGACTCACATGGTAGCAGGCGAGAAGCTACTCCTGCAAGCTGTCCTCTGACCTTCACATGGTAATACGTGTCTCCACCCCCCATATAAACAAATGAACAAATAAATAAAAGTGACAAAAGTTAAAAAATGTTTTCTTTAACTCTTCTAGAATTTTCCAGGTTTCTAAGATGAGAACATACCCCACACTAGTAAGAAAGCAGGAACAAGGATGAGAGTTGACAATAAACTCATACAATGGTGTGATAGCTGTGTAATGTAATCTGCCATCGTCATTGTCATCATCGTCATCATAGGTGCTGGGGACTGAACCCAGGGCCTTGGACATTCCTGACAAGGGTTTTATCACAGAGCTACATCCCCAGTCCATAATTTATTATTTTAGGATTTTACATCAGAACCTTAAGCACTATATGCTACAAAAATTGGTGTATAGCTAAGGCTTTCATTTATCCAGCCAAAAAGAACAAAAGTAACAAAAGTAACAAATGATGCTATAAGCTACAAGAATCTCGACTCGGTAACATGGGGTTCTAGTGACACATGAAAGGGGTTGCAATCAGTAACATTCAACGATGACTTACATCTATCTTCTGCTTCTGTGTACTATTTGCCTGTGTTACAACAGATCCCCTTGAGGTCTGTCACTTGGCTGGGTACACCTTTGTTATCAGGTGAAAGGGACAAAGGGACACATGCTTCCCCATCTGCGGATGGCATGGCTTCACAAGGACGGATCTCTACCCAACCTACTCTGAATCTGATGGAGGGGAGGGCAAGTAGGAAGAGAGGAACAGGTCCACTGTTACAGCCAGTGCCACTACCCAACTGCTGCGCCCAGTCACAGCCATCAGAAGCAGGCAGACTATTGCCAAGCCTGCACTCTGCCCACAGCGACTGCCAACTAATGATAGATTAAACGAATCTGATTGCTCTATCAAAACATTAATCTCAAATCTTGATTAGTAAGCCTATTGAATTATGATTAGTTCACAAGGGTGTAGCTAACAGATAAGGTTCTTTATCTCACAGTGTGTACTAGTTGCTCTGCCCAAAGCCAAAAATACCCCAAAACAAATAAAAGAAGACAGAACCAAAAATACAAAATACAAACTAGCAAAATAACAGTACCCAGCATAGCACATTGAGGAGCATAATGAGCTATGCGCATTTCTTAGTTTAATAAAGAGTTTTCATGTGAGAAGCCAGTTTTCCTGTAAAAAGCAAGAGAGAAACGTAGAGAAATATAGGGGAAACAATATGTTGTAAAGGTGAGACCCCTGGGGCTCTCCCACTCTTTCAGTAAGGAGCGTGAACTGAGACTGCTACAGGGGACGCTCTGCTTGGTGACATCCTAGCTACAAAGGCAAGGAAGAACTCAGGCCTGTGAGGTTTCCACACATGTGCAAAAATCCTCAAAGATTCCTAAAGGTGGGATTTTAAAAAGTGTGTAGAGAGAAAAGGCACAAGGAAGAAGAAGTTTTCTCAGTCAGGCATTACAGCTAGTTTCTGCTGCCTTTCTTTAAGTGCTATGACCTCCATATCCCCAGCCTCCACCGGAAACATCCTTAGGAGCTGGAATCTGGTACAGAGGTTCAGAACACTGGCTGTCCTTATGGAAAACCTGGGTTTGGTGGCTCACAACTGTCTATAACTCCAGTTCCAGGGAATCCGACACTCTCTTCCGGCCTCCAAGAGCACCAGGCATGTAGAGATAGATGTGTCAGCAAGCACTTACATACATAAAATACAAACAAATAAATCTTTTCAAAACTTTCCTTGTCTATACGAAATGAACATTCAAATATGAAGTAAGTGTATATTCTGAGTCAATGCGCAGGTATGACTCAGAAAAATTAAAACAGTATTAGTTATTCCTTTATCACCCCCTTCCTGCATGCATTTACATCTCAGTCCCCCAAATTCAGCTGTTATGGGGAGCTAGAGTGGCACAGTGTAAGGATGCCAGGCACACAGAATACCATGTCACTTTAGATTGTATGGCCACCTTACCCCGACCTTATGATTTTACAGAAAGTCTAATGCCCTATAGTCGTGTTTCTCTTTAGCTGGTATTAACCTTGCGGTGACTTCTCTTCTCCGTCTCTCTCGGACACTCATAACTATGCTCTGCTAATCAATTGTGCTCTGCAGATGGGGTCAAGGAAACTTACTTCCTCCTTTGATAGCCTCCAATGTTCCTACTCTTGGGGATAAAAGTGCTTTAAATGGAGTTATATTCTAGGAAAATCAATACATGATTACTGCAAAGATCTGTATTGATTGTCCTGTTGCATTGCAAAAAGGCTGAAGAAAAATGGCAGGGCACATTTCCCTTCGATTCCGACTCCACAGAGTTTGTTGCAAATGTTTGGGCAGGAAAAAAATATTGGAACTTCATTTAATGACCTGAAGTTCTCATCATTCAATCCTCCTTTTTCTATTTCTCCCTCACTGAAGCACTCATTACTACACACTCGGGCCTTCAGTCCCCAACACTGGTCTGCTTGGGCCTTCAGTTCCCAACACTGGTCTGCATCTGAGACTCCAGGAGCGTTCACAGAGCTGAGGAAAGTCCGCTTCAGACAATGAGGCTGTGCCAGCAGCTCAGGGCGCCTTCTCTAATAGCCAGGGCTCTTCCTGCCTCTCGGAATCCTGCTTTTGTGAGCCTGCAGTGTACCCAGCTGCAGACACTTCCCGGTGTTAGCAACTGGAGTGGCTGGTGAGTTTTGGTGACTGGAGTGATTTGGTGGGCAGGGCCGGCTGGGGGGAAGTGCCTTAAATGGAGATCGACTTAGTGCCATAAACATTTTCCCCTTCCTTTTCTTCCCTACAGTGCAGATGAGACTCTGGCTGGGCCTACAGAGGTTCTGTGATCAGGAGGCCAAGCTGAAGCTAAAAGAGCATGTCCACACCAGGGCAGAGCCCAGTCCAAGAGAGTGGCCTGACTGTTATGGCTGCAGGAGCAAAAAGACTGTCTGGGTTCTTGTGTTCTCCTTCCTTAACAAAGGGAAACAAATTCCCATGTACTTTACACCACTGCTTCCCAGGGTGCTGACGTGTGTGGGGCAGCTAGGACATTTCTTCAGGAAAAAAAAAATCGCTGTTGTCTGCGTCCTCAATGTTATACCAACTAATGAGAACTAAACAGCACCTCCAGGGCTAAAGGAGACAGCTGACCCTGCACCAGCCAAGGAGCAAGACAGGATTCCGTCCCGGCACTGCTGGCATACACCCTGGCTCTCATATTCTGGGCCTCAGCTACTGGATCACCCAGTTCTCCAAGCTGTCTCCGAGCACCGCTCAGGTGTTTCTCCAAGCACACAGGCAGGAGTCAGCGGGGTGCCTGGGTTTAGCTCTCCCGCTGCATTTCCCCTGTAGAGGTTCTGTGGAGGAATTCTTCCCGCGGGAGAGTCTGAGTGGAGCTGCCCTCACGCTTCAGAACAGACCGAAGATCTTGGTTAGGCCCACCAGACTTCAACTAAGGCTTCAAGGTCATCTGGATGGTTCTGGAATCGAAGCTATTTTATGTTGCTAATGTCAAAGTGGGTCACTGGTCATCCCAAAGCCTGTCCCTTACAGGCACGACAGCCTTCACTGTGGTGGCTTCCAGCGGGTCACAGTCTCACCTGGAAACAAACAGGTCTACTGGCTACTTAGCTCCTCCACAAGCTGTAACTTAAGCAAGGGGGATATGAAATTCAGAGAAAATGAACTTATAGTAATAATAAGAGCCCATCTTTAGTAATTCCCTTGTGGCAGACAGTCTTCCCCCAAATTTGAATATATAAACTGACGTAAAACAGCAGTTTATGAGGTTAAACATCACCACCAATCCCTCATTTGGATGGGGAAACTGAGGCAGAGAGGTTAGGTAGTTTGCTTAATACAATCTAGTTGGAAAATGGAGGAACCAGGACCAACTCCACAATGACCATGATAAACTTTTCTATTCCCACATTGCTGGCGGCAAGGCGGCTGGCGGCAGATATCTAGGAGTGTATTTAGTGATATGACAAGTCCACAGAGAGACTCCAACTGGAGAAGGCTCAGATTTTCACTGCAGCAGTCCTCCTACTACCAAAATGAAACAGAATTACTTTTGAGTAATGAGGAATAAGATAAAACACAGTATATTGACTTGGTAGCTGATTGAATAATTACAATGCATAATTACCATACCATCAAATACTACATGAAACATGGCTGGTGTTTTATATACAAAAGCAGAACACAAAATCATATGCATTCAACGGTCATACCGAGGTTAAATCAAACATATTCGCAAATCAGAGGTTGGAAAGTAATTTTCAAAAATAAAAATAGCTCTGCTAGGAGAATGGGGTGTGAGTGAGTCCTGGGCCTTCTATTTACCCATTATTTAAAAATTTCCAAAGGATAGAGAATACGCTCTTAAGAAAGACGAGAAATGTACGAAGTCTCCACGGTTGAGGGTGCTCGGGATGAAGGGTAGGAGAGCCTGCCGCTTGCCCTTCAGCACAGATTAGCAGAGGGCTGAAAGGAGGGCTAGCTTGGAACTCCTGGCTCTTTATCCAGACAAGGTAAATGAAGTTCAGCGGTCAGGAGAGTAAATAAGATTAGCTTAGGGCTCAGGGTCGTCCACTCATGGAGGTCAGAGAGTGTGAGATTATTATCCCTGGTAGAAGAACAGCAAAATAGCATTACGGAATAAATTAATGAAAAAGGTAGAAGATTATTTGAACGAAAGCCCTAATCAGTTTAGAGATTTCACTCAACTGCTCTACGGGCTATCAGTCAAACTCACAAAACAAATATGCTTATTCTCCTAAGTAATTCCAGGAGCTCTCCCCTTCTTGCTTCAAAGACATCCAATCTACAGAAAGTCATGAATAAAGTCACCCTGGCTTGCTGTTCTGCCTCATGCAGAGCCCCTGAAGCACCGCGGGGCACACTGTTCAAATGTATATACTCAGAATGCAGGTGGCTCATTGAAGATGCATAATTGCCAGCCTGTTTGGCCTTTGATTCCAAATAAAACATCATCCCATACCCATTCAGAAACAGTGAATTCACCAATGGGCAAACTGCATATTTTATTAAATAAACACAAACTCGGAGATAATGACATACATTTGTTTTCATCACAAGTCCTAATGCAGCATTTCTCCAAGGCTTCCGGTATTAGCATTGCCTGCCGCATTTTGAATGCCTTTGAACTTCCTGAAAAGCTACATCTGTTAGCTCCCGTGTATACAGCAGAAAGTTACCAGGTGAATTCGGTTTTAATATAAACTGCTTTGTTCACTATGAAGATTGATGCTGGATGCGCTGCACTGTGAGTTGCAAACTCCTTGCAATTATCTCTGGCTGTTAATAGCACAAGATAGCATGTCACTTTCTACCAAGCACATGATTTATCATTTGTGGTTTTTTTTTTCCCCCTGAACTCTTGTGGTATTCCAAATGTATAATCTTGTTGTATTTATTTCCCAGTGGTCCAACAAAATGCACAGCAAGTGCTGACTAGAACAAACTAAAAAGCACCGCTATTGACAAGCCGTCACTTGAGCAGTAATGAACACTCTGCCTCCACTTTCACCTCAACAAGCAGCAGCTTTAATTTATGATAAAGCAAAGGAGAGGCAACCTCCAGGTTTATTATACCCTCAGTGCTGTTTCAAATAAAGTAATTAGAAGGTCAAGAGACGGGTCTGGAAAGCCAAATATAAACGCAACCCTTCTGTACTGACATTAAAAAAACAGACTAGTATGTTCAAAGAGTATTTTATCCATCTTCTGAAAGGCAGGGCAAGGCTGTCGTTGCCTTTTTTTTTTTTTTAATACTACCGTAACCAATCAGAACCAGTGGCAGTCCCGCTCACTTTCTCTTTAATTTGCTCCACATGGACAGCAAGCAGCTCTAAAGAGTCACTGGACTTAACAGAAGGCCAACTAGCTACCCCCCTCCCTAAGTGCTCTGGCTGCAAACCTAGGACAAGTGATCAGGAAACCAATGGGGTCTTTCTCTCTCTCTCTCTCTCTCTCTCTCTCTCTCTCTCTCTCTCTCTCTCTCTCTAAATAATGAAAATCCAGTACGTGAAGGAATGGGGAGGTTCTCGTGAGTGCCTATGAAGAGCACCTATGAATAGCACCTATGGATAGATAGCATCCATGTATAACACCTACGGATGTCACCTATACATAGCGCCTATGGATAGTACTTACAAATAGCATCTATGGATAGCACCCACAGATAGTGCCTATGGATAGCACCTACGGATAGCATCTATGGATAATGCCCACAGAAAGTGGCTATGGGTAGCACCTATGGATAGTGCCCACAGATAGTGTCTATGATAGCACCTACGGATATCACCTATGGATAGTATCTATGGAGAGCACCCATGGATGGCACAAGGAAATAACTCGAGTCTATTTTTTTTTTTTTTTTTTTTTGGTTTTTCGAGACAGGGTTTCGCTGTAGTTTTTAAAGCCTGTCCTGGAACTAGCTCTTGTACACCAGGCTGATCTCGAACTCACAGAGATCCGCCTGCCTCTGCCTCCCGAGTGCTGGGATTAAAGGCGTGCGCCACCACCGCCCGGCTAACTCGAGTCTATTTAAAGCGTCCCAGGGAAGGGTGAGCTGGGAATAAGCTGACCTTTCAGGATATTTTGATCCTGGGGATGGAACCCAGCTGTAGTAAACTATCTTGCTGTTTCTGAGGACTGTCTGTAAGTGCATTCTCCATTCTAAAAGTCCCTCCATTTTCATACACTGTGTTCTGAGTTTATTTACACTTTCCTTTCTTCTCTAACATATCAATGATACCACCCTATAATTTTTACTAAAAGTCAAAAGGCCTACTGGACCTTGACAACGTGCTAGGCCACTCTCTGAGGAGCTGGGCGATTTTAAGGACCACTGGACTCTTTTAAGCCAGCAACCCTTGACAGTTGGATCCACAGATCCAATAACGGCCCACGGGTCAACTCCATTTCTTTCCATTGCCTGCTATCTCAAATCCTTCAGCCTCTGAATGAAAGAGGACAGAGAGAGGAGAGGAAACAAGTTCAAGCCAGGAGGGTTAGGCCCCAGCGGGTTTCTGCACAGGAAGCTGGGATATGTGTGTACCAGGAAGCAGTACCTAGCATTGAAGTGCAGCTTTCAACAATGATTCCTGCACAATAGAACCAGGCTTCTGTGATACGACAAGCTACTCAAGGCCATTTTAATCATCTCCATCTACCTCTTGTGGGGGTCTGCGGTGCATAGATTCCAAAAGCCTTTCTGAAACAATGTTTTATGGTGTAATTTTTGCTTCAAGTAATTTTTTTCCACTCTCTATTCAAGTAGTCTAATTGCACTTGATTATCTAAGTAGTGGAAATGTAAGTAATCTCATAATTAGGACAGGTAATTATGTTATAAAAATCTTTGTGGTTTGTCAGTACAGTCACTAGCCTCCCTGCCTTCCACACCCCACCCCCCCACAATCTCTGCTGACAAAAAAAGCAACGACTTTCCACAGCCTGATAGGAGATGGGCACATTTGGAGCTGAGTCTTATAAGGTGAAGGAGTGGATCGCTCTGGTCTCAGACTCCTTAGGACTCCTAGCACCAAATCACATTTGTAAGTCAGGAAGAAAAACACTGCTTCTCTACAAGTCCCCGACACAGAATACAAACTAAGGCATGTAGCGTCTCTGACATGGCTGGCTACATAGGACTTTCCAAGCCAGCCTCAGATATGTAAGGAACAGGCCCTTCTGCCATGGCCTTTTGTGGTTGTCTATGCATTTTACTCTAAAATATAATAATAATTTATACACATTCATGGCAAATGTGTACAGAAATATACCATATAATTTCTCAATATCCTTACAGATGGCAATTTCAGCCATTTCTCCAACTAGATGAAACAAAGACTTACTTAGCTGATCTGTGTTCTTCAGTGTCCCTTCCTCCTGCCTTCCTGGCCCTTCACTGAAGGTACTAAAGAGCAATGCCAGGATAAAGACTTGGGCTGTGCAAATGGAGTGAGACGCCTGGAGACTGTGTGATCCAGACTGGAAAGCAAGACCTACATGCAGAGGCTGTTGACTTCATTGTCAGGTCTCCAAGAACTCTTGGTTAATAAACTTGGTTAATGCCCTTCTATTTCTTGTGATAGTGTTTGGTGTAAGAGCTGACATGAGACTCAGACTTCATGGTGGGAGCAGAGGAAGTGTCAACTGGAGCTTTGAGAAGACACACTGGAGGGTCATCTCCGTCCCACTCTGTTGTTCCTGCAGGTGATGTGATGATGCCTAGAGCTACTGCAGTCTTTGGGAACATAAAGGAAGCCACCACCAGGTGAGATTCATAATGGCCAAACCTGAAGAGCACAGATCTTCTGCGCCATCACTGGGTCGACAGCTGTCCCACTTTGGAATTTACTTAATATGAGATAATGACACAGAAACTATATTAATTACAAAACTGTTTGATCTATTAGCTCAGGTTTCTTATTAACTAACTCTTTCAACTTAAATTAACCCATTCCTATTAATCTGTATATTGCCATGAGGCTATGGCTTACTAGAAAGGTTCTGGCTGTATCTTTCTCCTTCAGTATCTACATGGCATCTCCTTAACTCCACTTATACACACACTCTCTTTCTGTTCTGATTTCCCATCTGGCTTTACTCTACTAAGCCATTGGTCCAAGTAGCTTTATTCATCAACCAATAAAAGCAACACATATACAGAAGGACATCATCATCAATTCTTGTTCCATCCATCTTCCTGCAAATTTGTTCTTTATGGCTTAGTAAGACTCCACTGTGTATGCCTACTACAGTGGAGTGTTTAATAATCCATTAATCTGTTGGCGGGCATCTAGGCTGATTCTATAAACATGGCTGCTGTGAACAGTGCTACAGTCATGGCTCTGTAGGTATCTCTGTAAAGGGTATGCTGATTTAAATCCTGTGTATTGTCCTGGAGGGATACAGCTTGATCCTAGTTAGCTAGCTTGCTTGCTTCCTTCCTTCCTTTTTTCTCCCTTGTAAATGTAGGTATAACTTTTCTTTCGTCCCAACTGCCCAGTTCGAAAAAACACATAAAAGCTTGTATTAATTACAGAACACCCAGCCTATAGCTCAGGCATATTACTAACTAGCTCTTACAACTTAAATCAACCCATTTCTATTAATCTACATTTTGCCACATGGTTTATGACTTTACCTGTCCTCTAGCATCTTGCTTCCCCAGTGGCTAGCTAGTTTTTCCCTTCTCTGGCCCTTTTCCTCTCTTTATTTTCATTTTGGCTTTCCTATCTAGCCCGATTCTGCCTTGTGATAGGTCAAATGAGCTTTATTATTAACCAATAGAAGCAATACATATTTACAGCATTATCCCACAGCACTCCGTCTCTCTCCCTCCTCCTTTCCTCCTGCTCCTTCTTCCCTTTTCTGAGATAAGGTTTCTCTGTGTGACCTGAATTGTCCTAGAACTCCCACTGTAGACCAGACTGTTCCAGATCTGCTTCCTGAGTGCTAGGATTAACAGTGTGCAGCACCACTGCCCACCCCCAGACAGTTTTCTTAAGGAACCTCTATATTGACTTCCACAGTCACTAAACCAATTTATACTGTCACTAGCGGTAATGTATGAGGCCACACCAACATCTTTGCCAGCATTTCTTATTTTCTTTCCCTTTGTGCTGTACTTATTGTGATAAGGTCTTATGTATCTGAGGCTGTATGACCCTGAACTTCTGATGGCATTTTAGGTGTGTACCACCATGCTTGTTTTATGGAGTGCTGGAAACTGAACCCACAATTTTGTGTGGGTTAACCAAACACTCTACTAACTGAGCTACATCCCTACAGCCTGCTATTTCTTAATGATAGATGGAATCTCAATATTGTTCTGATTTGCATTTCCCTGATGGCTAAGGATATACAACTCACTCTCATGTGTACTGTCCATGTGTACTTCATGTCTGAGAAGTATTTGCTCATTTCCTGATTGGATGGTTTGTTTTCTTGGCACTTAATTTTTCAAGTTCTTTATACATTCTCTCTGTGACTCCTCTGTCAGATATACTGTTAGCAGAGTATTTCTCCTATTTTGTTGGCTGTCGCTTTACTTGGCTAGTTGTTCCCTCTGCTGTATGGCAGCCTTTTAATTTTATCAGGCCCAACAGTACATATCTGATTGAGCAGTGTGTGTCAGTTAAAGCTGTTTTGGAAGTGAAGCAGGGAACCTGAAACGACAGCAGTGGAAACTCAGCGTGTGTTTAATAGTGTGAGAGACAGCTTGCGGAGTTCTCAGAGTGGTGCTGATGGTAGGAGACTAAAGGACATATTATTGTTTTGTTTTGATTTTTCTTCCAGTTTCACAAATAGGAAAACCCCTTCTATGTGAAACAGCCCCACCTTGCATTATTCAGCAGCCTGGAACAATTTGTGGGCAAGGCTGAAAATGTCTAGAGAGCAAGGTTGGGCCAGCCTGGGGAAAAGGTGAGGTAGATGCAGAAAACTCATTAGCACCAGGCTTTCTTCACAATGAGTTGTATTCTTCTTTTAAAGCCTGGTGTTTGGGGTTTGGGGTCTGTCTTCTCCTCTCTCTCGCCCTCCCCTCCATGCATGGTTTGGGAAAGGTGAACAAGAGCAGTTAATATGAACAAGATGGTAAACTAACATACCATCCCTGAAAGAGCTCCATGGGGGAGCTCCTATTCCTAAGCAAAAAAGAGAATGTCAAATGTCTTGATTCAAATATTCTGCTTCAGAATAAATTTGCCTGGTAGAAGTGAAGGGTGAGAGGTGGGGGCTGGGAGGTATTAATGCTGTCTTCTAAATGAAGTTAGGGACATAAGTACAGTGTCTAATCTAAGCCAATGATGCCACTGTTGAGTCCTAAAGAAGCTCCTGTATCGCTCATAATTAAGAGGGATGGTTGGCATCAGAGGGACCCAAAATATTATGCGGACTAACTGATTGCTCCATTGCTAATGACTGCCCAATTTCTTTAGACTAATTGGTGCAATCTATATTTTTGCAGCAAAGATGAAGTATCAACTTGATTTGGTGTCGATAAAAAATTGATGGATGCTTCTGACTGCTCCATCCCAACAATACACGGATTATTACCACCATAATTATCATAAATGACAAAACATGGGCAAGTGGTGATTACAAGTCTAATTCTATCCTGAGACTTTAATGGCATAAAGCACTCAGGCTTTGCACTCATGATTTACTGCATGGGCGACACCCCTGAGAGGAATACCCTTGGTGAATGGCACTCATTACCTTACCAATAATGCAAAGCTTTGTCCCGACATAGGATGAATACTCAAGACGGAGTTCCCAGAAAAGTCAGCCCATTACCATTTACAGACCACCAGTTTAGGAAGGAGACATGTGCCTGCCTGTAGCTTCCTTTCCATTCTGGGATATGACAGTTGTATTTCATTCTGTCATGCACAGTGGCTGAGAGTCTGTCAACAATGGCCAAGCAAAGCTGTGCCAAAGCCTGAAGATGCATGCAGCCATGACCCCAGTTACTGTCAACCTAGCACTCTGAGTGCCATCAGCTGGGAGGGGAGTTAAAGGTCTATACATCTTAGATGTTCTCACTTGGCTGGGATTAAGTTCCACTTCTTCAGAGTCACCTTGTGTAGCAGGAAAGAGACGGGGAGGAGGGTAAAGGCTGGAGCTGTGGCTCTAAGTAACCGTGTTCAGAGAACACTGAAGACTTGTGCTAGCAGAAAGCGTGCAGGCATTTAGCCGGTCACAGAGGCAGAACTAGCGTGTCTCTGGATGGGCACTGCAGAGCCCAGTGCCCAAAGTCAAGCAACCAGAGGGTAAGGCAGTCTGTGTGAGGGTAGTGGCCGTGAGGCAAGAGACATCCTTTCAAATGGGGAGCCACCCTCACCTGCTGTTAGCGTTCACTAAGCCCAAAGTCTGTTTTCATGGAGAACGTTCAGGTTTTAAAATGTCAGTCCTAGACTGCTTGAGTTTGGATGTCCACTCTACTAACATGTGAGGCATGTAGCTAAATCCAAGCCTGTTTCCTCGTATATTAAGTGGGGGCTCTAACTGGCTCCTACCTTATGGGTTGTTTTGAGCATTATGCAAAAACATAAATGCAGATGCAATAACAATGACCTATGAACCACTCAAAGATGTAGCTGCCACCCAAAGTCTGGCTTCTGTCCCAAGAAAACATGTTCGACTGAAATTTCCACATGGGTAAGGCCAAAGGGGGTTCCCCAGTTTGCCTGAGAGAACAGCTCTCTGCCTCTAGATAGACAGAACCCTTCACAGGAGGCCTGGGGGCTCCTGCAAGCCAGAGCATGTGTGTAAGCAGCAAAGACAACTCCGCTTTCTGTGTACATTCTGGAGCGTCAAAGAGAACTCTCTTCACACCAGAAGGGCTAACCTTTTACGTTGCAGCCATTTAGGAAAATTAATTGTGGGCATGACCTGGCACTGAGACCCACCAGGCTGTCAGGGCTAGGCCTCTGATGGCTCACATCCAGGAGTACTTGGTGATTCCCCAAGTCTAGGGCTGGCTCTCTCCAAAGCCTCATACCATCCTGTGTATAAGAAAGAGCTCTGTTTCGCAAGCCAGAGTCATCAGGAACTTTCCCCGGGAAATTTGTCCTCTCGCTCAGTTTCCACAGCATCTTAGTTTAAGTGCCTAGTTGTGGGAATTATAACTGGATTATAAAATGAACTTTGTTTTCTCTCAGATTGATTGTGTATCGTATAAATATTCAAAGAGCTATGCTCATAATGTCACCCTCAATTACTCCAGTGCTGCCCCTCATGGATGTGAAGGTCAGTGGATACTCAAGAACCAGAGGCCAGTGAGATGGAAGTAGGGTCCCTTTGGAAACAGTCCAGTAATCAGCCACCTCCCAGTCCCTCCCCCTCCTTGCCCAGGACCTACAGTTTCAAAATGCCCCAATCCAAGAAGAGATATCACTTACTGTCGGGATGTACATGCCAGAGGAAGTGCTGGGGATAAAGGAAATTTGTGAATCAGAGAAAGATGTTGGTATGCAAGATTGAAGATATACCAGCTGCCCACTGCTTCAGCTGCCTTCCAGGGGCCAGGAAGAAATTAGTCTCACAGTCCAGTTGAAAGAACACCTGGCCATTCACCCAGGGGCGCAAATTCGCTGTCGAACAAGGTTATCTTTGTTTCCATTCCAAAATCACCTAGGAATTCAGCTATTTAAAATTCTGTGACTTGCATTGTCTTGAGTCACTTGCCTTCATAAAAATCTGGAGGCGGGGGAGAGTGAAGAGAGACTGGCTGTAAAAATGCTGGCTTCAACAGACTGACCTTTAAGGCCAGGCACTTTTCCCGACTGTAGCAACAGGGTTGGGGCTTGCTGTGCTGCTTCCCAGTGTGGGTTTCATTGAAGATTTATAAATGTATAGGGTGAAGGGAAAGGAACTGTATTAAGGCCAAAGAATCAGCACTCGGCCTCAGTTAAAAAGACAGTGGAGGGTAAATGGGTTGGCTGCAGAAAATCAAGGATCTCTAGTTTGGGGGAGGGGTGTTTACCAGAACAGTAAAAATCAGACTTATGTCCCCACTGGCATGCAAGCTCATGAGTGTGGAAACATCATTTTATAGCTAAACCTTCATGTATGACCTAACTCAGTTTTTTTGCCAATGAAAGGCCAGGTTGACTTGAGTCCTGCCACAAAGATGGGGAACGAGTTACAGAGCTCAGTGGGTGCGTTTAGGAGACAGCAACATGAGAGCAGAGGAGATGATGAGGCCAGGTCAGCGCACAAAGCCAGAAGTCTATGGTGGAGGCAGCTGAGAAAGGGCTGGGATGAGGAGCCAGAAGCTTGTGTTGGCAGATCCTATTGTCACAAGACTCATGGGGAGGCCTGAGTAAACTCAGGCTGGGAACTAGACTCTTAGGAGGCATCATCTTAGAACCAGTGCAAACCCCAATCTGCCCATCTTGTTGTTCATATGTTGTCCTTCCTACCACGCTCAAATCCTCCCTTGAGTCCATCTCTTGGCTTATTTATTAAATATATTGCAAAGATATTATAATGCCTAATTATAATGTATACATATTTATTTGATTGAGATATAGTTATACAATCTAAGAGAAGAATTTGATGAACTGAAAACAAAAAAAAAATCAAAATCATTTTCAGTACATAAAATTCGGAAGACTATTTCCCAAGCATTCATACTACTTTCAGTCAAATTCACCTCCTATTAGCATGTCCAGCAGCATGGGTCTGCTGGGGGTCCATCTCCTCTTGGTTAAACCTCAGTTACAGCAGTGATAGAAGCAGCCAGGCTCATGCTTATACCTGCAGCACAAGGGCCCAGGGCTTGGTGCTGTGCAGGGTCTGGGATGACAGTCCCTTTTCTCAAAGGCTTTACAAACTGGCTGGTAGCCCCAGCAGTTTTGTCTCTACCATACTCTAGATGCTAGAGCTGTGGTAATGAAGTCCAAGCCTTTGGAAATAACTGGGTAGTGGGATGAGAAAGACATGACAATTCCTAGCAGGAATGAAAAGCTGGCAGTGTAGCACTTCTTCAAAAGGTCAAGCGGTACCAGTAACTTTGCATATCAAGGCACATTAAGTGAGTGTTTTCTTTGATCAAAATTTTCTAGGAAACAATTTTTTTTTTAGGTAGTGCTTTATGAACTGTACTTTTCTGCACTCCAGTGTTTCCTTGCAACTTCTGACAGGCTTTGCTGGAAGGTTTTATGAATTTCCAAATGACATAGGACCACTATTCCATTGAACATCTTCTCAAAGTATAAAGGGAATTCATACTCTCAAAGAAACAAACCACAAAACCCCACAAAACAACAGGAAAACAACTGGAAAGTATCAGCGCTCAGGTCTACGAGTCCTGCACAGTGGTAAAAAGTTAGGATGACCAGAAAGCAAGCTGAGGACTTGGGGTAACTAGCAGCTGGAGCAGGGAATGTTTGCACTGGTACTGTTAGCTCACTGCGAACAACACTACTGCGCATGTCTCAGGAAGCCGAAGTTGCTCCCAAACGCTCCCGCAGCAAGTCTGGACTTATATTAGGAATGAGCTGAGGGCTTGCATTTGATATAGTTCTACTCAGGACCAGGCTTCAAACACCTTGTACCTCGAGCAGAGAAGCAATCACTAATCAGGGCAGAGTGGGTTTTGATGCGGCTTAGAACACTCTTCATAACTACGGTCCCTGCTGTGGGAGTTATTTATGAGACTCCATCCCCCTAAGACCATAGAGGCCTCAAGGCATGAGACTGATCCTCTCTCCTCTGTATTTCACTGAGCAGATTTATCCCAGAACCTTTTTCATTCATTTGGTCGGGAGGATCTCTCTGTATGTAAGCACATTTTGCAATCCTCCAAGCCACCAGGAAGTGAGCTGAAGTCTGGCTTCCAAATAGCAGACCCAATACTGACCAAAGCTTCCTTGGCTGGGGGGGCCCCACAGCTGAGGACAGCGGCTGCCTTCACACTTCTCACAGAGGCAACCGCAATGGCTTGCGTTACACAAGCTCAAGGCTGGTGACTGGAATACACGCAGCTTCGGTTTCACCAGCCCTCACTTTGGTTCAGGGTGGGTTCACAGAACAGCTGGCTAGGAGCCGGCCCTTTCACTTCAATTAGTTCTCCCTCCCTACAGTCTGGATTTAGGGACAAGCACTCCCTTTATCTGCCAGTGGCCTTAGAGTTCTGTCTAGGCAGAGTGTGGCTGGTACAGCTGGGCCAGTTGGGTCACTTAGCATTTCCATGTGGGCCACTGACTAGAGAAAGACATCTGATTTCCCGATTAGTCCATATCATCAAATCTATTTTATTTCCATTATTTCTTTGTTGTGGATTCTCATTCATAAACTGTCTTAAGGAAAACACATTTCACATTACTGAGTCTTTGATTTTGTGGGGAAACTAATAATCAACATCCAGAGAACGACTCTTCCCAGCAAAGGCTCTTTCTGATCCAAATCTTTGTATTCCTAGAAACAGAATTCTTACTTAGCCTTTCAAAAGCCCGAAGGAGGCTTCAGCTAAGTTTTGACATAAGATTTTCATATTCAAAATATCTGTTGAAATAAGGGAGAAGGGATATGGATCTCAGGACTGCATTAGTCTGAAATGAAGCTTAGCAAGCTAGAGAGGGAATTACTTCTCTGTAATTGGAATTCTGTCCTAAAAAATCCCTTTCAAATCATGTTCAGCTACTCCCCCATTATGTATCCCAGAGAAGCTCACATTAACCCTTTCTGGGGTCATCCATTAGAAAAATTATTTGATATTTATAAACTTCCCTGGGAAGAAATTTCTTAGAAACGGTCTGGTCTATATCATCAAAGACTAATAATTAGTGGGTACTTGCAGAGAACCCCAGACTCATCCTTAAAAAGACCCTAATAATTATTGGTACTTGCAGAGAACCATAAACTTGTCCTTAAAAAGTGCCCTTCTGGGACACTTCTCCATTCCTGTTCATTTTTACATATGTTAATTTTAGCCAGTAGTCCTAAGCCACCAGTTGCCACCTCTCCCCTCAGTCTGGGTGCCTTTACACTTGGAATGTTGTATTTGATTTTCTCTGTATCTTTAATGATAGTGCTCAGTTGATTAACAAATACTACAAATCAACCACAGGCAAGAGAGCTGGCTGGGCAAGCCTGGAGCTGGGCTTCACTTCCATTCTTTTCAGGGTTCTGGTCCATGAACGTAGCAATGACATCCCCAAAACATTCTCGTGAGGATTAAATGAAACAAGATGAGCATGTGTGCACTAGCATGGTATTTGGGACACAGATATATTCCATGGCTATTATTATGTTAATATAGCTGATAATATAAAGTTATATATGGTTGCATATAGCTAAGTCTTAGGAGTATCTCTAGAAAATGAGATGGGAAAGGTCATCTTTTTGCGCTACCTGGATATACCCACACTGCTGACACTCCGTTTTATTTCTACATCCTACACAGCTCTATCACATTGGAGTTGATGGTTGATATCAAAATGGAAATGGCTTCATTTAGCCTGTGGGAAACTGTCACGTGCATCTGTGAAGTGGCCCACTTTGAATCAGCCTCTCCTTGAATGGATATCAACATATTAGCTGGTGTGTGTTGTCTAACGTGGATCATACTCGCTCGATGGTCATGCTCTACTCCCATGGCAGCTTAGCTCATGGTTAGGATACCAAACCTGATGTGGAAGATAGGTTCACACAATAACCCAACATGGAACAGCCTGGGGCTTTGCATATGACATTTGGAGGGGGAAGGCTGAGACAGGGCTTTACCTCTGTGAAGTAAAGCACTCCATCACTGAGATATATCATCAGCCCTTGGCTTGTAAGACAGCATCTTACTATGTGGGCCTGGCTGGCTTCTAACATATGACCCTCTTGCTTCTACTTCTACTTCCTTAGGGATCACAGCCATTTGTCATTGTGTCCAGCTTACTCACCGAATTTTCAGTAAGGTTTTCCCCTAAAATTATAGCATTCCAAGTAAAGATAACCAAATATTTTTACAAGCCTATTTTAAAAAGCTATAATGAAAAAGTAATAGTGTATTATTCAAAACTAAAAGCAGGATCAGTGATGGTATGTTTTAGCAAAAAACTTCGTAGGGAAAATTTCTGAAAAAATGTGATGTACACAAATATGTGAGTCATATCTGATCTTACTTTAATTTATCCCACCATGAATAAGAACAGCCAGTAACTATCGGTTCAGCTCCAGTGTAGCCTCCCCTAATGTGCAAACGTTATACATGGCACCCATGAAGGCCACATCCCCCCATGTTTTAAAGGAGAAAAAATAGTATAAAATGACTTAAGGTCATTTTTTAACAGCAAGATTGCCACCCATAATTTGAGTGACCTTGGATGACGAGTAACATAAATTGTACAGTGACTGATGCCAGCTACAGTCTCTCTCCTTCCCTGAGTCCCCATCTAGGGACTCATGAGCTGACCCAGCGCTCATGGTAACACCTTTTCCTTTCTGGTCCCAGTGTGCTATGTCAGCAGCACCTCAGAGCAGCCGGTCCTGAGCCCTAGGAAAGGGAGGCATCTTGTTGTTGGTTTTGTTTTTCCCTCAAAATTCCAAAAATAAATCACTCCTGGAAAGCATAGGTAGGTACTCCGGCAAAGGAAAAGCCCTAGTCCACAGTTGCCTTCCTTCCCTGAGGTTGCACGTGGGGCTATGGTGTAGGTGACTTTGCACACCAGAGTCAAAAAAGACGAGCAGCTAAGGTGGGCGAGTCAGAGTAGTGCTGGCTCTTAGGGCTCCCCATTTCTCCAGAGTGGGGACTAGAAAGCTGGCATCTAGGACATTTCCCAGAACCACAAGAAGGACAATGGCTTTACCTAGTGAGGCTGGCACAGAAGCATCAAATTTCCAAGAAGGGACTCTGAAACCTAATTCCATTCCTTAGGGGTTAAGGGACTTGAGTTTAGAACTGATAGTTGTATGTGCTGTGTGCCTATGAGGAAAAGTCACACAAGGGGTTGCCAGTGATGTCACAGAACAAAAGGAAAAAAAAAAACGAAGGCAACAAAACTATAGTGTGTAGCTTTAAAGCTATCAATGGAAAAATTATTTCAGAGACCTACTAGATATGAGTATACCAAAGTATAACACTATTTTGAAAATTTATAATTAAATCACATTTTCAAATTTAATTTTTCTTCATGTTTCTGGGCCCCCTTTAGCAATTAAGGTGAATACATTTCAGCCTTCTCTGTCTCACTAAATACATGAGAGACAGGATATGGAGGATCCTAGGTAAAAGTTGTTAGCTATTCCCAATACTGGAGCTACTAGAACAGAAGCAGGCATCCACCCCCAGCTAATAAACATAGCTCATTCATCCTCCCGATACACAGGCAAGGGATGCACACGTGCCCGGAACTGAGTGGGTTCAAGGCACGCAAGAGTTGATAAGACTTCACCCTAGCAGGGAGACACAGGATATAAGTGAGGTAATATGTCTTTCAGACAGAGCTGAGCGCTTTGAGGAAAAATGGGCAGAATGAGCTGATTGGGCAGGGGATGGGGAGGTTCCTTCACTGAGAGCAGTCAAGGAAGGCTAAGCAGGTGACTTTCCAACAGCAAAATAGGGAAGTCATGTAAGGAGAGCACTGAGGAGGACGAGGCAGGAGGCTCATGAGTATGATGTCAGCCTAGACAATATTAATAAAAAGGATCACACACACACACACCAGAAAGCAGAGTACTTGAGGTCAAAGCAAGACCAAGAGATGAAAATACTTACTCAGGGAGGGACAGAGCCCAGGAGGGATGACGCACAGGCTGGCAGGCAGGCTAAGTCCTGGTGACTCTTCTAGGTGTGGCAGAGCGTCTTAAATGGGTTAATGCCATAGTTTGACATCATGCATTCTTGGTGTTAAATTGCTTTTGTTAACAGCGCTAATGCAATGCAGATGCACTCATTCTAAGACTACACATACTTCAGTGGTTTTAAGTTGCCAGCTTTGCCCATCCCAGCAGCAGACAACCACTGATCCACTTCTGTTTCTGGGCACACCATATACACGAGATAACAGCAGTTTGTGCCTGGTGCCTTCCACAGTTCACTGAGACCAGAATCCATCTGAGGCTGTGTGTTTGGGAGCTCTGTTATTTTACCTGCCAAACTGGACATATTTGCCACAGATTGTCCGTTGATTGACGTCTGGACTGCTTCCACTTTCTGGACATTACCAACAGTGCTGCTCTGAACACTGGCACAGAAGTTCTAAGTGGACATGGTTCCCCTTCTCCTAGACAGGAAGAGTGGAGTGGTGCTGCTAGGTTGGATGCTCTGGTGTAGCCTTTGGATTTTCCATAGTGGTTGCACATTTTACATCTTTGCCAGCAGTGTATAAAAGTTGCAATTATTCTTTCTTCATCAATACCTGCTAATATCTGTCTAGTTGATGAGGTAATTTTTAAGAGAGCATTTACATTCTCTTAAAAGTATCATAGCTTCACAAAAGTAACAATAAAAGCTGGCTGTTGAGTACTCTGACCAGCTGAAGTCATCCTGGAATCCTACGGGGTAACATGGCATCAAGACAAGTAAAGATCTTTTCCATAGAACCTAACACCACGTGAAAATGATGATGACAGGAGAAGAAAGTGGGATATGACTTTGATCAAAATTTGATAAGAATGCATACAAGGGACTAGAGAGTTAAGAGCATGGGCTGCTCTTCCAGAAGACCCGGGTTCAATTCTCAGTTCCCGGGGATCTGACACCTTCTAGTGGCCTCCTCAGGCTCCAGGTACGGCATACAAACAAGCGCTCAGGCAAAATATCCATACACGTATAATACATTTTAAAAATCTTAAAAACTAAATTCAAGAAGGGAAAAAAACTTTGGAACGGTCAAACTCTCTACCTTAAGTTTCTCATTTCAGAGATGAGTAAAACAGGGGCCAAAGAAAATGACTTATGCACGGTGGGATAGCTGAGCTCAGCTCAGAACACCGCCAACTGCCTCCCAGATTGTGCTGTAGACATTCCTGTGAAGCCGCTGGTGGTAGCACACGTCTGCCACTGCAGTACACAGGAGGCTGAGGTAGGAGGATCGTGAGTTCGAGGCTAGGCTTTGTCACACTGCGTGATCCTGGCTTAAAATAAAATAAAATAAAACTCTGGCGAATCAAAGAAAATAGCTGCAAGGTTTTTTTTGTTTTGTTTTGTTTTTTTAAGTAAGTACAGCTAGTAGCTCCAATTCTCGGCCCCAGCACACGCTACAGCAATTAAAAGGCAGCACATGCTGACTGTGACTGAGCTTAAGTCCTGGTGTGCTGCCTGGGACACGCTGATGGACATGTGCTTTGGAAAGTCAAATAAAACCACAGAGTTGGTTGTCACTGGCTCCATTTCTTTAATTTACATAGTCTCAGCTTGCCTCTGGGGAATTTAGAGACCAAAGCAAACCTGTCCCCTAGAGACGCTGTGGCAACAGTTCTCCGAGCAGAGTTATTCCCTTTGTTGTTGCAGCCACTCATAATCAGAGAATCAGAATGTTAGCACAAGTCCACAGGATTTCCTGGAGACAGCAGTGGGACCAGAATGTCCCCCCAGTCTCAGTCTCAGGTGCGCTGACTGAAACGCCCACATCTAGCATCTCACAGAGGCCCAAATGCCGAGAAATCCCCCTCCCCATGAACAAATCTGCTCCCCATTCTCCACCCTAAATCTGCTCCCTGGCTTTCCTTTGAAATCCGAGTAGGACATCTGTGACCTGTCGGAATACACTTGCTTGTTTGCTTTCTCCTAGGTTTTCCTTAATGCAATAATGTGAAATGTCAACATGGGGTGACAAGTAAATCCTCAGTCAAAATAAGTTCACAACCAAACACGGAGGGGAAAGAAAAGCCTTAGAAAAAGTGGCTGGAGAGGTTCTGACCGGAGGCCAGGGGCCAGCAAAGTATTAACGGGAACAGAACCATAGCCTCCAAATGCAGTTTGTGCTGAGTTTACTTCTCTTGCAGAAAGTAAGCTATAGATCCCGCTAGCATTTTCAACACAGAGAAGAGAGAAAAACCTGAGATCTTGGGGTTGTATGTTTCTGTTGAGGAAACAGCCAAGGGATGAGACTCTCTGCAGTGCAGTGTGGAGACAATTATTTTTTTCAATCTAACTTGCCACAGATTTGGGGAGGATTCAGCCAGTTAATGGTACATTATTTTTAGAGGCAAAATGAAGTTACAAATAGGAAGGAGGCTTGCCCATAGCCCAGCCACCAGCTGCCACAGCTACTCAGGACACAGGTTTACCAAGCAGAAATGTGCCTGGTACCGAGTTAGAGAAGAAGCATTGTTTCCATATTTTTGACACATCTCCCCTTTCTTCCTCCCTCTGTTGGTGCAGGCCTATGGTTGCACCCAGGCCCTAAACCGAGAGGGATGAGTTACAAACCCAAATCCTAGTGTTTGTTAAGGGGATTTTTGCATTAGGTTCTTTGAAACTTTACCCAGAAAGTCTTCCCCATTCCTCTGCAAGGCTTCCGGAAGGAGAGACCCCTGCTGCGGATCTCCCTTTGACTCAGTGCTGGATAGAGGCAGGCATAAATCCTGCTAATGACTTCTGCCTGTGGCTGACAGGTTCTGGTCTGGGGTAAAAGCCTGGTTCTCAAAAGCCGCTTTCTGTTTATTTCCAAAGAGGATTTACTGCATGACTTCTTCAGCGAGCATCGGCATTCCCCATGAAGGCTGTCAGCACCCCGGGCGCTCCACACAGAGGGGCCTAATTCATGCTGTCAGACCTGGGACCCGAAGTATTCCAACCTTTAGAACCCAGAGTCATGTTTGGTAAAATCTAAGGCCTCTGTTGTGAAAGTTTCCTTTTTTGGAGAGGGGAGGTTACTTCTGGAACATTCTCTACTCTTGGGACTGGTACTCTCAATTTTCCTTTGGCAGTTTCCACAGCTCAGGGCAAAGCAGTGGGTGTGCATGTTAGCTGACTTAGTTCAGGGGTAGAATAATCCAGTTTCAGGAGGGATGAGAGAAGATGAGCTTCTGAGAAACAAAGTATATCCCCCTCTGCAAGGCTTGGGATGCTTGCAGATGTGTAATCTGCACCAGCAATTATGTTACAATCAGAGGAGAAGCAGCTGAACCTTCTGCAGCTACTAGGATAACTGCAAAGTGCTGGGCAACTGAGAACCTAAAAGGAAAAGTACGGGAAATGGCAGTATGTTAAGTCTGGATCAAGCAAGGCCTGGAGCTAGGTAGCCATGACTTTTAAATGCTACTAGCCAATAAACTCTTTACTTAAGTCAACATGAGTTGGGCTTTGTGACTATCCTAATAGGAGGAGCAGCTGGATTAGATCAAGTGCGTGATCTGGAGGCCAGCCTTTTCCTGGAACATAGAAACCAGTGATAAAAGTGGATACAAGGAGCATGGGCACCCAGAAGTTCCCAGATAGCCACCCTACCCCCTCCTTCAACTCGTTTGGTTTGTTTCTTTTGCTTTTTTGCTGTTTCTCACACTTGTCATAGGCATGATCTTAACTCTCCCATTTTATGAAATGCCTCCTTTACCCATGCCCTGGTGGACTGTTCCTCTAAGAGGGACCCTTCAGCCCTGAAGGGCTATTCTCTATCAAGCCTTCCGATTCCCCGCTACTGCAAATGTTACAAAAATTATTATGGGAAATGCTACCAGTCTTCTTTTGGACGATGGCAATCACCAGAAGTCATCCATGACTATCTGACTTCTTACCAGTAATGAACACTTTTTAAATTTTAATTAACTCATTGGTTACAACCATGGACACCATCTCCATATTTATTCTGTTTGTAACATTTAATATCTCCTACACTTTTAGTTCTGAGGAAGAGATACTGGGTAATGAGGGTTATACTCATATCCTGCTTGTTTATTTTCTTCTTTTCTTTCTTTCTTTTTTTTTTTTTTTTTGGTTTTTCGAGACAGGGCTTCTCTGTGGCTTTGGAGCCTGCGTTGGAACTAGCTCTTGTAGACCAGGCTGGTCTCGAACTCACAGAGAACCGCCTGCCTCTGCCTCCTGAGTGCTGGGATTAAAGGCGTGTGCCACCACCGCCCAGCTGTTTATTTTCAAGAGAGAGTTTCACTGTGTAGTCCTGGAACTCTCTGTAGACCAGGGTGGCCTCGAGTTCACAGGAATCCGCCTGCCCCTACTTTTTGAGTGCAGGGATTAAGGGCCTGGGCCACCACTGCCTGGCAACTTTTACTCTCCTTCTTACTTTTTATTTATTCACTTAAAATAGTAACATTTAAAAATTAACAAAATATAAAGAATAATACATCCAGGCCTGGTGGCCCATGCCTTTAATCCCAGGAAGAAGCAAGTAGATCTCTGAGATGGAAGGATAGTCTGGTCTACACACTGAGTTTAAGGTCATCCAGGGCTTCATAAAGAGACCTTGTCTAAAAAAACAAAAACAAAAAACCACCCTTCACCCACCCAAAAGAGTAATACAAGTTACCACTGGCCTTACCAAGACAGTACCGAGAATCCAAATTGAATGTGGGCAAAACATTAAGATATATATTTCTTTTTTTTAAAATTTATTTATTTATTATATATACAACATTCTGCCTTCATGTATGCCCACATGCCAGAAGAGGGCGCCAGATCTTATTACAGATGGTTGTGAGCCATCATGTGGTTGCTGGGAATTGAACCAAGGTCCTCTGGAAGAGCAGTCAGTGCTCTTAACCTCTGAGCCATCTCTCCAGCCCCCTAAGATATATATTTCTAAACATTCTATTTCTCTTATGCTTCTTGGCCTTATAGCATGTTCCTCGTATTTGCCTTGTCTTCACTCAGGGATGCATTCCTGGTCCCTTCTATCCCTCAGCCTATATAAAGTTTCATGGTCTTCTCATTTGAATGCAATCAGGATCTTGAGTACTACGTACCACACCAAGCTAGACTAGATAACAAGACCCTGTCTCCAGGAACAAATCCCGCCTGTGACTTTCACACTCCTAGTTACCTGTCCATCTCTTACTAGACTCCATGTTCTGTGAAATAGAAGCCGCCTTTTGGTTCTGCACCCTCAGAATCCTACACAGTCCCAAGAACAGAGAGAAAAGTTGAATGTTTCTTAGCTAATCAGCGTTTGGGTGTCATCTGGTAGCTCCTCCTCCCACTCCATTGCCAAGATGCTCAGAAATCCTACTCATTTATTCTATTTAGTTTTCTTCAGGATACTGCCTGCGGCTTTATTGTCTTCCTCTAGAAGAAAGTGCATCGGCCTGGATGGAATCTTTTATCTTTCAAGTAACAGAAAACCAACTATCTAAACCATCAGAACAATTATTATTGAAAAAGTCTGGAGGTGGGAGCTTTGGGTTGGTTACCACAGGCCAGGCTCTTTCTGTTTATCTGATTTACCAGCATGACTATTATACCCTTTTGTCGCCATACATCACTTCATCCTGAAAGCTGGCTACTAAAGCTTCAGCAACAAATCCTCTCATTATGCTGGGTGGTGGTGGCGCACACCTTTAATACCAGCACTTGGGAGGCAGAGGCAGGTAGATCATCATGAGTTCAAGGCCAGCCTGGTCTACAAGAGCTAGTTCCAGGACAGCAAGGACTGTTACACCGAGAAGCCTTGTCTCGAAGAAAAGAAAAAAAAAAAAACCTCTCATTTTACACAAGGAGGGGGGGCTCTCAGAAGGGCAGAGAATAGGCTCCTCTGAACAACAGTAGGCTCTTCATGGTGAGAAAAATACTTCCCAGCAGTCCCTAGTAGCACCATGCCTTGTGGCCCACAGCTCAGGACTCATCATGTGGCCACACACTTGTCCAGGAAGCTGGGAAAGTGCACACCAGGAGGGAAGCAGGAATGCCACAGCTGGTTTAGCCCAACCATTGTTTCTCTTCCTTGACTGGTTTGCTGCCACTGAAATCAAGAGATCTCTATCCACCAGTTGAACAAAGGTGAAGAAGAGAGGGTGGGGAGGGGGGACCTGTCCTTGGGTGGGTAACAAAGTGCACTTGCCAAGATAACATTGATATGGCTGCCAGGGTTCCTGGCCACGAAACAGGATGAGCAGGTTTCGAGACCTGGGATCTCTTCATGGGTTTCTGCGCAGTCGCTCGTGGTCTGTGGTGCCAATGCTGTCCAGGTCTCTTGCTCTCTGCGATGTGGCAGTTTAGTTTGCAAATGGGCTTGGCCTCCACAACCTTGGAGGGAAACATTACTTTCCAGCTCTCATTGACTCTCGATTGCCAGTTGCCCTTGGCGGGATCACACAAGCTGTCAGATGGGCTGTATGGCAACAAGGAACTCCTGCTCACTTGCCTCTGTCAAGCATCGGCTGGCATTTTTAAAGTCAAGGGACAACTTGTTTATGGAAGTACTTCTCATGGTGTTGTAGCAACTTTGTACACGGAAGAATTCAGAAGCTGTCCTTGGAAGGCTCCCTGGTGAACAGGGCCTACTCAGTGTGGCAGGCGTGCCATATGAGTTCTTGCCAGTGCTTGGGATAAGAGCAGAGGGCCGATCTGATGGACAAGCAGCAGCAAGAGTCAACAAGGCCGCCTCAAGCCTTTCACATCTTGATTAGAAGAGTCCCTAAATACTGTGCCAAAAGGCTTCTGGAGGGAAGCATCTGAGGTGGAGGCAGGAGGGGGCAGGGAAGTGCAGCCTACAGCCAGAGGCACAGCAAGTCCTCAGGAACAGGTCTTCTACGGAGCTGGAGGGAGGCTGTGAAAGTCTGACTTTACTCTGTAGTTGGCAACTGAGAGTCAATGAAAGTTTGAAAGCAATGTTTCCCTCCAGAGGTTATGGAGGCCAAGCCCATTTGCAAATTAAAAAACTACCACATCGCAGAGCTCCTAAATTACTACAAACTAAGCTAATAACACAAAGACTTTACTGTAATAGCAGAGAAATAACCAGCACACATGTTGCTTAAGAAACTATGATAAAATGAATCCCTGTATTTTGTCCCTCCATAAAACTGGACAGGTTGGGGATACAGCCTGTAAATCCCACAATTATTTAAAGCACAACGTGGAGCCTGGCTGTGTTATCGCTTTTAAATAACACTTCACCAGACCCTGCTGCCCAAGACCACTTTGGGGGAAAATGCTTTCCTAAGTGACATCACCCGCTTTCCACATAAAATGAAAAAAAAAAAATCAAGGGTTATATTCAGAAACAGGCTACAAAAAAGAGATTGGTCTACCTTAGTGCCTGCTATGGAACCCCTACTGCCTTGAGAGAAATACCGAAATAAAGTAAAGATATAAACCCCAATATACATGACTGAGCTTATAAGAGGTGGGCTGGTTCCGCCAAATCCATTAATAACAGAAATCACTGTATTTCATATTTGCAGGCATCTCTGAAAGTTCTCTTAATTGCTCCATAGCATCGTGTTTTACTTTAGTAAAGTTCAGATTTTATTGCCAATGACTAATGGGCATAGAGTCCCTGAAGAACTTGTTTTAAAGCATCAACCAGTCAACCATAAAAGGGGCATTAAAATGGCTACATGGGCTAAGTAAGAATTAAAAAGTATGGCCACTTATTTTTAAATTAGAATCCTCTTTCACATTTAGCAATACAATAAAATGTGTCATAAAATCTCCACTCCCGTTCCAAAGTATTGTTGTAAGAATGGGCAGTAACAGACACCAGCCTTGTGTGGCTAAGTGTTAAAACCAAGAGCTGTTTTCAGCGTCATTGCGGGCACCTTAAGATGACACAGTGGCTACAGGGACCACAAAAGCCTTCCAGATGGAACCACAAGGGGAGATGGGAAGGAGCTAATGAACAGGGCCGTTAATAAACTGACGGCGTTGATAGGTCAAAATCCACAAGTTAGGCGGGAACAAATCCCAGTGAAGATCCAGTCAGAACTCCCAGCCCCAAACTACAGCAAACTGAGTTCAGAAGGGACCTCTGTGAAGCACTGATTATTACTCCCGTAGCCCCCCCCCCATGGGAGGAGTCCAGCCTTGAACCGTTTTCATGACCACACAATGGCCCTCTGCTATGTTCTTTACAGAGGCTTGGTGTCAACAGCTAGGCTAGAGGTGTAGGGTGGAGTGGGGGCATAAAGCTCCTAGTCTTTCCTCAAGTTCAACCCGGGTAAGGTGTTCAGCTTTCTAGTTCTCTAAAAATGGCCGAGACGGTCTGTCTGTGCATCCAGTAGCAGAGGAAGGTGAGACTATCCACCAGAGAGAAGGCCTGTTCTGGTAAGCTGAGCAGGGCCAACCACACAGTGAAGATGGAGAAGGCTTTTCAAGCTTCTGAAATAGGGCACGGCACAAAGAGAGGAGAGGTGGTGTCCCCCGACAGACGAGCTACTGGGCCAAATAGGACACAGACAGGATGCTAAGCTGAAAGGAGCCATCTTTTGATGAACTTGATCCCTCAAAAGACCCAAAACAGAGACTGTGACACAAATCCAGGTAGGTGTCCCTCAAAAGAAGGGTCCAACCGAGTGCAGGCAGCAAGAGGCCCTAGCACCCCTAGGTTTCTCCAGCTCTAGCACCTTCTGCGCATCCAAACAATTTCAGAATAAAAGCATCTTGAACTGGAGCAGCCCTGTCTCCACCTGTCACATTTGTAAAGATAAGATGGATGCGGCTGCTTTTCCTGCTGGCCTGGGAAGGGGAGAAGAGAGGGCAGGAGGGTTCCACCTGGTCTCAGAGTCAGGCACATTCTTAAGTCCACAAAATCTTATACCAGCTTGCTTGTGAAATCCTGGAAAGGTTGCAGACTGTAGGAGGCTGACGGAAACCAGGGGTTTCTTCCTCTCGCTGCAGTCACAGGCAACAGGGAGTCTGTGGGCGCACCCATCTATCTGAACCTTACCTTAGAACAAAACAATCCCAGTTCTAAAGTGCCCGAGCTGCTCCAGCTCGACCTGATGATTTGCCCATTGAATCTGGGCTGCTTCCTTTCAACTCTGAATGAAGGAGGAATCACGAGGCTCGAGCTATTCAATGAGAGCTATCTGTCCTGGCACTCAATCAAAGGGATTAGGATTTGGGAAGAAAAGCCTACAGGTGATCCTCCAGGAAGCACACTAAGCAGTTATCAAAAACATACAAGTTCAAAGAAGCTCCATTTTCATATGTTAAATGGACTTGGATGCAGCCCCAGGCTCCTTTCTAGGTAAGAAATTGTGTTAAAGCTGTTTGTACTTGCAGACTTAGCAGATGAGGGAATGAAAAAGCATGTGGACGGTGGTGCTGGGTCCACTCCACCCGTGCAGAACACAATGAATCCATCTTGTTCTCCTGGTGGAACACATCTGATACAGTGTCCCCACATCTCCCACCATCGTGGTGGCTATGCATTGCAAACGCTGCCCGCCAGCTGCACAATGAAGGCTGAGCTTATCTTGAGTCAGGGTTCTTTTCCCAAGTGCCATGATCTGGGCTTAACAGTGTATTATCCACTTAGTAGCTGAACTTGGGCAAGGGGAAAGAAGGAAACAAGAGCACTCACTAAGATCTAGGTTACAGATGCTGGCACATTTTGGGTGGTCATCAAATTCCAGTGAGTGCAAGTCACCAGGAATACAATATACTCCGCTAATGAGAATTCCAAAGTACACACATACACAAGGGTTCAACTCTGCTATGCACAAAATGCCTCTAGAAAAAATGAATACCCATTTTGCTTATTTATTTATTTACTTTTTGTTTTGTTTTGTTTTTTGAGACTGGGATTCTCTGTGTAGCTCTGGCTGTCTTGAAACTTGCTTTGTAGACCACTCTAGCTGACAATTCAGAGATCCACCTACCTCTGCCTCCCTAGTGCTACAATTTAAAGGCATGCTCCATCACTGCCTGGTATATCTATTTTAATAGGAAGACAGAAAAGTGGAAAATGGAAAGCTATATTTAGTCTCTAGAAATTAAGGTAGAGCAGGTAACAGTGCATCCGACACTTGAGACATGTTCAATAAAGAGCCGCAGAAGGAAGAAGTCAGTATTTGCATCAGCTACAAGGACCTTCCCTGGGGGAAGACTGAGGTGACTCTCAGCTTCACAGTAACCTAGAGGAGGACGGGGAGATGCCTAAGACTGAGCAGGACAGAGACTCCTCCAAGAAGCAATGATCTAGTCTACTCAACCCTACAAAACTTCACTGCTGTAGAACTTTGGAAAATTGCTTCACCTACCCAGACCTTGCTGGTCTCATGATGAGCATGAAAGCCTGCACACCCAAAGAGAGGCAACATGAGCTACTTACTGTCTGCCGTATGACACACCATTAACAGTCCATCACTGAGGGAAGGAACTTAAGGTAGGAACCTGGAGGCAGGAACCGAAGCCCAGGCTATGGAGGGGTGCTCCTTACTAGACTGCTCCTCGTGGCTTGCTCAGTCTGCTTTCTTATTAAGTCTTGGGTCACCTGCGGGTGGCACTGATGACAGTAAACTGGGCCAGTAAGCAGCACTCCTAGGTGGCTACTGCTTCATGTCTACGGTTTGCATTTTCTGTCTCTGACTCATTCTAATCTCAAAGCCTGAAGTGCCCCTCTGACATCAACACCCCTACATCTTCTCTGATGCCAAGGTCAAATGACATCCCCCTGTGATCCCACTGCACACTGACAGCACCTCTCTTCAGCTCCCATGTTCCTGTCCTTGGCATTCTATCTACCTGCAATCCTGCACTCACCCCTCCCCAGCTGAACTGCAGGAACCAGGAACACCACATTTTCTTTCTGTGGCATGTAAGACGTGGCTTGCTGACCTGGGAATGACAGTCACAGAGAAGAGCGGATATCCTAAGCTAATATGAAAGGGAAGTATCATCCATGCTTGCTGAGAATCAGGAAGGAACAGTGGGAAGCTGGAGCTGCACACCCTGCTAGAATGTTTCCTTCCGAGCACAGCTGGAGGCCTAGGTATAAAAGGGCCCTGTCCTAAAGCTGGCTCCTCCTAGCTTCCTGTTGTCTTGGCACCAAGCAAGCAATTTGAAAGCACATTAAGTCATTTAACAGGTCACCAAGTAGAAGGACACGAAAAGTTTAGTCATATTTACGGGGGGGGGGTTATAGGAAAATATTTTATTGATGTTATAAAGGCTGCAATTTTAAGACTGTAGTGAACAGCTGAACAGACATGGAGCAAATGGGCAACCCTTAAAGTGTTACCTGGTTCCAGACAATCCAAATGTGTCGAGTTAGCAAACAAGATAAATGGCCATCTGACATGATGTTTTATAAATCCTATTAACAGGCTATAAAGGAGGTGATAGCTCCCTAAACAGGAAAATTAATTTTCTCAGCTCAATTCCCACTGTACATACAAGAATTTGGAGTGTCTGGGGGTCTCATTGTTCATGCTGATTTCAGCTTGTATACTAATGGACCTCTCTGGCAATTATACCCCATACTCTCCAAAGTGCTTTGATGCTTGTTAGTCCCCTGAGTGTGTTTTGCTTTTCGTTTGAATAACAGAGATGGGCACAGTGGCTTACTGAAGTCGGTTTACAACAGAGTGCAGCCTGAACCTTGGCTGTTCCTTGACACTTTCGCGCTGTGTGTGGACTTGTTTGTGATGTGGAGGTGGGCATTTCCCATGTTCCCCGACCACAGGCTGGGGAGGGCTCCTGCTGTTACAAACACTGTATCTGATGAAACTGGACTATACCTGCTTGTTTCTCACTTGGTGTTTTCACTCTTCAAACCACAGAGCTGAATGGTTCCCACCACTCCACAAGCCACAGTTCCCTGTGTGGCACATACTGCCTTTAAGACCAAGACACAGTCTAATGACTGGCGCGGTTCTATTTTTGCCTTCTCTTGCCAGAAAGAAAATATGGCTTTAATAGAAGTGTACATCTGTGTGGTATTACATGCATGTAAAACAGATGTAACCTAATTACGTTTTCATTTAAATTGCTAAATAGCTACTTAAGTAAAAAGCTAAAATAACATACAAACAACAGTTACTATAATGACAAGTGTACTTAGAATTACATGAAAAGGATCAAAGCTATAGGAGACAGAATTTGAGTTAGGCTTTCAAAAAGACAGAATGACATAGAAACACAGTCTTCGTTTACTTAGGGACCCACGGTCTCTACAGCTAGACCTAACTGCAGTTTGGTTTAGCCTAGACACAGGGAAGAAAATCTATAGCATCTATAGAAGACTGAGTTTCATGACGATTAGACACACTCTCCTAGAGATTATATAGCAAGCCCCTAAATTGGAAATTAGAATTCCAGGCAATACAATCAGCTTGATTATAGTTTAAAGCAGATCCAGTGAGGCTGGAATCAGAAATCAGCTCCTAACTTCGAGAGCGCAGTCTCCTGTTTGTATTTCTAGCAGGAGACAACATAGTGTTGGTGACTGCAAATTCACGACAGGGCCCTCCCTGCACACCGCACAAAGGCTCGCCAGAGAGCCAGGGCCCTTGTGTCCACAGAACACAAGGTCCTCACAAAGGGGCAGGGACAACCTGAACCTCTTCCACCTGACCCTGCTGGAGGAATGGATGCCTGGTTCTAGTCATGTCTTTTCAATTTCAATACATTATTAACTAAAGCGACTTGCTGGTATTTGGTGATAGTGGTTTTGTTTTAAGCAGAACAAGGCGCTAGAGTATGAGCCCAGCATAAGTTTATCTCAGAATCTGAACTGTCTGTCAGCAAACGCACAGGCCTCAGAGCAGGAATGTGTGCTGGAAATACTCCATTCAGCTTTCTTTTCTAAACCAGATTGGCCAGTTTTACCGAGGTTTAGTCAAGAATGTAAAGAAATAAATGATCTAAACCTAGGACTTTTTTTTTTTTTGGTTTGTCTGTTTTGTGAAATGTTTAAGACTTTTAAACACTAAAGGGACTACCTCTGCTGAAACTGAGCCAAGAAACTGCTTATCAAAGACCTGGACAGATTCTAAATTTAGTATCATATTTAAGGTCTCTCTCGCACACACAACTTTCAAACTATACACAGAGGCTGTGGATTTAGCTCAGTTGGCAGGGAGGTTGCCTGGTGTGTGTGAGCTCTATCTCAAGCACCGCACAAGTGACATAAAATAAAGTAAGAAATAATACAAATAGCTTCACTTTATTCATCAAATGTCGTCTCTCTAGGAGGGAAAAGATGAAAAGTCTAACTATCATCAGAGGTGGGAAGGTGGCATTTGGTGGCGACCTTGCACTGGCTGGATTGTGTTTTAATGGAGGAGGCCAGCATGGCTGCCACGATGCATGTCACCACCCATTACCCTGCTTTTATGAATGCGGTACTTTAATCTTAGCACAGTCCCAATTGGACCCTGTGCACTGAAAGCTTAAGGGTGAGATTTACTTAGTTTTCTTTTTCACATTTGGTCATCCAACCCCAACACTGTGGTGCAAGCCCTGTTCTGGATCCACAAGAGAAGTGGGCTATGCCTGTGAAGACAACAGGAAATACAATGTAAGAACCTTCCATCCTATAGCCAGTCCTTCATCTGAGGCTTTTCTTGGTCTCGTATGCTATTCACTTTCTGGAAAGAATGGTCGCAAAGTTTCACAATGTATGGATAACAAGGTTGTAAAGGACAAGTGGAGGCTTGTTGTGATTTTGAAACAAATTATTTCATTTGTATTTTATAAATGGATCATAAATGTCATCCGCTAATTGCCACCTTTCTCCCTCCTCCCTTTCATCTTTCCATACACACTGCAACAAATAGGCAACCTTCCTCTTTCCTGCCAGAGGCCAGAGTTAATGGCAACTTTAAAACTAGACTTTACCTATTTGGAAAGATCTCAATGGAGGTCAAAGGCACACTGACTTCTCTACTTAGCACTGCTCCTGTCTGCCATCTTTATCCTCTGCCCAGGAAACTCAGATATTAAGTGGAAACGTAACAAGATAACCAAAGGAAGCCAAAAGAGTAAACAGTAATCGTACTACAGTGTTACTGAAGAAGGTAAGGCCTTTTCTGGTCCACCCAGCAGTTAGAAAAGCAGCTAGTACTCAAAATGACACATTAAAGAAATGACTTCTATTGACAGACAGAACACACATCTTCTTCTGCTGAAGCTTAGGAGGCTGGGGGAGAAATGGGAACAGCATCCAGCTAGAACAGAACATGGTATAAGCAACCATAGTCCAAAGGCTAATGGGCTGGGGAGAGGGGATGAGGTGTGTCTGTGTGCACGTGTGTGTGTGCACGTGTGTGTGTGTGTGTGTAATCACTGGTGCATTTTGTGATAGTTTAAACATCAGCAAGAAACATGAACAGAGGAGCATCTACCCTATAGGCTTCACCGCGTTAGTGTCCGTCTTCACAAAAGGTCCATGTCACTAAAGATAAATGACATAGATGTGACAAAGCATCCTTAATTTCAGGATGACTCTGCATTCTTTGTTTTCCCCACCACAGGACACCTCCCCAGAAGGGCCTGTGGCATTGATTGAGAGCGGAAGTCTAACCTGTGGCATGCCAGCCAAAGTCAGCCCTCAAATGTGTTTTTCAGACAGTATTATGTGTGAGTGGCCAGAATATTTATCTAAGCACATTTCATATAGAAATCTAAATTCCTGCCTGGCTTCTCACGTAAAGAAATCTGGGCAGTTCACAACATTGGGCCCAGTCTATCACGCTGACAACTGGCAGGACCACAGTCCTGTCCCCCCCTCTCCCCGTTTAGACTGGGGTGCGTCCTGCAGCTCTAATCCTTGTCTTCCCACCACCTGGCCTGCTGCAGCTACTGCCAGTACTTCTGGTTCCAGAAGAGTTGTGTATATGTTTACTAATTAATTACTTTCCCTACTTGAAGGTAAAGAGAAAACATTGCAGAAGCAGCAGTTCCAACACTGCAAGCCCACATCCTTCCTACCTGGAAATGCCTGGGCGCTGGTGCACTCACTAGCTGACCACCAGGGCACCAGTTCCTTTAGAATTATCAGTCCCTTGGGGATCTGTTGCATGCTTTAAAGGCGAACTGTGACCATGAATTGTCTTAGTCTAAAAAAACCAAAATAAAAAAAAACCCAGACCCTAGTCTTATTCGTTCTTTTTATTATTCCAAAATTAAGTTTGCTAAGATAAATAAATAAGTAAATGAAGGAACTTGAGCTGCCAGACAGAAGCATGACTCTTTCACACTTAGGATGGAGGAAAACCATCATTCTACATGTTGTATATTTTTATAATGAGGACCACAAAAAATGCAGAAGGAAATCTCAGGATCTTTGGAAATCAAAATGAATGTGCATATTTTGCACTAGCTGCAGTAATTACTTTACCACGTGAGGCCCAGGGCAGGTAGTAATGTGCAATGCCTTTCAACTTGGAGCCATCTCAAAAAGCAAACAGAAAAAAATCCTGACCTCTGACCCTGTTTTGAAGCGTTACTACCCGCTTGGGTAGTGTTTGCATGCTGAAATATTTATTTCCTTCATAAAAAAATCTATCTGAATATCCAATCTTTCAGCAGCAAAGAGTCCTATTTCCATGTCAGCAGAAGCCCTTAAGTAATTTGGGGCTATGATCTTAACACTGCAAGCTTTACCCACTTAAAACTTTGCCAGCTTCTAGCTGCATATTTTTCTCACCAGCTCCTCATTTGCAAAACACAGCAGAGATTCAGGTGAAAGGTGATGAAGTTTCAACAACACACAGCCCAGTTAGGAAACTAAGTTTCTTGGGCTTAGCTTCCTGACACTTGAAGAAATGAATTTGTTTCAGTTTGGGCAAACAAGTTCTTGCAGGGAGATTTTGTAATAGCAGCTACTAGGCAGGGTGTGGGTGACGAAAGCCTCTGAACCTGAGGGAGCTACCTCCAAGGGACACTGCTGAAGGGACAGCATCAGAGCAGGATCCATCTCTCACTATACCACATGGACAAAGATGGAAAAACAACTTGGGATTTATACTGCAAGAAAAAAAATCTAAATGCCATATAAACCACCACATCAAATTCACAAGTTTCCTAGGATACAGAGTAAGTTGGCTCGAGCTACACAGCAAGATCCTATCTTGCCAACGCCTTCCACCTTAACGGCAGATTTGAGTAAACAGAAGAGGCATATCAGAGGCACACCGAGCCCTTTTATAAATGTATTGTCCCCAGTATACAGGTGTAATCCTCAGCCTTCATCCACAAATAAGGCTGAGATTAATCCCAGGCACCCCTGCATAATGCTCTCTAATAACGGGATAAAGTGAGGTTCAAGAATCAATGTCTTGAAACTAGGCTCTTAGGAAGTAGAAAGGTTTCTGTGTATACCTTAGGGGGAATTATCTTTAAAAAAATGAATAGTAAATGGAAAAAGGATGAAATATTACCCTGTGAAAAGGAATATAAAACCCAAAATAAAGAACTACTTCTCAGCATGTGCTAATGCTAACAGTCTGGTGGTAGGATTCTGAGTACCTTTTACTTTCTTTTGTGCTTTTCTATGAGTTTCAAATTTTATAATGAGCATTTATTAACTTTAGAAATGGAGGGAAGTGCTGAGCATTGAAAAAGGAATAGCTGAAGAGAACATGTAGTCAAAAGCTCAAAAACTATAATTGAATTTGGAGAGATGGCTCAGTGGTAAAGGCACTTGCTGCCAATCTGAAACACACATGGTGACAGGAGAAAACTGACTCCTGAAGCTGTCCTCTGACACACACACACACACAGAGACACACACACAAGCACACAGACATACACACACATACACAGACACACAGACACACACACACACACGCACACTATAGCACAACACACATATCGCTGTTGTTGAAAGTAAGAATTACCTTCCAAAGGGCTGGTCTAGAACTTCAAGATGGTGTAGTAAGAGCCCTGGACTTCTGGCTGTTGATCTCTGCTATTCCTGAGAAACAGCACCTGCCACAGGTTAGTAGCTGAGGCTGTGCTACCCTGAGAGCAGTGACTGAAATGACGGGCTGCTGATGTGCCTGTCTGAAATGACACAATACTGTCTTCTCCAGAGCCCGTGCTCCTCACTGTAAAGTCATCCCTATTGCTAGGGGAGGCATTTGATATAAATGAGGGCTAACTACAGAATGCACAAAGAATAAAGAAAAAGGAAACTTTACAGTTTCCAGTTGTAAGATGGCTAATTCCAGAAAAAAAAAAAAACCTGAAAGAGCAAACATACACTTTGGCTCTAAAAAGTATGAACAGAAATGAACTTCAAAGACAGAGAGAACTTGCAAATAAAAGCCTTGATCCTTAAACTGCCAAAGCCAGGCAAGCCCCAGACTAACTTCAAAAGGGTCAATGTCACTGTAAAGGTAGGAATGGATGAGTTCTGCCAAGAACTGTTAACTAGGGTTAGAGAACACCAGCAAACACCTCTAAAAAGAAAGATGGCTGAGAAGGTAGCTTAGTACTAGAGCACCTGCCACCAATGTTAGGTGGAGGGGGCACCCCAGTACTACCAGATAATAAAACGAAACACTAGCCAATCAAGGCCCTGTTTATTAGTCAAGGATTAACTAGGTTTTACCTAGGAATGCAAGGATGGTTCACCAGTGTCATTCAGCAGCTCCCTCCTCCTTAGTAAGGCAATACACGGTAGAGAGTAAGAATGCCTTCACTTAGTAAGGTGCTTGTGTTTCTCCTTTTGAGAACTGTTTGTCCATTGATGAGCCCATTGATTTGACTGTCAATTTTCTATTCTTATTGCTTAGTTTTATAGCTCTTTATATATTCTAGATATTAACCTCTTGCAAACAGAAATCTATATTTTAAAAAGAAGGGGAAGCGCAGACGGGTGGTAGTGGTGCATACTTTCAATCCCAGCACTTGGGAAGCAGATCTCTGTGAGTTCGAGGCCAGTCTAGTATACAAAAGTTAGTTCCAGGACAGGCTCCCAAACTACAGAGAAACCCTGTCTAAAAATTAAAATAAAATAAAAGAGAAAAAGCAAAAGAAAGAACAGACAAAGAAAGAAAGCTCTGAAAATTGAATACTGCCCAGGAAAGAAAAGGCTGCCTATATCCCATTTGTCTATAAGAAACATCTGCAGACACACAAGGGACGCCTGAGAAGAGGAGGAGAGCAGGAGTCCTTGCTTCTGTGGTCAGCTCAGAGCAGAGAATGAAGACAGGAGGAGGCTGCCTACAACGCAGGCTGACAAAACACCTGGGCGCCAGCTCATATGGTCCAATCTAATAACTATTTCATATTGCTTTGATTTCTTAGAAATAGCGTTTTTTTTTAAAAAAAATATTAGAGACTGAACCCAGGCAACACATTCCACACACCAGGCGAGCATTCTTCCTCCAGGCTACATCCCAGCTATGTCTTTTCTAGGGACTCTAAAGTCCGGAAGATGATGTCAGAGCTACTGGAGCAGGTCACTGTGCGGAAACAGTGTTCTTCATATACACATCTGGGACGATCTTATCTTTGGGAAGAAAGCTAATATGTAGAGTGTAAAACAATTAAAATTTCAGCCATGCTTTAAAAATCTACTCATACGTTTTTCCATATAATCCACAGGACCAAAATGTCCATATGAAAGATTCAATCCTGTGTTGTGATGGCTGGTGTCAAGTTGACTACATCTGGAATTAATGAAAATCTAAGTGGCTGAGTACACCTGTGAGGGATTTTTTTTTTACTTAATTAAATCATTTGGAGTGGGAAGACCCACTTCTAATCCAGATCTTTGAGGTGGGAAGATCCACCTTTGATCTGGGCCACACCATCGGCTGGCAGAAAGAACACAGAAGAAGGAAGTAGGTCTCTAGGCTGCTTGCTCTCACCTCGCTGGCAAGTCCATTCCTCCACTGGCATTGGAGCTTGATGCTTCAGGATTCCAGTGTATACTGAAGACCAGCCGAGACATCCAGCCTTGTGAACTGAACAACTGGATTCTTGGACCTTCTATTGGTAGGAAGCCATTGCTGGACTAGCTGGACCATAGCCTGTAAACCTTTGTACTATTTCCCCTTTAGGTGTGTACATATACACATGCACATAGTGTAGTGTTTGGAAGAAAATGGCCTCCAGAGGGTGTGGCACTATTAGGAGGTGTGGCTTTGTTGAAATAGGTGTGACTTTGTTAGAGGAAGTGTGTCACTGTTAGGGTGGGCTTTGAGGTCTCCTATGCTAAAGCTATGGCCAGGGTGGAACATAGACTCCTTCTGTATTCTGCTACAGATCAAGATAAAGAACTCTCAGCTCCTTCTCCAGCACCACGTCTGCCTGCATGCCACCCACCATGATGATGATGGCCTAAACCTCTGAACTGTAAGTCAGCCCCAATTAAATGCTTTCCCTTGTAAGAGTTGCCTTGGTCATGGTGTCTCTTCACAGCAACAGAAACCCTAAGTTACATATATATTCATTTTATAAGTTTTCCTCTAGAGAACCCTGACTAATACATGTATGACAGCAATACATTCATTAAATGTAGAATTGCACAGTTTAGAAATATTAAAGATGACATAATATAAAAATTAGGATAAAACAAATAGAACTCCACTTGGCAAACTTTTGTATATTACTTTAAATAAGTAGCAAGTCTTAAGCAGACCACCTTTACAATGTTTCGGACAAAAGATTAGAAGTCAAGTCAAGCAAACCTTGCTAAGTGTAGAGGCACAAGCTTTGGGAGCTAGTCAGGAGGTCATGAGTTTCAGGCTAACTAACTAACCCAGTGAGATTCTGTCTCAAAAAGAAAAGGGGGGAGGGGAATTGTATTTTTAAAAGGTTACCCTGGCTTTAGTTCTCCTTTTTGAAATCTGGTTTTATCCGTTGTTCAATGTGTTCCATATAAAAACGCAAGTGCAGCACGCTCCGCTGAAGTCAATTTAGAAACAGAAAACACACAGAAAAACAAATCTTTGCATTAAATACACAAACAAGTCATGGAGAGCTGATTCCTGGGAAGCGTCTCTATAAATAGTCTGACATTATTACAGACCCTCTCTGCATACTCGTCAGGGAAACACTGCTATGGCGACTGAAGACACCAGCAACTTTGACATTTCTGGATGTAACTTGAGGAGATTATTTCATCATGAAGGATTGGGATGGAATATCCTAACCAACAACTCAATATCAAAACTCTCCATGCAACTCCAAAACAGTGTGGAGTGACATTTAAGAAAATCCATTTATCACCACCCAATACAGGCTGCTTGTTCACAAAATGTCAGTGACAAGACTGGGGCACCCTGACTGCCAGGCAGTGAGTCCAAACGACAAGACAATTTTAATACAGCATCAGCTTCATTTCCTTATATTCTAGTGTCGCCCTGGACTTCAGCCACTGCTGGAGATGTGATTTCTAGGAGCAGTCATACAAATCAAATGCTTCTCTCCTCGAGAAGTCTGCACAATCTGTGCAGGCCAGAAATTGACCCACAGTGAATTCTTCAAAAAAGGTGTTTATACACATAGCCACACACCCACATACCCACACACTCTCCCTCCCTCCTCCCACTGCGTGTGTGTATCTGTCCACTCTTGTGTGCATCACAACTGAGCATGTGGTCCCAAGGACAACTTGCAGGAGCGGATTCCCTCTCATTCCACCATGTGAGTCCTGGGAATTGACCTCAGGTTGTCAGGCTTGGCAGAAAATGTCTTAATCCGTGGAGTCATCTCACTGACCCTATTATGGAGATTTCTTGATGGCTTTCTTACCCTATCTTTAAAAAGTAGAGCACCTTGATTTTGCAGAATACCGAGTTAAGAATTCAAAGGATCCCTTTTAATAGCTGTCAAGGCAACAGTGACCTGATTGATACATTATTCATGTTTAGAGTGGTTTTCTACAAGCTATCTCACGTGCTCCTTAGAAGACCCCTGTAGGATTAGTCATGCTTCTTCAGCATCCGACAGGTGACAACAGCGGAGGTGTAGGAAGCCTGACTATGTTGGCTAAGGTCTCAAAGAAAGAGGGGACTGAAACAATGTCAGTGTCAGGTGAAGAAGCCCTTGCTTCAGAGGTGACAAACAGAATAACACCCAAAGTCTACATATCTTATATGCATATTATGTATGTAATTTACATACATATTTAAATTTCTGGCATCTCTTGACAATGGAGAAGCACTCACCCACATTCTAGAGTCAGTGCCAAGAACTCATCTTCACACTTCACATAAGTCATAGTACTCTGCAACTTACTGCCTGGTCCACTCCAGTTGCTCTGCATTTATTCTGGATAAAGTAAATTACCTAAGTGTAAAAGGTTCACTTGGAATGTCACCCAATCAGGAGATACATTCCACTCACTGTGAACTCCTGCAGGCTCTTTCTGGGCACCAATCCTCTTGTAGCCTGTCCCCATTTCCCCCATTTTCTCTAAGTCATCAGCATTTGAAGGTGAAGCCCTGACCTTGGTCAGAGCCTTTCCATCCCAAGCAGTAAAACTGACCCTTGGGAGAAATGGAGCTAGAAACAGCATCCATATTTGCACCCTTTATCTACAAGGCTTTATTCTGAGGATGCTCAAAACTGAGATATTACTTAACCAGAGAAAGATGCACAGCTGCCAGAGAAGATGCCAAGATGTCACCGCTGGAGGCCTTAAAGAGGCATGCAGGGTGGTGACCAATTAAGACTGTTACATCACTCCAGATGAATCTGCCTGGAAGTAGCAATTAAGAGGGAGTGAGTCTAGGTAGCTGCTTCTGGGAGTGTAAGTATGGCCTAGATTTGATCAAGTTCATTCCCAGCAGCCAAGGTGCCATCACTCCACTGCCACTGAAGGAAGAGCACCTGGGGTCAGTGTCCTGCTGAGCTGTCTTGCCACTGCTGAACTCTGAAATGGCAAGAGCCCAGCAGCAAAAATAGCCTGCATTCTCCATGCCAGGCCACCTGCTTTCTGTCTATGCTCATGGTTCTTGCTGAGCAGGCTAGGTGCTGTATGGAAGGTGAGCCTTATTTTTCTAATGTTAAGTTTGAATTAAAGCAGGAAGTTGTGCAGGTTTGTGAGGAGTTAACTCAATGCCTCCATTAGCCACCATCCTTAATTAAATCCCTACCTGAGAGAGAGCAAAAGGAAAGACAGAAACAAAATTCATCCCCTTTTCTAAATTTTAAGGGACCACGATACAATCGGAGTCACAGTAACAGCTCCATCTCCACCTGGCTTTAAGGTGGCCAGCACAAGGGCTCTACCTGGGGGTGGGGGATGTTTCCCTCTGCTCCTTGTGAACACTCATGAGGACACCTCCTCTTTCCAAAGTTCGCACTTCCTAAGAAAACTGGCTGAGGGTGACAGCTGGTTCAAACAGGACTGGCTACGTGAGTAGTTTGTATGGGCAGCCTCTGGGAACTCCCCAAGGCTTTTTCACCAGGGTTAGAGTCCTCCGTTCTCAGTTTTACTTTTCCTCTTCTTTCTTTATTCATAGATGATCGTAAAGATGGAGACCACATGAACAAAGCAGGCTTGGTAACACACCTGTACTCCCATCTCTTAAGATTGTGGGTTCAAGGCCAGCAACAGGGATACTGAGTCCAAGGCCACCTGGGCTACCCAAGTGAGACTGTCTTACAGAGTGAGAGCAAGCGAAAGCTAGATTGTATGAAGAATGCACTTCACACTGGCTAGGTTTCCGCTATTGTTATTATGCTATTAAACAAAGGGCAAAGCCAATAATAGAACTCCTCGTCACCACATTGTTGGCTCAGTGCCCCTTTCATCAGGCCACGCTTCAGGAAACTTCAATTATATATCATCTGTAGTTACACCAAGAGCCACACGGAGGAGAGATAGAGAGAAGCAAAAAGACATGGAAAATAGTTGCTTCCAAAGGAAAAAGCACTGGTAACTACCATCCAAATCTGTGAGATTTGTAAACAGCACATGTGACTGCATCAGCTGGCTCCACAGAAAACATACTCATCCCTGAGCTGTGGCTCTTCAGGAAGTTCCCAGGGAGCGTAGTTAAAACTATCAGCTGCAGCAGCACTGCGACTGAGGACTCTGGAGGAGGCCCCATCAGGAGGCCTTCTGTTAGAGAGACCATATAGAAACACACACACGCACGCAGACATGTGCATGGGCATACATACACATGCATGCATACATACACAGAGAAGCATAAACACACATACAAATACACACAAACATACATATCAGGAAACCTCAACAAAAATTCCACTATGGGAAATATAGATGTTTTAAGAACAAACACAAACAGTCAAGCTATCTATGGAAATGTCTGCTAGAACACAGTGAAAGCCAGCTTCGGCCTCCTAATGGAGAGATCTCTAAAGCAGAAATGCCAGTGAGGCTGCCTTAAAAACCCCACGCTCATACTTGGCTAATTGCACTGTGAATTGGTGCAACGCTTTTGGAAACGACCTGATGATACATGCAGAAAGTTAGAAAAACATTCATCTCTTGTCACTTAGTCATTCTCCCTTTCAGTTCCGAGGAATGAATCCAAACTAAGGAAAAGTAGGCCATGAGCAAAGACCTAACGCGACACTGCTTTACAGAGGGAAGTGGACCTCTGTGAGTTTGAGGCCAGCCTGGTCTACACAGCAAGTTCCAAGACAGCCAGAGCTACATACTAGAGAGACCCTGTCTCAAAAATAAAATAAAATAAAAACAGAAAGCACAGTAATCAAAGACCCAACATAAGAAAGTCCAATGTATTGTTTGTTATTAACTTTCCTTTATAAAAATTTTCTCCTCCAGAATTCCTCTACATTTTGTGACTTAGCATGTCCTGAGATAGCATCACTGTGACTTATAATGTCCCGAGAAAGCGCCACTGTGACTTAGCATGTCCTGACAAAGTGTCACTGTGACTTAGCATGTCCTGAGAAAGTGTCACTGCACTGCATCTATCAGCATACACAAAATAACGGCCTAGCATGGATATCCCACTTCATGTGAGTTTCACCTGACCAGCATTATTTTAAAATATGGAATCATCTGTCAACACTGCCAACTCATGTCCGCGGCACATACTGCAAAATGTGAGGACCTGCAGTCCTGGGCCCGCACCCCACAAGGCAGCAACCTCCTGGAGAGAGGCAGTCTGCCTCCTGGAAGGGGAAGGACTTAGCCACTTGCCGTGGCTAACACAGTTCCTACTGTATGCTCTTCTTCTATGTCACTTGCCAATTTTTAGTCTTTGTTACAAACAAACTAACAAATATCATGCAGATTTTGAGTAGTTCTTTAAACATGACTCACTGCATATTAAACATGACTCACTGCATATTAAACATGACTCACTGCATATTAAACATGACTCACTGCATATTAAACNTTAAACATGACTCACTGCATATTAAACATGACTCACTGCATATTAAACATGACTCACTGCATATTAAACATGACTCACTGCATATTAAACTTGAGCTTCAGGTCTAGTGTTAATTGTGTCATGGTTTCAATCCGAAATGTCTTCCGCCGACTCATGCTTGGAAGTCCTAAGCTTGGGGTGCTACTCTGAAGGCTGTGGTACCTTCAAGAGGTGGGGCCTTGCTAGCAAAAGTAGGTCACTGGGGTGGATCTTCAAAGGTTATATCTCCCTGGTTTCACAGCTTGCTCTCTCTGCTTCCTGGACATGTGAGCAAGCCACCATCTCGACACTCTAGCGCCATGCCTGCCTAGCACCCCATTCCTCCCATAGGTTGTTTCTATCACCATTACCTCAGAGCGGGTTGAGTGTAACCACCACAAATCACTGGGAAAGTAAGGGCGAACCAATCCACTGTTGTCCTCTATGGCACAGGCAACGCTAGGTAAGGTCCTTCCTACCAACCTAACGACAGCTGGGCCACCTGTTCCCTCATTCCTCAGTCAGCAAATGCTGCCTTCCAGTTTCTACAAAGCTGGACCCTGGCAATCCCCAGGCCTAATAGAATAGCAGAGGAAACACGCTTTTAGGTGGAGATCACAGACGTGTTCCCCTGGCTGCTTCCCCACACAATCACTTTCTTTGTTTCTGGAGATAGGGATCAGGAAGGCTAAAGAAGATGCTTTCTTCCTCTGAATTCAAGCCAAGTCGGAGAGAGCCCTGGTTATTTGCTGGGGACAGACATTTGCATTTTTCTCTGCTTAGGGGCGGAAGGTAGAATATGAAGAGACTGCACAAAGGTGCTCTCGGAACTACGGTAGAGAGACACGGTGTGGGAAGAGAATGCCTGGGAACCAAACACTGCCCCCCCCCCCGACACACAAACACTCAGATACTCACTCAGACACAGACACAAACACACAGGAGTCAGTTACCGGTATGTGTTATATTCGTTTATGTAAGTTCCCATAAAAGGTCATAATTTTGGTTAATAAACTAAAAGAAAACAAGTAAAAAGACTTATAGAAACGACAAAAAAGCAGATGTGCTCCTAGTCTACGAGGCAGAAGCAGGACCCAGGACCTCAGTAAAGCCAGGACACTGGGTAGAATGCCCTTACCTGCTTCCTGAGGTTCAGAGAACAGTTCTTCCGGCAAGAGAGATTTATTTCAGATAAAGGACAAATGCTGTCCTTTAATTAACAACATCTATCTCCGGGACAAGCACATCAGGCAGACAGTACAGAAGATTCTGTTAATATAAAGGACAGATGGCAGCTTCTCCCCTGGGACATTTGAGGCTGCCCCAGAAAAACACATGATTTTAAGAAGCTTTGGGAGAACTAGTCAGGAGACAGGAAGGCTTCAGTGTCCCATTTACAAAGTAAACCTGAAAGTATCTCGGAACTGTTCTGAAAACCCTTGGAGAAGAGCCAGGGGAATCGGAGCGGAGGGTCATACCTTCTGCCTCACAGCATGGAAGTAAGGACTCTGTGCAAGCTTCCTCTCTGCCCGGCCCAAATGACACCAGATAAAACAGAGTTTTAGTGGGAAATACTAGCACTTTGGGCTTCATGACCCAGGATAACACAGTGGATCATGCTAATATCGGAAACATCCAGCCAGGGCATTGCCACCAGCTGAGTACTAGATGTGTTTGGTAAGGGGGCAGGATTTGGGCCCCAGCTCAAGGGGAGACTGACTCAACACCCACATCTTGTTGCTACAAGATTCCTAGCGTGTGTGTGTTATACCTGCCTAACTGGGTGCTGACATTATAAAACATACATCAACACTTCTTGTCCGAGTGTTAATGTCTGTTAATGTTCTGCTGGGGAAGGCTCTGAGAGCCGGCCTGAAGCCATGATTTGAGACTGGCTACCACCAGTTCTCGTCTTAGTCTGCTGTTTTTAGATGCTCGATCTCATTAGCAGCATCTGCAAAGTGAGGGGGATTACAGCACTGTACTTGGTTTGAGGCTGTTGGGACTGTTCTCACACAAGGAATTACAAAATCCTGTAACCCTGACAGAATTTAGAGCTGAAGACTTAACTGTGTGGAATTTGGCTACTGACACCCCAGATAGCAAATTGGGTTTTTCTTGGGCTACACTGCAGCATGCAGATGTGGGAAGGAGCAGGCTCACCAATGCCACGGTGAGATGTGTCACCTGCATCAGGAGGAAGCAGGCTCACCAATACCATGGTGAGATGTGTCATCTGCTCTGGAAAGGAGCAGAGCAGGCTCATCAATGTCATGAGACCTGCACTTTTTTAAATTTATTTATTATGTATACAATATTCTGTCTGTATGTCTGCATGCCAGAAGAGGGCACCAGACCTCATTACAGATGGTTGTGAGTCACCATGTGGTTGCTGGGAATTGAACTCAGGACCTTTAGAAGAGCAGGCAATGCTCTTAACCACTGAGCCATCTCTCCAGCCCCCACTTTTTTTTTTTTTTAACACAGCCTGTGAGGTGTGTGCTGTTCTTGAACAGGTGCACATATAACATGCTTAAGTATGCAGTATGCATGGGCATATGTTAAGGGTTGCACTGAACAGACAGTACACGGTGAATTTCTTTTTAATGTATGGAGAATATAGAATACTGTGTGAATGCACACATACGTATGTATTAAACCAAATTAGTAGAACAGTAACTTCATAAAGTTTGCAGCGGTTCTTCAAGCTCAACTTGGCATCACATAATGTGCATATTTAACCTAGACAACTACATTTCTGTAGATTAAAAAAGAAAGAAAGAAAACATGCACACAAGCACAACAATCCAAACCGGCTTTGCTTGTCTCTAAATTAATCCAATTATTCAAATGTCAGTTATATCTGCCACAGTCTGGCTCCTTGGGCCAAACCAAACTGTTAAAAATTAAAACTGTTTTACTTCGTTTAGTCTTTCTGCCTTTTTAGTGTAAAATCCACAGTCTCGACAAAAAGTTGTGGGATTTGACACCCAGTGCAACACAGCCCTATTGCTGTCATCCATGCATAATTCACTTTGGAAATATGTATTTGCTTTAAAATATTGCTAAAATATACATGTAACATATGCTAATTTCACTGAGCTGGCTCGTACACTTCAGCTTCCAGGTTATATGTAAGCTTCACCACGCGCACACACTGTACATAAAGGGTATAAATGAAAGGAAGTATCTCTGTCCCTAGTTTTCTGTCTCCAGCCTTGGCCAAACTGACAGCCCCAAATCCCAGCACCATCTAACACGCCCTTCCCGTGGAGAAGACAGCCTGTTCTCAGAGTCTTAATTACATCCCAGCTGACTGCCCAGCATTGCCAAAACCAGGCAACAAACGCTGGCCCTTCACTCACAATATGGTCTGCTAAACAGATTTCTGGTCACACAGAAAGAAACTTGCACAACGTAGGGGAAATAAAGGGACAAGCAGGAGATCAAGGGAGAGCACAAACAGTAACCTGGGGGATGGAAGAGAGAGGCAATTCATCCCCACGGTGCAGAAAAGGAGAGAAAAACCCCTTCCCAGAATCCTCAGGCACCAGGCAGCAGAATTTTAACAAAGCTGTCCTTGTACGATGAAGTCACAGCCCTACTCAACTAGCCAAACACTGCTGCTCAAGATGGGCTGCTGATACTAAAGTTCAGGGGATTAATGATTGTTAACTAAGACGTAACCACCCACATGGATCAGGCCATTATAATTACAGAAGAACAGCATGAAACTTTCTGCCAGTGCAAATGGTATCATATGTTTTCCTGGCTGGCTTTTGGGGAAGGCTTTAGCTCATTTGACATGGCAGAAAATGCTACAGCCTTAACTCATATCCCATATAATCTACATAAAATTAAGTTTCTTCCTTTTCGTGATTTGTCACATGGATATGACAATAAAGATGGTTGCCAAATTTAGCAACTATCTTTGGCTTAATCTAATTCTATATACAGGCAAACAGCAAATCTTTTGGGAGCTTTGGAAGGCGATCCTTTCAGAACAACTGAAAGCAAGGCCCACAGAAGCACCCGAGAGTGCCCTAACAGAGAAAACTCTGACTGGGTGGGCACTAAAATGCTGTGGTCTGAGAAGATGGCACTTTCCAACCTGAGCTCCAAACCAGACGCCACAAACCTAGTTGTCTGGAACTTTCCTTACTGACGTTAGTATCCGAAATGGTGTTTCTGGGGTGCTGCTTACTCTACACCGTGGGAACAGTGCCCTGGCATTTTGTACCAAGCAACCTGCTTTGCACATGGGTGGTCCTACATTTTACTAACGGTGGCGGAAGGTCCTGAAGAAGGCAGTAAAGCGATTCAACTGGCCAAGTTCTTACCGAGCTTCAAAGGAACTGCACAGTGTGAGGTTAGCATCCTTCTGTTTAGAATTGTGAAATGCCTACCTTCAGCATGGTACTATGTTGTTGCAGAAAAAAAGAGCAGACAGAATGAAGGTAAATAAGTACTTCACATGCACAATCCCTGCTACATTGAGAGAACACAGCATCTTTAGGGATGGTAAGACTGGGGATCCACAGGTATGGGCAGGCAACAAGAAGCTGTGGTTTGAGGATGCAATTTCTGCTCTCATCCCTGTCGCTTTGATACAGTGGTCCTTGGGTGGGCACAGTGAGGATCCTAAGGATGTCTTTAGTAGGTGTTAAATAGAAAAGCTGACCACTAAACCTGCTGCGCAGTTAATCACCAGCACTGTCACCACCAGACCCTTTACTGATGCCCTCTGATGATGCTACTAAGTCTCATCACCCTGTGTTCTAAAGAAGAGGGTCCTCACTGCAACAACAGAAGAAAACCATTACCTACAGTGTCAGGAAGTGATTCCACACGGTGTTCTATAAAGAGGAGAAACAAGGAAACCATTACCTACAGTGTCAGGAAGTGATTCCACTCAGTGTTCTATGGAAGAGGAGCAACAAAGAAACCATTACCCACAGTGTCAGGAAGTGATTCCACCTGGTGTTCTACAGAAGAGGAGCAACAAGGAAACCATCACCTACAGTGTCAGGGAAGTGATTCCAGCACTCATAACTTCATTTGGGGGTTGTTTATAGTTCTCTGTTAGAAAATGCTTAGTGGGGAAGGAAAGGGGACAGCCTCATTACAATATAACCTAAATGTATCCAAGTTTACCTTGAAAATCAAATCTAATGCCTTATCTGTAGTTCTAAATAAATTCTTCATCCTAGTTTATCCTTTGAGACGATAGAAAGCTGGAAGAATAGAAAACAAAGGGTTCAGTATACCTTAACAGTGCTGAGTAAGGGCCAATCCAATGAGTCATTATCTTCTATGGAACTTAAATAATAAAGATTTGGCATCCTGTTTCCATTACAGAGGCAGAACACATTCAAATTGCATCTTAGGAATTGATACAAATCATTCTTTGGGGGATGAATTCACCACAATTTGAAGTCTGGGAAGGCAACCAAGATATTTAACAGAAAGAACCTGGACATAGTTAACGTAGGCTTAAGCAAGAGATTATTTAAAAAAAAAAAAAGGAGGAGGAGGAGGAGGAGGAGGAGGAGGAGGAGGAGGAGGAGGAAGAAGAAGAAGAAGAAGAAGAAGAAGAAGAAGAAGAAGAAGAAGAAGAAGAAGAAGAAGAAGAAGAAGAAGAAGAAGAAGAAGAAGAAGAAGAACAACCACCAAAGCCTTTAAATGGCAAGCCAGAGAATCAGGTTTTACATTGTGCTGAGCAGATATTTCTCTCTCTGGCAATGGACACAAGCAATAACTAGAAGAGAAGCGGAACAAGCTGTGGTCTGTATCCCTTAGCAGCACCCTCCTTATGGCACTGGTCTGGGTGGGGCTGGAAGCATTTGCTAAACTATGGCCCAAGGGCGAAATCTTGTTACCTGCTTTGTAAATAAGGCATTTTCTTCCATAGTCACACATGTATTTACATATTGTCTGAGGCTGGTTTTTTCCATTATAACAAAACACTTGTAACAGGTTGTATAGCTCAAGAGGCCTAAACGATTTCCTCTTTGGCCTTTTAACAAGTGTGCAGGTTCGGAGACCTATTATGATCCATATGGCAAAGAAGTCTGCTCAACTAATTCTGAATAATCTATCCTTTGGAAAACTGGTTTAAAGTGTGCAGAAATACAAGGTTTTTTTTTTTTTTTTTTTTTTTAATTCTGACAAGTTTTACATTCACAACAGGGACCAAAAGTCCAGAAACAGAGCCAGCATCATCACTATGGACAATAAGGAATTTTAGCTATTTACATTAATTCTGGCTCTGAAAACTCTACTTTCCAATGTAAGAGAGTTTAAGAATCATTGCTTGAAAAGCAATGCTCAGGTTTGAGTCTCAGCATCCACATCTTTTAAAACAACAGTTGATGAGAATCATTCTTTGGCTTTCAAAGGTCCAGTTTCCAAATCAATGAATGAGTAAATGAGACAAAATGTCACAAATATTAGTGCACTTGGCCCAGGCCAACGGCCTCTTGGCAAATAGGAGAAAAGAGAAACAAGGGCCACGAGGAGCTTTTGAGAGTCTTTCCCCTTGGTGACTTTTCTCCTCACTCTATTATCTGCTGTTTTCAGGATCTTTTACCTTAACCATCACGCATATAGCTGTTTGAGTTCCCAGAACCAAGGAGAAGTTTTTGCTTTCCTTTAACTTGGTTTATTGAGAGTTTAAGAATCATTTTCTATTGCCCTATCTTAGTGAGCCTCGAAGTGCTGATTGTTTATTTATGTATTTATTTACAGACAGTCTCACAATATAACCCTAGCTGGGTAGACCAGGCTGGCCTCCAACCCACCCTGCTTCTAGAGTGCTGGGATGAAAGGAGTTGTCACCATGCCTAGGAACACTGCTAAGGTAATCAGCTTCCAGACAAGTTCTTACATGGGGGTTATATGGCAAGGGTTCTGCTATGTTCTCTAAGCAATAAACAAAGGATAAGTCAAACAATCTGGGCCCCAAGAGCAACTCAAAATATATAAGATAGTAGGTCAAGGCAGAACTGGAAGAACGAACCACCCAGGCCTGAGATACACAGACAGAAATATGGAAACGTAGCCCTGGGTCGACAGAGCATGAATACCCACGTTACACGGCAACTCTCCCTTGTGTTATTATGATGCATTAGGATACTTAACACAGCAAAAGACAAGAGTGAAAGCTTCAGAAAGACCTCTGGGAGCAAGACAATGTCTGCCTGGGAACAGCTTTCAAAATATCTCAAACTGTTATAACCGTTGGTAATTTCAGAGAAATACAACAAAGATTAGTCTCCCTTTTAATGGGAATGCCAGTTACTCCTATTGGATTTGAAGGTGAGAAAATAAGCCTACTAGGATTTCAAAACATATTCAATATTTGATACTCCACACATCTCATTTATAAGTGAAAGACTAATGCTTCTTTCATTTTCTCGGCAGGGAAAAAAATATACATTTCTCATGCTTTTCTCATTCCTTGTAAATTACAGCAATTCACTTTCAGCAGATTTGAGTTTTCAAGACAGCTTATTTAAACCAAGTGCATACCTATGAGGAACAGTGTATTCCTATCTAGATTCAATGCATTTGAGATCCCACAAACTACATGGACTCCAAAGTACAGTCTAAGTCCTCCACCATAAATGGTCTAACACTACTATGAGTATTCCAAGTAGAAATGCCTATCCCGGGAGAGAAAGTACCAGAACACACATTATGCGGCATCTTGGGAGTTTCCCAGGTACAGACCCTTAGTAAAAGGTGAGGATGCACCAAGGACACATCTGAATTCACATCTGGAGTTATAGGCCCTATGTTCCCTTCCCTCACTCACAGGCTCAACCTTCTCAGATTTGTTGTTAAGTAAATCAGACTATTAAGGGCTATAGTCTGCTTAGTCATTCAGAGTGGAAATGGGAAAGTCTTGGGATTCTAGAGACACGAGTCTCTAGATCCCCCGCATCAACAGCACCCTGCCATATCTGGTCCTCAGGAAGAAATTCAAGTAATATTATGGCTGGGGTTACCATCTGCTCAAAAGCACTGACTTGAAGGTGAACAGAATGCTTACTCCATTAGTCAGACCTGAATTCCCATTCTGGGTCCTTCGCTCTTAGCTCTGACTATAAGGCAAATGCAGAGATACTGTGAAGAACAGGGTCTCTAGACTACCTACTGTAAGAATGGAGGCTCAGGGGCCTCACTAAACTCTCAATACAGCGTATACAGCACTATAGGAAGCCTAAAATCACCTTCTCTACCTCTACAAAGACAACTTCATAGTGATCAGAGGACAATGCACATAAAATAACGGCCAGTGGCTCGGGTACTTTGGGAGGGTAGGAGGGATCCTATCTTCAATATACTTCTGATGAGTTCCTACAGAACGATACTAACTGAGCGCCCCCAACCTCCCTGTTACAGCTGAGGATTCCTTATGGGATGTCTTGCTCCACATTGCCCATTCCCCTAAGAACACAGGGCAAGAGCTTTACCAATATTGCCAAGGGTGTGGCATGCATCCATCAGTCTCAGTAAGCACTACCAACGTTGGTCATGAGAACTGAATTCCCTGGGGCAGGCCCCAACAGATGCTGAGTGAATCAGAAGCAAAAGTGGACTTTAGAACAGATTCCAGGTAAAGCTGATAAATGCCCAGCCAGACCTAAAATTGCAGTGTCTCTGATAATAATGAAACCCAAGCTGGTGCATCTGGCTAGCAAAACCCATCTTCCCAGCCTCACATACAAGCCGCAATCTACCTTGGAAGAATGCACAATAGAACTCCCATGAATCAACTCAAAGATTTTAATGCCTGTTGCAATTTTCTCCAATTTAGCATATGAAATAATCACAGGCAGCAATTACCACGAAGAAAAACTTCAGGTGCAACAGCATTAGTTCAACAGCTGGGATCAAGTGTCAGGCCAGAATAGCAAATTTCATTCATTTTTATCTCCAGTGCCGGAGACATGCTGCTACTAGCTCTAACAGTCAGGAATGTCTGTTGGCTAAATGACTCGGCAGAGCTAGTCAAGTGAGGGCAGCCTACGACAGTTTAATTGGGCTGCTCACTAGAACTGTATCTGGGGGCTATGGGCAGTGGGCTATAAACAAGCACAAAGCCGCCCTGGGTGCTGAGCAGAACAACCTTGGGGGGAGGAGGTGGGAGAGGGGAAGTGGGGGATCTTCTGTCAGCAGGATCTCTCACTCACACTGGCGTCAGGTTGGCTACAGGTGAACTGGAGCAAGGTATGCACGGCAGAAGAAAGTGGGGTTAAGAGAGCAATCATTTATGTTGTATTGATTTCTGGGCACTGTCTGAGATCCCTTCCAAGGCAGAGTGACAGTTTTCAGTCTTGTGCTGGCAAGGGATGGGAATGACCAAGCAGCAGCCCCCTCTGCTCTGATCATATTACCTTAAGAAACAGCATTCATGTGTGTGTGCATGTGTGCCTGTGCGCGTGCACGCAATATATTTCCAGACAGGGAATCTAAACAAGTTTATCACTGAAAAAGAAGGCTAGGGATGGTTAATCAGCCATTTGTCTTTGCTGCTTGGGATTGGGGAGTCAAGAGGTCAAAACCAAGCACAAATGGACCCTTTGGTTTTATCGTAGGTAACCTCCCATCTCTGGTAATTGAACCCATTCCTTGCGGTCAGAGTTCCTGTCACTCATATTCAATGTCTGTCATTACGGAGAAATGCTTCATGTCATATTACATTGACAGAACCACTACAGCAAAGCTAGCAAGGTTCCCCCAGCAGCAGAGGTAAGACAATGGAAGCCTCTTGCAGACCAGTGATGTTTAACATTTTATATGCTGACACTCTGTCTGTAAGCACACGATAATGAAAGTCTGGTAAATGGGAGATAAAAATTCACACTTTCCTCCTTCAGGGGCTGCCAGGCAATCTCGGAAATAAAACAGGCTGGCAGCTCCAACAATACTAGAGCGCTGGTGCCGCAGTAGGCACTTCTGAGAGCAGCAGAATGTGAGCAGGGATGTGCGCTAGGAGGGCCTACTTTTGATATGGCTGTGTACAGACACCTTGCCATGGCAGACATGACTCACTGCTAAAAGGGTGGCTAACCTCACAGAGTCAACTCCGACGCCGAGCCTTCTCACCACACAGGGCAGATGACTCTGCACTCTGGAACCCCAGGAAGATGCCCCTTGGGGCTGCGCAGGCCCCTGAACAGTCAGTCCAGAGCACAACAACCCAGTCTGCTCTTCTAGGCATGACATCCCTCCTCTCTTGCCCACGCCATTTACATGGAGGTCTCCACATTAGTCATCCCCTACTACACCTTTATGCCTCTGGGCCATGCACAGATCTATCCCATTTAGGAACCTCTTTCCAGCCCCCTCCTTGTGCAGGGCTCAGCTAAGGAACTTGCTGCTCCATAGGCGGGCCTCTGAATCCCTTCAGCTATTCACTTTTGGTGGTTAAGCACCTGGGCTGTGAACTGCAGTGGACATAGTTGGAATTCTAGATTTGCCATTTAGGTAAGTTTGCAACTCCCTATGGACTACTTTCCTTAGCAGCAAACAAGTTTCACAGTAATGTCCACCTTACATGTGGGCTGTGCTGGTTGAAGAAGAGCCCACGGTAAGTTACAATAGTAATGTGGCTGGCCAGCAGTGCCCAGTTCTAACCAAGCACTCGATAAATGCCAGGGAAATAATGCCACCCCAGATCCCAGTACTGCTGTTGGTGGTGCTGCCATTCTTAAATCATGCCATTTACATGAGCAATGGGACTTTTCACCTTGTTCATTGTTCTCTCTCCACAGACCACAGCACTCACTGGGCATTGGTACCATCTCAAAATTCCTTAGAAATCAAAGTGCCCACAGCACACCCACAAGGCCCTGCAATCCGAGGGTCATAAGGCTACAAGGCAGTTCTCACTTTTGTAATGAGAAGGTCAAAATGTCAAGCTTTGGAATCCCAGCTCTTCTACCTAGAACTTTTGTGCCCCTGGGATGTTATTTAATGTTTCTGTGGCTGTGGTCTCTACTCTCCCTTTTTAAATTAGGGCTAATAAAATACCTACAACTGAAGAGTGAACTCATAAGCACTTAGAAACAGTCTGGCCTCTGTGCTTAGTTAGCACTACTATTATTTGGGATTAAATGAGCTCATAATACATGTAAAACACTTGAGTGATTATCAGGTCTAATGATAACACTGGTTATTGTGTTTGACACATGTCAAGCCTCCTAAGGGCAGAAACACTGCTTACTCAACCTCAATAGGCTTTGTGTTACACAGGCTCTCTGAAAAGGGCATCCAAGGCCCTCGAGTCTAGCTGGATATGGGTCCAGTGGCCAGGAGGCTTTCCTGAGGCTGCAGGCCTGAAGGACAACAGTTATTTGTATAGACCTCCCTCCCAAGACAAAGCTTCTTTCTTTCAAGGTCACAACCTTAAGCCTAAGAACTTCGGATTTAAAAGTCAATGACTAGATATTTCACAGACAACAGGTAGGCTTAGGGAAGTTAACCACTCCCTCCTCTCCTTGATGGGTTTGGGGGGTGGTACCTTTTACCTACGTGGCAGAGCCTTCACTTAGAAGCCACTACAGCCAAAAAGTATAATGTAATGGCTAGCTTAAGATTTCGGCAGAGCAACCCACAGGGCTCAATCCCTGGTCACTCCCCAGGCATATGCCACACAGTGCTGGAGGAGTCATTTCTCTCTTCCCAGAGAGGATGTGCAGCAGCTGCCTACTGAGCTGCTTACATCTCTGGATCCTCTTTCCACCCCAGATAAAGCACCGAAAACAGACCAAAGACCATTTCACCCAAGTCTGGTTTAGTGATCCAGTGAGCTTACCAGGACTTACAGGAGCACAGAGTAACCCTAAAATAGCTGTATTGCCAAGAGGTCCAGCATCGGGGCTGACCTCCCAAAAGCTGCAGAGATGGAATCTTTGCCCCCTTCAGCCAATCTTCCACCTCCTATATATTCTAGGACCACCCAAGATCATCTGAATTATGTGAAAAGAAGTGGCTAGAATCTCAGGTGAGGGTCTTAGGTGGGCAGTAACAACTGCTCTGATTAAGACAGCAACAGTATTCCACGCCAGTCTGCTTCACCCATGTCCTGTAATGGCTAGGCATATATTAACACCAAGAGTGTCAAAAGCTGATCGTGAGGTGACAAGCCATTGGTAAAGTGCTTGTCAAATGTGAGGATCTCAGTTCAGATTCCTAACACCAACATAACAGCTGGAGTGCCAATAAGCACCAGCAATCCCAACTTACAGTGATGGGGAGGAGGCAGGCACAGGAGGATCTGCTGGGGCCTGCTTGTCAGCTAGTCTTGCTGAATTACTAAACTGTGAGTTTAGTAGGAGCGGCTGTCTCAAAAGGTAAGGTGGGGAGTGACTGAAGACACCAACTTTGACTTCTGGCTTCACAATACACTGGAGCACACGAGCAAGCACACACTCTCATGAGCACACACACATGAATTCATATGTAACCCTCCCCTGCACACACACAAAGTGTAAAAGGACATGCCTGTAATCCCAGAACAATCGAGGCAGAGGTAGAAAGATCATGATTTCTAGGCTACACAGCAAGACCTTGTCTCAAAACCAAAACAATAGTGACAACAAAATGATTTTACAGCCAAGAAATGAACTAATCTGCTGGGGAAAAGTTCCCAGTTGACACAAGTGCCAGGATCATAATTAATAGTAAACAATAACTTTTAATTTTACTAAATGAAACCATAGTGATAGAACTAGTCAATAATCAAAAATATAAATTCTAAGTCCATAAAGGTCTGCTATCTAAAGAATAGAGAATGAGGCTTTCCAAAGAATATGAACAGAGCTAGTCACCACCAACCCGCAGAAGGTATGCTGTAAATACCCAAAACAATGTACTGGGTTTTTAGAATTACTGCATTCCGATCTAATGGGCAAACAAGATGCTCTGATGACTGTTTTTACTCTAATGCCTCATAACAGCAGATTGCAGATAATTAGAGATTTTCTCCCTACTCCCAAGAGTGGGAATTAATGGGACAAAGAACTAAATAATCTATCTATTGATCCTTGGGAGCAACATTGAGAAAACACAGGCAACATGTAGGAAAACTGTAGTCCAATGAAAATAACTCAACACTTCTCTCCAAAGGCACTGCTAGCAGGTTCTCACTGGACATACTGATATGCCAAGGAAATCCTAGCAACAGGCTCACAGCCCTAGCCAGCTTCTACACTCTAGCTGCTAGAGTCTAGCAAAACCTGGATGGAGTCTTAGATACTGACTGGATCCCATATAGTCCAGTAGTTACCATGTTCTGGAGCCCTGCAATGACTTAGGGACAAATTCAGACCAAAGTTTCAAGTCCCAAAGGTCTGCACTCTGAAAAATAAAAGTAACTGATAATCCCCAAGCCAAGTGGGAGATAAAGCCTGTTGCAAAGACACTTCTAATTCTCAAATACCACACTATGACTGCTGATATCAAAGCATGGTTCATTGACCTTGACCTTCATGATTATTATAATCACGGGTCATCAACAACAACATTACATCTTTGTCTGTCAGAAATGCCAACCTTCACCAAAGCCAGGGAGCAGGAAAATGGTCATCTAAGTTGACCTGTAGGCACCCAGGCACCACCTTCTTAGGGGGAGGATCTCAAACATCAAGACACAAAGAAGCAAATTTCAAGTTGGGTAGTAAGTCCTAGAGGGGCAATATTGGGGCTTAGGGCTCTGGCATCTGTGTTAATAAGCACATTGGCAGGGACACATTCTCCTTCGCACTGTCTCTGGGGTCTTTCTACCTAGGGCCCTTATTTACTCCACAAAGTCATACATGGTACTCACTTCTTCCACTAATTCTCTCTTCCTCTGGGGACAGGGTCTACCTTCCTTATTCTTCGGTAGCCAACTTTACAGGCTAGATTTGAGAGAATGTTCTCCCTAGAGTCCTCTTTATTCTCCACAGTCATATAAACAACATATACATGTCTTCTGCTTTAATGTTTAGCATCAACAGCAACAGAGAACGAGAAGAGAGAGACAAGAGAGATTATCACAGGAATATCCAAAAGCCTATGCTGTTCCTGGTAAGCGATCAGCAACTATCAGGCCTGCCTCCCTTCCCGAGGTTTTCTCCTTTCAGTTTCTCTGGGTTCCCTTTCATCATCTATCACAGGGAAGAGCAGCATTCACCTCTGTAGCTACTGCCAGGAAGGAAACACACGCAGTGTTGACACAGAGTGCATACCCAACACCTCCATTTGAGTTCTCTATGTAGAAACTGTCCCAATTCACATGAATGGCTTACTTCATGACTTACTATGGTCAGTAGCATTTAATTTGTTCACCATTAGTCTTGTCCCTTTTCCAACAACTGAACTATAACCTTGATTAGATAGGCTGTGCTTTCCATTGCACCTAAAGGAAACTATCAAACAGAGTACCTCTTTGTTAATGGAAGTTGGATTTGTAGTCAATGCCTGTTAGCAAGCACCAGGACAAGACGCTTCCTAATCCCAGCTGCAGGAACTGAACCACCTGTGCCAGAGGTCCAGCTTACCTCTTCCCCAGTGTCAGGGCTACAGATGTTGGCAGGCTCCCTCCTTCTCCGTACTCAGTTCCAACGAGGCTTCCCAGGAGATCTTTCGGGGGCTGCCCTTAGAAACTCCCGTGCCTCTCAGATCACCTACCTGCTTCTTTTGCTTCACAGAAAGCACTTACAAGGTCTTCCCTGTTTACCTGGTTACAGTCTGTGCCGTGTTCCATGACAATAAACTTCATCAAAACAAGAAACAGACTAGCTTTTGGCCACCCTTGCAAGAGCTCAGGACACCGCAGAATGTTCAATGGACATTGTGGAATCAGTGACTGGTGCTTGCTTTCTTCTCACCACCCATCTCCATACAACTGGACAGTCAGACTGAAGGAGCCCTTGGGCCAAGCTAGATTCCAAAAGCATCAACCATCTAAACAGATGTTAGCACGAAATACACAGGACTAATGACGCACTAGTTAGAACAAGAGAACCTTCCTCACCAGTCTGACAATACGTTTCTGGTACAAAAAGAAGCCCACCAAGTACTCAAGACTAAAGCACGAGTCTTGATTCCAGGTCCTGCCTGAACACACTAACATCTCAGCTCAGCCACTTCTCTTTGGCCATCTTTTCTTTTGGACTATGCTTCTCATAGGTCAATAGTATGTCCGTGACATTACACTTACAGCCTGTTTCAGGACAGCATTATCTTATCCAAAATGACAGAAGAATATTGTTCTGGGGAAACAGTCACAACTCACTGCTCACTCTGAGGAAGGCTTAAGAAAAAGAAATCATGGCTTCCTTTGGATGATCCTTTAGATCATTTTTCTAAGATACCCCCTGGCAGGAAAATTTCTTTACCTCACATAGAAATCAGAGATCACTGTCAGCGCCACCATCAACTAAGCCCTCCTTCTTAAGATGTGGGTAAACAGAGGTCCTGCTCTTTATGCTGGATAGTAGACAGCTGAAGAAATGGAGACTTCCCTCTGACAAATCCACAGCCGACGAACACCTTCTCCGTGCCCAGTGTCGGAGGTGGCTTCTAACTGGGCACTGCACTTTCTGCAGACTCCCCGTGTTCATCATGAAGCCACAGGTGAAGGGGGAGGAATGCAATTGCTTTCTAGATGTGCACAGGGGCAGCTCCTCGAGGATGCTCCCCTGTTCAGGGTGGTAAGAGAAATCGGCTGTGGCCGGCACCAGTACACACTCTTTCAGAAACTACCCTCAAGAGAAGAAACACTGCACCTATAATTTTAAAAGCTCTACTCATTTTAACCAACCAGTGGCATTTTCGGCCACATAATGGAGAAATTCACAGGATGCTGGGCCCCTCATGGCTTCTGTGGCTATAAAAAACCCCCTCATACTGGATTTTTATATTTGGTAAATTAATAGTTTACTGTTCCAAGATTCCTACGTGTTTATATGATTGCTTTTCTGACATAAAAGTTTGTAGTTGTTATGGAAACATATGGTAACATTTGCTGCTAAATTTTAAATGCATTTTCTACCCCTTATACACACCTGAAACGAAGCCAAAAACTCTCTTTGCTTTACATTAGAGTGAAATTCAAACTGGTCTGGGTGACTATAAATGGTTACTGTTTGTCTTGGCTCCTACCTGTATCAGATTTAGACTGAGGAATCTTAGAGAAGAAATTACACGGGATAAAATGGATATTTCTAAATTACAAGGCCTGCAATTCCAGTGGCTCCAAATATCAGCTTTCTGTTTCATCTCAGCCTGCCAGAAAGAAAATGGTGGGACCGGACAATGAAAGGGAGGCAACCTCCACTGTCCGGAGCCAAATGCTTCTTGTTTTGATTAAAGGGGAGGAGGAGATTGCAGGTCCAGATCAGTTAAGTCTTGTTAGCAAATTAAATGGCTATAGATTATAATGGTGCAAGATATGAGTCTTAGCAGGAATGAGGGGAAGGATCAATTCTTCGGAACCATTTTGTTCTGCATCTCATCATTTTTATATTATTGTTGATGTTGTCTCTAGGCCCACAGGGACGGTAGCTTAGAAATGCTCATTGGGCAGTTTTGCTGTTGATATTTTAAGTGCCCTAATTCCTCATTTCTCCAAACCTTAATACCTCACCCAAGCCAGGTTTCCTTGTGCAATGTCATAAATACTACTTAAGAAAATGACATACTTTGGCTCAGAAAAACATCAGATAAGACAGTAATGACAGTGCTTGCCTATTTGAGCATTTTTCCTGGGACTTTAGATCAAGATAAATCAAAAGCCACAGAAGCACTTCTGTGTGTGCAGTAGGTCTTGTTCGGGGACCTGAGAGACCTACATTCCCACCTGCACCCTGTCCTGTGGGCAGGGCCCCTGAATTCTAGCCCACTTCTGAATCTCCTACGTTAACTCACCAGCTCTCACTTTGGGGACTACAACCACACTATTAACTGTAGAGTGTCAGCTGTAAGGTCCTACCAGAGTACATGCTACTTGCACTGATTCAGAGTTAACAGTGGGAAAAGAAGCTACTTGCATAAGCACAAAGGTAGTATGTCTTTCAACACAGACCCTTGTAAGGCAAGAAATATCTTCTTTGTACCCCTAATGGTGTATGCTCAGAGTGGATAATGGCAGTGGGTTGCAATTCCCACCCTCCCTCCTCACATTCAAATGAAGAACGTCAAGTCCTCAGGCATCGGTTACAGAATGCTTGCAGGATGCAAAGGAGAGCAAGGCCGCAGGACATAATCCCAGCAGATTCCGTGGGCTGCAATATCTTTTGCATTATTGCACATTTCTCCACAGTTGCTCTTTAGTGAACAGAGGCTAATATTTCTCAATCCATCGGGCACAGAAAATGAAGGGATTAAAAAAACGCCAGACAGAACGCCCTGCTCGGGCTCAAGCCAGGCTTAGCTGTGTAGAACCTGCACCTGTGTTGGGTAAATTCCCGAGCTTTCCTGGGTTTTAGTTCCCTGAGCTGCAGCATGGTGTGGGGGGATATAAGGAGCTGTGGAAAGACACCGAAGACCATGTCTGCCTATAGCAAAGATGCAGGAGTTAGTTAGCTGTTGCTGTTTATCCCCTTTCCTAGAAAGCACCCCACATTTATGACTGAAATACATGATTCCTAGAGCCAGAATAGTTTGTAAGGCCAGCATGCCGGCAGCTCCTCAGCTCTGACATGTGCTCCACCATCATTAATTTTAGCTGCATTTGTAAACTATCCACATTATTATATTTTTAGCATTGCTCATTAAATCAACCTTCAAAAAGGCATAGTAATTTTAGCATTTATTCATTTAATTAACTAATTAATTTTTGGTTTTTTAAGACAAGGTTTCTCTGTGTAGCTCAGGCTGTTCTGGAACTCAGAGATCCACCTGCCTCTGCCTCCTGAGTGTTGGGATTAAAGGCGTGTGTCACCACCGCCCCCTTGCTTGATTTTAGTGTTATACTCAAGCAATACTCTTTGAGAATCATGGATCCAATGTGCCAATTGTCCTTTTCCAACTTAACTAAAATATTCAAGTAGACAGGAGAAAACAGTTTTTCAGATCTATTGCACAGCAGGGTGAGACACACATAGTTAATAATAGTATATATTTCAAAAATTCTAAGAGTAAATTTAAGTTATTTTGCCCCCTCCTGGAAAAACAAATTGTATAACTTTAAAAAATAAAAAGCATCTGTCAGTTTGTTGCAGGTACTTGGGCATCAGCTGACCCTGGGCTCATAACCTCGGATGAGCTAGGAGACACTTTCGAGCCCACAGTCACCCCCACAATTGTCCCAAAGGCCTCGGGACTACACCACGGTGATGACTGTCACTAAGTTCACTTTACTTAGTACGTACTCTTGCCTCAACACTGGGGACTGAACACAGTTCCTTCTTCCGTGTCTAAGTTCCTGCTGATTTGAAACTGTGTTGGGACAGCCTGGAGATGGAGGAGGCCTTTTTGAAAGAAGAAAAAAAGACAGTATCCACTGGGCCCATTCAATCTCTGCAGACTGTTTTAAATGTATTTTGACCCCCATGCTAACTCAGTCTCATGTGATATTTGGCATGAGAAAAGATTAATTACTTATGAAAAACAAGCTAACATCTTTACAGCAAATATATTATCACAATATAGAGTGGGACATAAAGGTTTGCACTTGCATCATTAGCCTAGCTATAATAAATGATAGGCTCTCTGTGATGTATAATACAGTAAGGAAAACCCAGCTGCTTGCCTCGTAGGAAAGTGCCTAGGTGCGCTGCACCTGAGTCCGCAAGCCCTTAATAACCCTCAACAACAAAGCTGTATCCCTCACAACAGACCTGGCTGAAAACCATTATCTATGGATAATTAACTACGTCAGGACACTGAGGTCCTAACATGAGGTCCTCACAGTTCCCCACTATGGGAAAGACAGGAAAGCATTATTATAACGAATTACAGATATCTCCTACGAAGACTGTTCCGCTTGTGCAGTGTGGATGCAAGCTGGGAGCAAACATGCCATTCGCATTACTGTTGGTTCCTCTGGACACTACCACCCGAAGGGCAAAGCAGGTCTCTGAGTTTAACAAATGGGAAGACATACTTGAATTTGGCACTCAAATCTTAAAACTGTATGCACAGTTCTGTTTATGTTCCTTCCGATTCTGTGACTACATTGATGACAAAACATTTAACCCTGGAAAAGCCATCACTTAAGTCACCACATCTAAACAAGTCCAGGGTGGCCACTTGTAAAGCATTCCTCGTGCATTCGTGATTGTCAAGAGTCCATTATTTTGCTTCCTTCAAATATCTTGGTCATTTTGAGACTCTCCCCAACAATGCAAGGTGTTTTAATTCCTCAGTAACAAGGCTTTTTGACGCTTCAAGACAAAAGCTCTGTTCCATTTATTAAGACGACTCCCTACTGTGTGCGGCTGGTTTTTACCTTGTAATTAAAATAACACCTGAACAGGACCATCTGTGAGTGTGGATTACATTTTGCATAAAATGTATCTTTTCATTTTTTTCCCCTGGCACATACCTCTAGAATCTCATACATACTTTGTGTGACACTTTAAGAAAGAATGCTTTAAATGAACTCAGAGAGAGATGGGGGCGGGAGAAGTAAGGAACAATAGTTAGGGTGTGCATGTGCCCTCGAAGGCATTCCACTGCAGCTACAAATGCACAGCACTGTAATTTGCCCATGGAGCCAAGTACCAGTGTCTCCATTCAGTTCCTAGGATACCACCAGTTTACAACAATCCAGGGAGACAGTTTGCCACTTAATTTTCCTCTTCCCTTTTCTGAACACACAAATTTTTGAGAAGATATTATTTGTCCAAAAAGCTGCCAAGATATTGGGTGAAGATGGATTTGGACATACAGACTATTTTAAAAGCTAGTCTCACTTAACAAAATAAAGTCTCTTTTGGGGTGTTTTACTTTATTTTACTTTTTTTTTTTTGCACACATTGCAAATCCATAAATGCAGAGATTATAAACATTTGATACGGACATTTCTTCCACAGGATTTTTTGACTGTATATTCACTTTGCCATAGAAATGTGTGTTTCTTTAGAAAGGCTGCTTACTTTAATGAAACGGTTCCTTTGGTAGTTGGGGCTCCATTCTAATAGCCCTTATATTTACGGTGAAATTTAACCACGCATGTGTAATAGCTGACTTCAGTGGTAGCCAAGGTTTGGGCTTACTCTCTTCACTTTAGTAAAGGAATCAGTTTATTTTTCTCTTCTCCAGAGATCAAACACACATATGTCTAATATTTCCCAAGGCACACCTCTGTGAACCCAGCAGTCTGAAGCAGTGACACTGGAAGATTCTACTGACCACAGATGTCTTTGTGCAAGCTTTCCTGTACCTGGAGAGGGCAGCCCAACCCTCTGCCCAGGAGCTCCAGAGCTTAAGAGGAGAAACCATCACTCCTTGGCAGCAAGGTCCTAGCCCTTCTTTTCCAAAACAAAACCCTTCATCGGAGTTGAAACCACCAACATTGTGCAGACACCATTTTTAATGTGATGACGAGTACCATCCACATCTCATTCACATTTGAAAATGCTCATATCCTTTCTCTGGTGAAGGAAAAATGAAACACTGCCCAAATCAAGGCAAAAAATCAAACCACACACACACACACACACACACACACACACACACACACACGGTGCTCTAGTCCACTGCCAGTGGAGAAAGCCTGTAATTCAAAGCAGTAAGGATGCCCATTCTGTATCAGAAACATACCCATACCAACCAGCTTCAGAAATGTTTTTAATTAGCATGAATAATAACTACAAATATTTGAACTGGTTTTTAACGTTTCAATAGTTGGTAGACTTCCTTACGCATGGCCTGATTTTTCCCCTTGAAACTGGGGAAGACCCAGGAATGTGGATCCAGTCTTCCTTATAGGGCTGAGCAGGGCCCACTTCAGGCATAGGAAGAAGTCCCCACTCACCCCCACTCAACCCCACCTTCATCCATCTCAGTTATTGCCAGGCCCTACAGACAGGACAGCTGGGTTTGCTAGTGTATTAGCAATGACTGGAAAACGCAAACATCCACCTCTCATGCCCTCCATAAAGCCTAGGGTCTCTGTGGCAGCGGTTCACTTGTGTGGGAGGAAAGCCAGGTCTCCTTATTTACGAAACCCTGGTACAGGTGGTAGGTGCCACTACTACAGAAACTAGTGGACACACAAACAAAATCAAAGTACCCAGAGACACGCAGAGGAGAGTTGGCAGCAGCAGCGTGGGGAGCCACAACAGTGTCTGCACACCCCACTCGGGTTTCTGCACACAGGCAGACCTTCCTAGCACATCCTACCTGACTTTCCCGCCACAGCCCGTTTCCAGTGTTGCTAGAAGGTGCTGTGCTTAACACGGCTCCCACCTCTCAGAGGCCCCCTCAAAGCTTTGAAAGCTGGCATAACGTGCAGAATGGCAAATGGAGAACCATCAGCAGAAAGATCATTTACAGCGACTGTACAAACAAGCTAAATGAAAGACTTGTGTTCAGTCATTAAAAATAATAATGCTAAAGCCCCGAGGGCTGAAACGTAAAGCTTCAACTTCGCGTGAGGAAGCCGAAAAGGAGTGTGTTTATTATCCCAATAAGATAACATGCTAATTTACTTAGTAGGCAATCTTAGAGTATGTTCACAGTGAAATCTCACTTTATCAGATTATATGAAAAATAACAACCACAAATAAAATGCTCACTCAAGCCTAGAGCTTCTGTAAGATAGAAATCACGAATGTGGGAGGCCAGCAGGCGGCTGCTGGTGGGGCTGGCCCTGGGAGCTCCCTCCTCCATGCTTGCAGGCTCCTGGCCCGAGCCCAGGTTAGGATAAAGTTATCTCCCCCACACTTTGCAGACGATGCCTAACATCATGACAACAGAGAGGAGGCAAGGTCTCCGGTCCTGCCTACCCAAAAGTTTCTGTAAAGTAATGAGTACAGACAGCTTGGGGACTGTCCACCTGTGCTGCCTGCCTCTGCCTGCCTCCAGAGTCAAACCACCAGGGATGGGCAGAAGGCATTTGCCTGACAGGGCCAGGACAGCCTTTCTCCTCCATGACAGCCTGGGCCTACCCCCTTAAACTTGACCCACCGTAATTCCTTCACAATGCAGCCGCGAGGCAGCTGACAGTAGCAGCTGCAGTTCCTAAGCGAGATGGATGGAATTTTCATAACTGGTTCCCCAAGTTACATTTTACCTTCAAGATAATTTATGAGCTGCTCCGGAGCCTTGAAGAGACAATATGCTTGCCATAAAATTAACTCTAACAGTCTTGTAGGTTATAATTAACATTGGGAGGGTAACACCAACTGGACAAAACACATGGCATAATTGATGGTGAAACCGGGAATGAAGGAAGCAGGCAGCGTGATGGCTGGGCCCACATTCACGCACAAACCAGGCACCGCTGGTCTTGAGGCTCTCCCACAACCACCTTGCAGGCCTCAGATTCAGGGACAGAAGAAGCCAGAGCAGGGAGCTAGGGTGCTTGCTGGCAGAACCATAGGGCATTGGGTGGGTGCACAGCCCAGAAGGGCACCAAACTAGAAGCTACTGGGGAGCTGGGCAGTGTACTTAGAGCTCAGGCTGAGCCTTACAGGGGAGCCTTCCATGAAAATATGGCTGCATTTTAGAACAAAACAGTAGTATCTTTTCCAGTGAAGAAAAGGTTACATAAAAAGTAGAGAATCAAAATTTCTAGAAAAGTCCTTCCAGGACTCAAGGTATACACCTGGAATACCGCAGAAGGGAAACTTCTCATTGGCTCGGGCACATCTCAGGAACCAGAAAAGGTAAGCAACTAAACATAGAGGTTATTAAATTACAAAGTCCAGGGGCGAAGACAGGCAGCTAATCAGAAGGCATGCCAATCACTGCATTTTTTCTGACTTGGCAAGCTAGTCCTGTCTGTGCCTGTGACCTGAACTGCCTGATCACCACTTGAGGAAGCATGACCAAACCTGACACACTGGGACCATCAAACAATCTTAGTGAGCACTTCTAAGGTGGCCGGCCTCAGTTCTATTTTCTGACTTGGTGTGTTTTTTTGTCCCAGGACAAGCGAGTGGAAAATCCTGATAAATGATACAATAGTGTCCCCTACAGGCCGATAGGGCTGGTCTCCTCCCCTCCCCCAGTGCCTTCTAGACCCAAAGCCAGTTAAACTTCTATCTATACCCTGGAATATTCATTACAGAGTAAATCTGTAAAATACACCGGGGACACCCCTGAGATAGAATAAAATTACTATGCTTCACATGTAGTGAATTGTTTCCCAGATATAAACATACTGTACAGCTGATAACTAACCCGTGATGAGCAGATAAATCACTACCCTTTCACCTTAGGGCACCTGCTCCAGTCGGCCTTGATTAACACAGCCCCAAAATTACTTGACCTGGAGGATGTACAGATTCTTGGAGGCTAACCTTTGATGTTCTCAGCTTCCTCCCTGCTCCCCTCCCTTCTAAAAAGATTGTAATCAATAGAAAAGAAACAACACAGCTATAAAAAGGAGAAACTTTCCTTTAAAAGATTAATGGCAGCGAGATCCATACAGCATAGGCTGCAAATAACGGCCTCATGGAGAGACGTTTTCACGGCTGGAAGGTGAGGTATGCTCAGGGAGCAGAGGAAATGCGTATTTACAGATACACAATTGCTTATATCCACCCCAGGAAAGATTCTGAAGGACTGGAGGTCCTGTACTGTGAGACTGAAGTCAACGGACTAAGCCACTCATGGTTGACAAAGCTGCTGAGCTGGGCATACTGGCTTAAGTTTCATCTCCACTACTGACTAGCTGTTGCCTTCAGCAAGAGGCTCTGCTTTCTCATCATAGAGAACATTGGAAACGCTGATCGGCACTTAGGGCGTTCTCAACTAGTGCTAGCTTCTACTATTGCTAACACTGTTCCCAGCTCAGATTTCAAGGGAAAAAAAATAGAGAAAGGTTTGTCTAAGTTTGCTGCTCTCTAGGATCTTTTGTCAGAGCTGGAAGACGCCATCTGCCTTGAGTGTCATGTGGATCAAGAACTGTTTTAGGTGAAGCTGAAAAGATCCAAAGTGTCTGTGAACTGCCTGATACCTATGGCCAGCTGCTAATAGGACCAACCTGGATCCCTGTCAATTCTAGATGACGTTCTTTATCACAAGCCCAAACCAGGGTTAGTCCGGTTTGGACTTCCTCTCTACCCACTTCAGCAGCATCAGGCCGCCATTATGGGGCAGGATTCTGCCTCAGGACACTGTCAAAGGAGAGGGCAGTTTGAAAGACAAGAGGAGTTTATTTTTCACTTTGTTCTTTTGACTTACCTTAGTCACTGTTCTATTGCTGTGAGAAGACACCATGACCAGGGCAACTTATAAGAGAGAGCATTTAACTGGGGGCTTGCTTAAAGTTTCAGAGGGTCAGTCCATGACCTGCATGGCTGGAAGATTATGCAACAGGCAAATAGACATGGTGCTTGAGCAACAGCTTAGAGCTGACATTTGCTCAGAAGGAGGCAGAGAGAAAGACTGGGCCGGGCATGGGCTTTTGAAACCTCTAAGTCCTCCACCGGTGACAGACCTTCTGTAACAAGGCCACACCTCCTAATCCTTCCTAAACAACCCACCAACTCAGAATGAGACATTCAAATACATGAAGCTATGGGGACCATTCTCCTTCAAACTACAAGATGATGGCGTGATGATGGTTTTACAGAATACTTGTCCTAGGTGCTTTACAAACACTAAGTCAGCCCTGTGCAACTGGTCCACCATTATCTGCCCAGCAATTACAAATGAGAGAACTGAGGTTCAGAGGGACTTAAGCAACTTGTTTAGTTACAGTCTTCAATTGTTCCCTAGAGTTATGGAAGTGCAGCCAAGATTCAAACCCAGACACTATGACTCATAATCTACACAGACAACCACTATGATTTATTAATACAATCTGTTCTAGAAAAAAACTACTTTGTTCCACATTCAGAATTGAGAACGAGGAATCTCTTGAGAGATGATGGCAAAGATTCTATCCAAGGACTCACATCATACGTGGTTTTCTTTTCCTCCTATCTTATTCTCAGGGACAGGCAGTTCTCCTACCCACAAGCAGCCAACTCATCCCAGCAGAGAAAGGGTAATCCTCACAGAGATTGACTTCCTGTGACTCACCTGAGAACTCTTAAGCAAGCTTGTATCTTCCTTCCCTAGGACCTGAGTTCCCATTGAAATCATGACCCATTTTCTTTCTATTTATTGTTCTATATTACATAAGCCATTTCTCCTAATCAACTGTTACTCATCATTATTGCCCCAGGGCCAAGGATAGTACCTAGTACTAGCTAGGAACTCAATAGATATTTGTAGACCCAACATGTGACTGACATCAATCACAGCAATAATAACAACCATTGATGAAGGAGAGTGTATTGTCAGCCATAATCCCAAACGCCTATGGTACAGGTGTGGCTTTTCAAGTTCTCTCTTAAGGGGATTTCCCAATACAACATTTGGAATGAACTTAAGCCTTTCTTAAAGTGAAGGCTTTAAAAGTGGCAAATGTCTGGTAAAGTAACTTGGAGCCAGGGAGCAAGCAACCAAAGAGGCAATTAATGTGGAATCCCTAGGCTGGGGCTCCTAGGGATATCAGTGTTCTGTGGGGACCTGACAGACATGACCCTTTACAACTACAAAGGCAAGAGTTATCACAAGTGACCATTTATGAGGAAGATCAGACAGGACTTGCTATCTTTAACCTGAATGGGACAGCTCTGGTTCAGTTCCGCTGAGTGCCCTTCACACAGCTCCATACATTTTACAGACATGCCATGCAGGCTTCTACTGGGGAAACGGTGCCTGCCAGCCCCCTACCACACCCACCCTCCCACCCACACTCTAGAAGAGAAACCCCACAAGAGAGGACTAGTCTTCAGTTATGTTCACTGCTGGAACGGGGCTTGGGAAACAGCAGGCCCCCAGGAAATACTTGCTGAATAAATAAATGTGTGAATCACTATTTTCTCAAAAAAGCTAAGAAGCAGTGCCCCAAAGAACAGCTAACAACTAGTCACAATCAGTAACCAGACAGAGTTTCAGCTCACCAGCCCACATGTGGAATTTATAACTAAGATGTGCAGAAGTCAGCTGGCTTCTGTCCCCATAAAACTGCTCAAGTAATGATAGTGACAATGGCAATAACAGTAACAGCACTGCCCACCTTAAGATAAGTTGCTGTATCTTGGACAAAAAGTATCCCAGCTCTTCACTCATTCAGTCCTTGCTCTACATTCATATCATGTTTCAACCCCTACACATTCATAGGGGGTTTTACGGAGTTATCAGGTTTTATGGAGTGATCTGGTTCAGAGACACAGACGACATTCTGTTGCTAAGGGTGGCAGAGAGCAGAGACTGCAATTACTAAAGGAGAAGGGCAGCTGCATTAAAGAAGAAAAAAAACAATGGTGATTGGTAGGTCAGTGTGCTCCCCATCTCCCGTGTCTCCTCATGCCACCCAGACAGTACCCACAGATTCATCTATGGCAAAGGACAGTGATGTACACACATATGCTAAAACTCCTAGTGCCCAACTAACTAACCAAAGAATCAGCCACTCTGGAGCATGAAGGACAGTATCAGACATAGTCAGAGGATACAGTCACAGTTTATCTCAGCAGGTAACTGTCTCAGCCTCCTAGGGCACCCTGGGGCTAGTGACTATATACATTGTTACCATAACTGGACAATGAGTTGTGGCTCAAACGGGAAGTCACCAAGGCTCAGGATACCAGCAGGTAACTAGGACAAGGTAGCTGCCCAGAACAGCTGGAACACAGAACTTAGAACACCTGCAGCATTTAATAGTCTCTTCCATTGTAGGAGCCACATCAGTCTCAGCCTGGCCCTCCTGAACTGGACTCAAACCTTATCCAGAGGCATGACCTTTGGAGAGGATCTTAGGGCCGGACCCAAATCTCCCAATGCACCATCTTCTTACACAGGTCTACTCTTTGACCCAGGGCAAGAAATCAGGAATGGCTGGCTCAAGAATGAGACCATGGTTTTTGACTTGGTGCTAGCAAAGTACCTTGGTGTGTCCAAAGTTTTATGTTCAAGATCCCACCTCCTTCCAGCTGTAAGTGTTCCACCCTTGGTAAGGTCAGAGAAGTAACTCTTATTCATTTCCAGCATTAGGGTTCTCTCCTCTCTAAGTTCAAGGCTCCAGTTCAGCAAGATTAAGGAAACACCAAAAGAAACACAAAGTACCTAGAAACACAGGCATGGGCTAGAGAAGTACTTCATTCATTCAGTTGGAGGGCCAGGTGCCTTGGCAGATGCCAGGCACACATCATGAACAGTGTGGAGCCCCCTCACTGGGACGGGGCATGATGACAATGGAAGAGACTATTAACTGCCACAACAATCCCAGCTGCTCTAAGTGTCAAGCAAGCCCAACAAATACTGTTTAACCTATGGTAGAGACACAGGTATAAATGCTGAATCAAGTCAACAGAGGAGAGCTAGCACTCACTAGCTCTGTGGGTGTACACATGCATGTGCAGGAACATGTTACAGGAGGCTGAATCCAGGGCCTTGCGCATATTAAAAATACCTACACTGACTACACTCCCAGACCTATGCTACGCCTTTTCATAACCTACCAGAATATCCACACAAATATTCAGAGGTGTATTATTTATAATAATTCCAAATGTAAACGACCAGATGCCCAACAGCTGATAACTAGGCAAATAAAATATGGCATATTCAAATAACGGAGTATTATTCAACACCAAAGAGAATGAATGTTATGACATGGATGAACCCTGAAATTATGCTAGACGGAAGGGGCCAAATTTGTGCCTCTTTATAAAATTGTTGATAACACGCAAATCTTTAGATACAGAAAGTAAACTGGCTGTGGGGAAAAGGGAAATGTAAAGTGGCTATTACCAGACAACAGGGCTTTGTTTTGGGTAGCGAGTTTGCAGCGACTAGATGGTGTAACGACTGCAGTCTCGAGCAACACTTCAAAAGTCACTTACCGTGTACTTCACAATGCTGACTTTTAGAGCATACGACATTTTGTTCTCTTTGGACTCCATCTCAAGTTTTCAAATCCCCTACTGGCTTTGCTTTACTCTTATTATTGAGCTTGCTCCTCATCCAGCAACAATAAGGCAGTGCCTGCCAGTGAGCAGTGCTGCTCACTCTCAAGTGTGCCCTCCTCCATGGTCAGTCAGATCCCTCCCTGCTGTCCCTCCCTCCCTAATACACAGTCAAGCCAAAGTCAGAAATATGCTAGCTTTGGGTAATGTTTAGAAGCTTTTTGTTTCTATCTTCAATATAATTACGGTCTAGGCGAGGCTTCTATTATGCAGACAATATAGCTCAAAGTCAGATCAGAGCCTTCAGTGCCAGAGAATGGTAGTCTTTTAAGACCCTTATGATGACAAACTTTGCTAAGCAGGTTACACAGCAGCTCCACACTCCTCTTGACAGACTTCCACCATCTCTCAGGAAACCTGGGATATCTCACCCCCACATAAAGCCTGTAGGAACAGCATTGTGTGCAGTATTTTGTACATAGCTAAGCATACTAAATATGAATAAAATCATTCTAGTCTCAGAAAGCAGGTAGTCTTGATGCGCCCATCATCTTTGCAGAAAAGAACAGAGCTGTGTGGTCTCCAGCATCACACCTGATGCAGGCACTGCACATTTGAAGAATGAATACCGGGGGAGTAAACTTGCTCACTGGGTAAACAGTGCATCTTTTCCAGAAAAACTACAAGGTCTTAGTTGGAATCCAGCACCAAGAAGCCACATACAGACCCAGGGCTGCAACATGTGTAAGGGCCGTATGCTGAACTGGACACCTTCTTTTGTTTTGTTTTGTATAGCATTTTCATTAACTCCATCACTGAAACTGAGCAAGCAAACACGCAGAGAGAAAATGTTTGCTAGTCATTTTGACATGTTCAAGGCAAAGGGGGCCTGTCTGACTCCCGAAGCAGAACACGAATGATTATGCCATCAATGCCCCAGCACTCTCAGGACCCTATGTGATGTGCTGGGTACGCAACATAGAATAAACAAAGGCACTGATTTTTAGGTTTTATCTAGAGAAACAAATCAGGCATGGACAGTGAACTGTACCTTTTCTGTGGTGGACTTTTCAAATGATAATTCCTTCCACTGTCACCATTAAATCTTAATCCACTCCAGCTCCTTGCATGGGTCATTGAGTCTATATGTACTGCTGTTATTTTCAAATGTTTCCCCTTGGTAGGGAAAGAGGGGGAGAAAAGATGCTGAGAGCCAGATGGGCCTCTTCACAGTTCATTTATCAAACCTAATACGCTGGGCTCCACCCTCCTCTCTCTCGCTATTGCAGTTAAACTTCCATATAATTTGGTAATCATTTTCATTATCAGACAGTGACCCAAAGCAGCCGATCCTGGGATACTCAGTCCTTGCAGCTGCTCTTTTTCTGCCTGCTCCTACAGTAGACCCTAAGAGCTTCAGATTTTATTAGCTGCAGACTGACCTCTGGGCTGCAGAGGTCAAGAAGGGGTCAGATCAGAGGGCTTGCCCAGTTCTTTAAAAGCTATAACAAGCTGTCCATCAGGCGGAGTGGACTGTATAAACAAAGGCAAATCTTCAGAAACTCGGTACCACTTCTGTTAACACTTAGCCGGCATTCACACGGGGCTCCTGATGTTGGATCATTCAACTCTGGGGAGGTGAATCGACAGCCCTAATAAGCCTGTTTGGAGAGGGCTGTTTATAAGATTATCGAGTTTGGGGAAGGGAAGCCAACAGTGCTCAGATGTGCCTCTAGAATCATGGGCTTGTGTGACACTGTGACAAACTCAGTTACCCCAACTACTGCAGAATTGACACTTTCCTCAGGGAGCTAAATCACAGGGAACATATGCTTTTGGTTTCAGACATGTGGAGGAGTCCCAGACAATGACTCCACTCCTGGCCTGATAGAAGAACACATATTTTATGACCAAGTTACAAGCATCACTGAAAATGTTCTCTGGAGACCATGATGGCAGTTGAACCTGCTCAAGAAAGGACTTATGATGGCACACTGGCACTGAAGCCATGCCCATGGGAGTCAGGCTGACCAAAGGTTCTTGAAGCTGAACAGCTCAATGAGTATTAAGTTAAGTAGAATCATCTGGATGCAACTTTCTAAAGAAAGAAAATTCTAGTATCTAGTCTGACTGGTCCCTTGGTAGCTCTGATGAAGGTGAAATATGTAACCTGCCGTTTGGTCTCTGGTGAGTGCTGACTATTTTCTGTTAAAGCACAGTGGCTTTATTTTGTTTTTGTTGTTGTTTTCTTCATGTACTTCCAAAGCACACAATAAGCCCATCTGTAAAGCCCAGGCAGCAAGGAAGAAAGGCACTTCCCGGGATGCTTTATAACTTTTACCACCACCCGCTGGACGACCACGCAAGGCCTGGCCTGTGCCAGACGCCGGGCAATGCTTTGATGAGGAAAGAGAGGGATATGGTGACCGTCTGTTTATCCGGCTCATATGGATGAGGCTTTGAGATAGGGCACCGAGATGGGAAACATCAAATGGGGGCACAGAAGGGTGGGGGAGGAATACGGTTATTTAATACTCCGAGGACACTTTGCCTTGGGAGCTCTCAGGACATCGACCTCTTGAAATTTTCTTTCAGGTGTTTGGTTTTAAGAGGGTCTGCACAGTGTCAGCTGCTAAGCCCCTTCTTCTCTCCGCCTCTGCCACAAAGGAATTGCGAATTTTTGCTTCAGATGCTAGACTACATCAACTTCAACACTGGCTCCAGCCCCTGATTAAACTGTTAGCAGTAAAGGGCCAGAAATGCTGAAGCCAGACTCTTTTTAAACAGGCCATGTCAGCTATGTTGTCTAGCGAGTTGATGTCATAGGAAGTCACTGGTGACAAACTATACGTACCCAACAAAAGACAGCCATCCCCAGTGAGCGTGCACTCTGGAGAGAAGAGTGTAGAAGACAGAATATAAGGGGACACACGCTTCTCTCCTTTCTGAGTTAACAAGCAGCACTAGGGAAGAAGAAAGGACGTGGCAAAAAGAAAGCAAGAAACCTCTCTGGAGTCTCAGTGCTGCTAGTCCACTGTTTAATAAAATATAATACAAATATAATAATGGTAACTCAAAAAAGCCACAATTTAACTACAGAAACTTAAATGGCAAATAATTCCTTTGCCACTGCCATTGAAAACTCATTAATTATGACTATCCTGTGAGGAAGGGGCAACACTGAAAACTGTGAGACTCCCCTTAAAACAAGCCTGGATTAGACAGAGACCACGCAGCCCCTGAGGAAGCAGTGTTCTGCTACTCAAGGAAAAGCTACAGCTCAGGCTGCCTTCCTTGAGAAACGCTGCTCATGACTTCAACCTTTTCAAACACATTCATTTCAGGATTACAATTAGTAGTAAAGCTATCAATTTCTGAGATTACCACGGCTATCAATAAAATTGTTCTTTGACTCCCAGGCACATAGAATTTCCAGGCATCAAATAGAACCGTGAACAAAACACAGCATCATCCTCTGGTTCCTCTCCCTCTTGTGTGCAGATGACTTGGTGTTTTTACCACTATGAACATAGAGGAGAATCCCAACATTTGGAGGAGCCAGCTCCGACCTCAGACATCAACTGTTTACAGCAAACTAACACTAGACTTCCTCTGTAAGCACATCCTCCGGAACTGGTGACTTGTGCAAACCTTCCACCAGTGAGAGCTCCACGCACAAAGAAACCAGGCTGAAGCAGAGGGAATCTCCACTCAGCCAATTTTGAAAATGAGATCAATAAATGCACTGCTTCCAGTCTGTCACTTGCAGTGACAGAACGGGCTTGGTGGACCTCCCAGGCACCTGCCTAACTGAATAGCAAAGCTAGTCTTCAGACTGCTGACCAGAAAGAGCACTTGGGCATCAGGTACTTAAGCTACATTATGCTCAAGATGCAAACCTGCAGGCTACATGTTACACTCGAAGGGAACTCATACACACGTACGGACAATGTCGGGCATCATTATAATTGATGAGGTTACCATGGGCAGGAAAGCTAACTTTAGCTCAGAATGTCTTTAATCTGCTTATTTCCTATGGCCCCACAAATGAGAGGGACAAGTCGAGCCAGGTCAGGGACACAAACCCCATCTCCCGGCAGCACAAACCTGGTGTGCCATTCTTTCCTCAGGTTCTGGCGCAGGGTGAGCGGGGCCAGGATGGCAGCCAGAATCTCGTTCCTTTGTTCCACAGGGAGCCCCTCTCTTTTAACTTCACGAAGCACAGCATTTGTCTAGAAGAAATGATCCCCAAAAGAGAAGGAAAAAGTGAAAAATTAATAATAAAAAAAGCCCATAAGCAAATAAGGACAGTAAATCAATGGCTTCTTTATTACAGTTCCCTTGCTAACAAATCAATACGGTAAATGATGGTCAAAAATGGCCAGCATATATTCTGGGTTTAATCAATGTACATGGCACACAGGGCAAATTCCAAAGCGCCATTGCCTAAAGAAACGTGTCCAGACGCCATGCGTTCTCACCCTCATTTCCTCAGCACACCAACGATTTTTTCCCAGGGAATTGCCTACCATGAGCTATTATTAGAAATGATTTTCATGGACTGGTCATTGTGAGTTGTTTGTTTTGCCTTAAAAAACAACAATAAAGGAAAAGCAGAGTCTGACTTTGGCTCTGTTTCCTGCCACCCAGCGGAGGCTTTCTGCATGGCCCCTCTCATTGGAATTACTACTTTCAATTTCTACCCATTCCAGAGGTTTGGGGTGTTAGCACTCATTTCCCTTGCTCATTACAAAAAAATTATAAAGAAGGAAATAAGTGCATATTAATCAGAAACAGCAGTGTATCTCAATAACATCTTTAAAATTTGTGAATATTACCAGCATTTATTTACTCATAAGTATTTTTTGCTTTGATTTTAGTTATATGTACTTGTATGTGTGTGTTTGTGTGTGTGTGTGTGTGTGTGTGTGTGTGTGTGTGTGCAAGTAACCCCTTGGAGCAGGAATTATAGGTGGCTGTGCAATGCCTGGTGTGGGTGCTGAGAAGCAACTCAGTTCCTCTACAAGAGCAGTATCCTCTCTAAGTGCTGAACCAACTCTAGAGCCCTACATCTGTTTGCCTTTTACATATTTACTTTTGGGGTGTATGGACCTATGTGCACGCATGAGGGCTATGAGAGTCGGTTCTCCTCTATCATGTGGGACCAACAGCCTGACTCAGGCCATCAGGGTTCGCATCAAGCACCTTTACCTGCTGAGCTATGCTGCCAGCCCTGGGAATGTTATTTTAATCTCAAGTCAGTATGAAGTCTGTGGGGATTCTATAGCATTCTTCTGTAAACACTATAGAGTACCCAAATATAAACATATATCAAATAGAATACAAGTCACAAATACCTAGACAGTTCCAAAAACATGATGAAAATAAAGCTGGCTTTCCTCTGAATTTATAAAAGCTTTTTTAATGGACTGGCCAAAGCGAGGGTTAGGGAGACTGAAGCATCCTCCTGTGTCCCAGCTGCTCAGCTCATGTCTTCCATGTCTGGTGCTGATGTGTGTGGCTGCTGACGTGCAGGACACACTCACGATTTGCTTCTCACAGAACTTGAAATTCACCTCTTTGCTTCACTTGAGTGTTCTACAGCATGTACTTATTGTCCCCATTATCAGCTTGAGGAGGGGTACAGGAAGGTTTATTGTTTCTGTTGCCAACACCAACTCCTTTGTCCAGCAACTGCACCTACAGCGCCTTAGGTAAAGTCCTTTCTCTCAATGCTCATGGCCTTAGAGGACTGTCACATCCCTATAAGGACACAAGCCAAATCACTCTGACTCTTTCATCTGGTATGTAAGATTCTTGAGAGGATGATGGAGAAAGGAGTGTCTCCAGAGGTCCTTCCAGCACGCCTTGCCTTTGATGCGCCTTGCCTTTTCTGAGCATCCTGTCAGGTCTTTCTCCTCAAATCACCTAGCTGCCCATATCTTTTAAATAAAGCCTTGATTTTTTTTTTAACTTACCAGAACTTATTTCTGAGGCATAGACTGGAATCCTCTAGCCAGCACAGAGCTAAGGCAGGAGGCAGTATCGCCACTGGGAAGGGTCCCAGGTGGAAGAGAACTCTGACTCATGCCTCTAGGATCTAGACATGCATAATCCTGGGAGACAATGGCAGGGGACACACAAGTAATGTGTCAGTCCTCCAGCCCAGAGGGGAAGCTTACTTTCTCTAGGCAGTTCCAGCTTGCAACCCAAGATCCAGCAACGGCATGTCCCCACTTAGGGCAGACAGACGGTAAGAATGAGTCAGGCAGAAGTTACCTGAAGAGAGCATGTACTCTGTCACATGTAATGGTCACAGCGGGGCTCCTGTGAACTCTGCCGTCCAGAGACGCTGGCTCAAAAGGGCCAAATCAGGAATGTTCAAAACAAACAATCAGATCCCATTGGCAGAGGAGTATTAAATATGAACACTCATGGTTTTATTCACGTTGGAAATTCATTAACCTTTTTTAATATCATGTAGGTAGAATAAGAAATATGGTGGAGTAAACAGAACTCAGGCAGCTGCTAGCCTGTGGCTTTTAATCTAAAAGTCTTATTTCAGAATGTCTTACTCATCACAGTTCTGTCCCTTGTGTGGGATACTCTATATCACACAGTTAAAGTTGAAAGTGGCTTCAAAAAGTCACCTAGTGTACTACCAGGCCTGTGTGTACATGTTACTTCACCAAAACAAAGGACAAGGGACATATCCAGTAGGCTCCATATATGGTGAGAAAATCTATAAAGTGTCTTCAGTGTGCTGTCACCTCTACCATCATTTCAACTCTATCCAGTGGCTCTTGTTTTCCGTACATGGGGACGAGCATCTATGAGGGAGAAGAGGAAGAGTGTACAAGGAAGTTTCACAGAGGCAGAGGGAACTGTCTTGGTTGCCACCGTTTTCCATTAACCACCACTTAATATTTGTCAAAATGATAAACAAGAAACAAACATGAAAAATAAGCACTGCAAATGAAAAGAACAAGGGATGACTCTTAAGAAATCACTATTACATACACGATAAGCTCATAAATCTGGTAAACTGTGGGAGGGCTATATGCTTCAGGAGGGGTTCTTCACTGGCAAAAATTAACTTCATGACCTTCGAAAATAACCAGACCCCAGGCTTCAGTTCCCTGGTCTTCAGGCATTCTCTCATCCCCTTACAAGCCACATAACATCTAACACTTTTTTCTTTAAATTAGCCCATATTTAAAAACTAGAAAATATATACACTTTAAAGAAAAATGGAGAAGCCAGTGGTCTTCTTCATAAATGAAATGAAAACAATAAAGACAGTAAGGGCAAGTTATCTGCTTGCCCTCCTCTAGGTGGGTCGTTGCTTCCCAGAGGGCAGCACACTCTTCTGCATCATAAAGGAAGGTATCAGAGGTGCTGGAGAATGCAAAAGCCCCATCACATTGCAACAAGAAAGATCTCAACAGTGTTGGAGAACTAAAGCCCCGCCACACTTAGACTCCTTTTCAATAAAGTCTGAGAGAATAACGGCAAATAAGAATGAACTGAACATATTCTTAAGAGGACTAGATGCTCAATCTGGGTCATCTCCCAATGGCAAGGCCCTTCTCTCTCTGCATACAGACGCATGGGCTGATTGTCCATACACTTGCTGTTCTGATTCATCTCACACTCAGTTCATCTACCACGTGCAAAGCTGTGCTAGTTCAACAAAAGGATGCCAGAAACTGTTGTCTACTTGAAATTTAAAATTTTTTTGTAAAACTATCTGGCAACCATGACCAGAATCCTTCGGTGTGCCAGGATCACAAAGACATCCCTCTGTACATTCCGAGTACTAAGCCTCTTTTCCAGAGTAGCCTTCACTTTGGCAGCAGCCCTGACTGGTCCTGGCCTTCACCCATCAGACAGGCTCCTGCCCAACCCTTGGCATGTCTCCTAGGTGAATCTTCTTCCTGAAACCATCAGCTGTTGCCATCCTGAGGTCATAACCTTCACTCTCCGTATCCTTTGCCTGTTCTCTCTGTAGAAAGAGTTCTAAGGGGCCCCTGTAGACTCACGGCACCCACACATTGACCCTCTCCACTGACTTCTGGCTCATATGGTCAACAACCGGCTATCTCTTCTTAAACATAACACCTCAAACACAGTATCATGGCCTCCAGCTGCCCACATCTGAGCCACCTTGGCTCCCCTATCTCTCTTCTTCTCACCAATCCTACCCTAGAACGAATGGCACCACTATCAGAGCAATGATGCAGACTCCATCCCTGGAGTCATCTGGTCTCCCCAAGTCCTGTACACACCCCTTCACTCCAGCACTATATCCTGATGCCTCTTACACCTGCCTCTTCCTGCTCTTCCTCCCTCAGTTTAGACCTCTCACCTGCTCTACATGGCAGACCCCACACTGCCACCAATCTCACCCATCTGTGAATGATCTTACTTCAAAAGAGAACATGTTGGGGTCTTGGGATGTAGTTTCAGTGGCAGAATACTTGTCAGCAAGCACAAGCTCCTGGGGAGGGGGAGACCTGGAGGAGGGCGTGAGGGAGGAAAAGAGGAAGGGAAGGGAAGGGAAAAGAAGGGAAGGGAAAGGAAAGGGTCATTTTTCACAGTGCAAGTCTGAACAAGTTACTTGCTTTCCTTTAATTCAGCTTCACCCAAGTGGTGGGTTGTGAGCTGTCTGCACGAAGTCCTGGTGCTCCATGAAGCAGAGTAACCTTAGAGATGAGGACCTCTGGCCGCCAAAGCCTAACATAACCAAGGTATTTCTGCTCATGCATGTTTTAGTTGCTAAAATTCAGAAGGTTTAAAAAAAATACATTTCTAAAACGTTCAAATACCTAAGTAATGCAAAACCCAAACAAAATTAAAACAAAGGAAAGGAAACCTTGGTATCATGGTACGCGTCCTGCTGGTTTTGCTAGTTTTATCTCTTGCCATCATCTACTCCATATAAACTGCTAGGCACTTGAAAGCACCTGAGGGATGCACTCCCTGGGACCCTACTTATTCTTTCAAGATACATCTCAGACCTCATCTCCTCAGCAAAATCTTACATGGCCCAAGCTCAGCTGGTCTGGCAACTGCTGAGCATGTCCTAAACCACACCTCGGTCCACTGCATGTCTTTAGTCATCTCCATGTTTCCTCCCCCACAGTACAGCTCTTTACCAACAGACAGGGTCTATGTCCATTTCCAAGGCTCCTGGGAGGGCAGCCTGCCATGGCGGTAGGCTCCTGAGGGATGCCTCTGAATGATGTCCAATGATAGGCTGTCGAGCACCTCGTTTTTAAGGCAAGTGGTCACCCAGATAGACGTCAAAGTGCTCCTGAAGACACAGCTGAGAAAGAGCTTGTAAAATCTACTCTAAAGTGACATAATTAAGGAAAACAAGCACCAAAGGCGATTCTCATTTGGATGGACTGGCTACAGTACTGCTACCGGTTCACTGTAGAAGCATCGCATTTGATCTGTGTATACACTCAGTAATAAGTCATTCTAACAGAGAAACCACCTAAGAGTCTGGAGACACCAGGGACACTAAGAATTCCACAAAGCCTTTGGTGTCTTCTCCTTTAAATCTATATGCACAAAATCAATGCAAAAAAAAAAAGTCTGTAACAGGGAAGGAGTAAATGAGGGAGGAAGAGAAGGGAGGGAGGGAAAAAAGGACTGAGGAAGAGAAGAAGGGAAGGAGAGGAAAAAAGAGGGAGGGAGGGAAACCGAGATTCTAAGGAATCTTGAATTTTAGGCTTACATTTCACAATCTTCTTTGAAAAGAATTTCTTAATTCTGGATTTATTAAGTTAAGACAAAACAACTCATTTTATGTTTGCTGAGCACACAGTCATATTAAGTAGTTTTTAACATGTCTAATGAGTGTGCAAACAAACACACAAGTCAAAGTGTGTTGGTATATACAGGCATTCAGGGAGGAGTCCCTTAGGTGAAAAGGAAGAAGGTTCATGCACTCATCACTAATAATTCAGTTTAAGCCAGGAAGTCCTTCGGTTCTCTCTTGATCTAGAATAACAGTTCTGAGCAGCCTACAATTGCAGCACTCACACTGGATCTCCCACCCAGAAAATCAGAGAAGTCTGCTCAAGGACACACGGACATACAGGGAAATGGAACACAGACATGGCCGAGAAAGCCTCTGCTTAGCTTATTTACATTGGGCATTCTTGCACTTTCAAAATACCAACATCAGGATCCCAGCATCACAAGAGTTTTCTACTTCCCCAGCTCCCTTCCTTACCACCACCAAAGAACTAGTGTCATCATGTTTTGGAAACAACCCTCCTAACACCATACTGTGGGCTAAGGTTCAGCTTGTGATGTTATCAGTGAGGAAGGCTATTTCCCCCACATCAACGCTGTCAAAAACCCAACCCGCCTTCCCTCTTCAAAAGTCCAGGGCTCCTTTTCCCTTTCCTCTTTTCTTCCATGCCTCCCCCTTTAAGAAAAAAGGCTCTGAACCCACTGAGATAGCCTTAGTCCCATCAAAGAGAGGTCGATCACAGGTCTTCCTTCATTTACTGACTGTCAGCTCGAGATGGCTCTTTTGTGTGGCCTCCGAAGCTCAACGCTGAGTGATGCCTTCACATTTTCTAAACTGGACGGGCACCACCAAAGATTTGCACTGCTCTTGGATCTGCAGCTCAGCAGAACAAATAAACATTCGTCTCAGCCCCGTTGCCTCCTTTATCTCCCTCTCTGGAAGCAAGAGATTTTTGGGGGTGCCAATGTTTACACAATGTTAAAACTTTCTTTCCCCTGTTTCCTGAATTTGAGAAAACACATCCTGGTTGACCTCAGCTAAGAGATAACACCGAGCCACCACTGGGTGCCACCTCTACTGGACTACAGGAGGAGGCTGTCTTTGGTCCCCTCCCCTCTCCTCCAGAATCTGTTGACAAGGCAAGAGGGAGATAAGCCCACTGTCATGGGGTGGGAGGACTCAAAGGTAGAAGTCTTAGGGGGCTGCCAAGAATGGAGCCTTTCATTCCCACCAACAGGCATGCTTGGTTCAGTTTCTCTCAAAGACCCGTTTCATTTGAATAGAAGAGTTCACCAAATGTGTCCATCACAATGTTCTCTCTGAGGCTTCTGCGGGCTAGAGAGCTGGCAAATTGAGGAGACTAGTGGAAGATGTCGAAGGAGAAAAACCTGTGGAGAAATGACTCTAATGAGTCCCTTTATTTCCCTAGGTGTGTAAGTGATAGCACGGTATTCCTAAGGCTATTAATACACAGTCCGACACAGTGGTTAGCACACTGTGGCACATACAGAGTGCTTAACCAATGTCAGAAATTGTTATATATAAAAAAGATTTCAGAAAAACCACCCAGAAAGGTAAACATGGATACTGATTTAAAAAAAAAAATCCTAAAATCCTTATGACTGGGAATGGTGGCTATTTTCTTCACAGAGCACACACAGTGTCCATAATTTCCCATCTTTCTATTCGAGAAATCACTGCAGCTCAAATGCTCCCGGACTAGCACGGCCCATCTCATGGTAGCCTTGTGCTCCATGGCTGCCATGTTGAAGTTCCTGGCGGGAGCCTTGTGGACGATGGCTTTGATGTGTGGTCCCCTGGGATAGACACCAGGGCAATGTTTGCAAGCTGAACTCCAGAACTCCTGCCGCAACGGTGTTTCAGACGGTGGTAAGAGCCAGAGCTTTCGCTTACTTCTTGCTTCCTCCTTTAGAAAGGAGGAAAAGTGGAACAAGAAAAGAAGGGAAGAAAAGAGGAGAGGAGGGAGGGAATGAGAGAAAAGAGAGAAGAAAAGAGAAAAAGAAGAGAACACAAAGAAATATCGGGGGCAATGTGAAGATGAAGAAGGAGAAATGTGTTGTTTATAGAAGCCAGCTGCTTGAGCCTTGGCGCCAGCAGCCCCCATCCTTTTATTTCACGCTGCAACCCCACTGCCCCCACTGGCACAGGTACAACTCAGTGTTGACTTCAGTGCTTCAGAGGGCCCTTGGCCGATTTGGTCCATGATTAATTGCCAAAGACATGGCTGGCCATATGGAAGAGAGAGAGCATCAAGTAATTCATACTTGTGTGTGTGATCATTTGGCCCTCTATTTTAATGCACAGGAAAGAGCTAGTATAGTGCAGCCCTGGTGTCTTGCCCCCGACAGCCCATTAAGAAACCTCAGAGCACCGAGTCGGAGTTCCACTGCTGGCTTCTCAATAGCAGCCTAATAGAGCGGAGGCCAGGCTTTCTAGCCAGTCTTAAATCTTTCACATACAGTACATTAACTACCGCCACTGAAACAACGGCTTCTTATGATGAGATGGGGTTTGATTTCTAGGCTCTAATACTTATAGACTGCTTTAAAAAAAAAAAACCTTTACGGAGTTTACAAAATCATTGTTCTTTTTTCCGTGTGTTTTCCAAGCAGCCTAAAAGACTGGCCTGTGTCACAAGTCTACTCTCCGTCACTGTTAGCACTGTCTACCTAATAAAGTTGATTCAGAGCGAGGTGAGAGACATGGCTTAATTATTCTCACCAAGACAGTCCTGGAGCCAGGGCAGGGATGACACTAAAAGCAAGAGCAAGCTGCAGCTCCCCAGGAGGAGGGTGCCCCCGACACATTTCCATGACTTCCCTTCTTCCCATCATTCCACAATGAGACCACTCACCATGGGAACAGATATCAGCTCACCTCCTTATTCCGCTGCTATGTCCTGACATGCTGCACCAGGCAAGGGAAGAGGTGCCATGCAGGGAGCAAATCTTTTTTGTTGTTGTTGTTTTGTTTTTCCGAGACAGGGTTTCTCTATATAATAGCCCTCTCTGTTGGGCAGCAGTGGCGCGTGCCTTTAATCAGGAGGCAGAGACAGGCAGATTTCTGTGAGTTCGAGGCCAGCCTGGTCTACAAAGCGCTCGGAGCAATTCTACTCCAGCTGCACTGGTATACTCTGCAGCCTGTGCATATATTTCCACAACAATATCCTTCCAGGGACTTTTTTCAAAGGCAAGCGTTAAAATGTCGATGACCTCAGTAGTTGCTTCTGTCAGTTGAGACACGTGCTGACAGTGATGACTTTGCTGACGCTTCTGCCAGGAAATATTTACATGGCGTCTTTTGTCTGATGCAGGTGTAGATGCTACAGTTACCCTCATTCTGGAAGACACCACAGAGCTTGACTGCAATTGCCTCCACTGCCAAAGGGAGCTCCCAGCACATTTAGAGCTGTAAGCCAAAGGAGACTACTGCCTCTCTGTGGCCTCTCTCTGCTGGAATACGCTGGTGCTTTCTAGAACAAGTAACACAACCAGTAAACAATGTCAGGAAACAACAAGAGCAAGAGGAAAAGAGCCAGCATGGAAATAGACTAAAGAATATGGCCATGAAAATACAAACCAAGATATCTTCACAGACACAAGGAGTCTCACTCACTACTATAAAACCACCTTATTTCATTGAATTTTAGTATGTTGTATAAAGTATGATAATAATTCTCTCCTTGTCAACTTTCATCTGCCCTCTTAGGGGGTGAAAAATGACCACGAGATATTTAGTGGCCCAATGAGTAGCACGCTAATTCACAGATCTCTAGTGCATTGGAACTGCAACAGTATCCCTAATATATTACAAATAAAAGTGTTATGTCTAATCCATATATATAAGATGTGCGTTTCTAAAATCTTACTCATGGAGATAAAGCTACCATAGCTGCAGAAGTTTCAATACAGAACGAAGGGGTTAATCTGCAGCACAGAACATCAAGTGGACCTAAAAGTAAGCATGGCCATGCCTATATATTTCCCATCATGAATACTGGAATGACAGCTGACTTCTTTCCAATTATTGTAGAGGTGCCTGGCCTTGTCGTTTGTCTTTTCACCAAAAGCTATTCACTCCATAAATAAAAGCAAGAATGCTCACAACCCCACCACCACACACACACCCCTAATTTCCAGTCGCCACTTGTAAGAATCTTGCTGCACTAATCTGTTCATAGCCGAACTGCTAATTGAAGGTGAAACAGTGGTTAGCTATATCAAGCACTAAGGAACTGGACACTGATGATGTCTGGCCTAAAGGTGGCTGTGTGCCCTCCAGTCCCTGGGCAAGTGAAAGTTACCCAAGCTCCCATCAGGTCTGTTCCTGTCTTCCCCCAAAGATCAGGAGCACAAAGACTGAAGTGGTCTGTCATGCACACTGGATGATATGAAGTGTAAAACATTGGGGGAGAGGGGAGGAGGAGGCTTTTGAAAGGGAACGGGAAAAAGAAATCACACTTGCAAGAGGATCCAGCTGACAGCTCAGTCCCTAACTAGGGAGACAAGTGAATATGTTTAGATGCTCTGTGAATGCAGGCAGAGCGCGGGCCCTTTGTCTGCAGCCCTACAGTGTGTCTTTAACCCAACTGCTGCCTGCATCACTGAACATATGTTTTCTACACAAGAGCTGAAGCAGAAAAGGCTCTTTGTTATAATTCACTCTTTGTATCTACCCACCCCTCCCCCTTCCACTCACCCATTCTCTCTGTGACATCCAAGCCAAAGCCTCAGTGGAAATTTTAACGGCTTGAGACAGGGAAGCCAGAGGCCTTCCTGCTGCCCTCAGGCCTGGAGAACTGGCCTCACAGTGACACTAAGGGCAAGAGCCACAGTTACTGAATGCACCTTCCTACCAGGCCAAGGGGGCATTTGTTACGTTATCTCATTTAATGTAGCTATCTCCATGTGAGAGGAGTCTCTATGTTAAATATGGAAACTGAGGTACAGCGATGATGGTAAGCTACTTTGCTAAGCTACAAGAAAGTTCAGTTTCAGAGACTTGAAGTTAAAAGTACTTATGGAGGGCCGGGCAGTGGTGGCACACGCCTTTAATCCCAGCACTCGGGAGGCAGAGGCAGGTGGATCTCTGTGAGTTCGAGACCAGCCTGGTCTACAAGAGCTAGTTCCAGGACAGGCTCCAAAGCTACAGAGAAACCCTGTCTCGAAAAACCAAAAAAAAAAAAAAAAAAAAAAAGTACTTATGGATATTCAGCAGACAAAGGTTTTAGGAAATCACTCTCCCCTCCATGCACACACACACACAGATGTGTATGCATGTGTGTATGTATGTAGCACATGCGCACATAAACACACACACACACACACACACACATCTGGTCAGCATGGCATTCAAATGCAGGCAAAACTGGTAAGTGGGTTATTTGACTCAGGGCTGCAGAAGAAATAATGGTGGGTGGTGATGCTTCAGATCTCCCGGTCACTGGGACTTCAGTACGGGGAAGAAGGGTAATGGCTCCAGGTGGCACTTGCTTTACAATGGCCAAGCTGACCATGGGCAAATTACTTCTCTTTTCTGGCCTCAGTTTACTTCTCAGTTTGAGAGTAGTTATCGTTCTTATGTTAGGGAGCCAACGAGATTCATCTTGTCTACATCAGGTCCCTAGAGCAACATTACCGTGTGCTTCATGGTAGTATGTGTTAGCTCTATGGCTTTCAGCCTAGAACTTTGCTACTGAGATTTAGAGAAATAATATTGATGCTGTCTTTTCTGTGTTAGCAACATCTCTTGTTCCTATGACCAATGCTTGAATAAAAGCAACTTAAGGAGATAAGGTTTCTTTTGGCTTATGTACTCAGGAGCCACAGTCCATTATGGTGGGGAAGTCAGTGGCAGAAAGATAAAGTAGCTGATCACATTGCATCCACAGTCAGGAAGCAAAGAGAGACAGATGCTTGTACCCAGCTAACTTCCTTTGGTTCCTTTTTATTTACTGTGGAACTATAGCTCATGGGATGACAGCACACTCACACTCAAGGTGCTTTCCCTCCTCAAATAACCCTCTCTGGAAACACCCTGCTGGTCACCTAGAGGTGTGTCTCCTAGGTGATTCCAAATCCAGTCAAGTTAGCAGTGAAGACAAAAACCACACCTTACGCTGTTCCCATGTGCCTCTGCCTCAGTATTCACAGTGTATGTCTATTAGATAATCGGGTATCTAGTGGTGCTTAGCACTACGTAAGTAGTGACAGTGAAGACACAAGAGGCACATCGCCCAGCGGTCCTATACGCCAGGCACTGCTCATGCGCTCTGTGTCAATGAATCCTAGTAAGTCTACAAGAGGAAGGGATTTACAGTGTTTCCATTTACAGATGAAAAAGAGAAAGAGAAAGAGAGAGAGAGAGAGAGAGAGAGAGAGAGAGAGAGAGACCCAGAAAGGTTTGTAATTTGTCAAGTTTTAATCTATTAGTAAGCAACTGGGCCACATCTAACTCAAGAGGCCAGAGGCCAACACAGGCCTCTGTTTACTTATATACTGCAAGATGCTTTCAGGAACATTATCTTAATTATGCCAGTTGAGTAAAGCAATCGTTTAGTATACCTTTGTAGATGAGATAATGAAGCTTAGCTGAGGAACAATGAGCAATGAGATGTATTAACCCAGGCCCAGCGCACAGAGCAAAGGCAACTTCCCACGTGGGGAACAATAGCTGAGTCTCTGCTATGGTGGATATCAAAAGGTCAGAATCCTTAGCCACCAGGAGCTTCCAATCTAGGGGAAATAGCTACACATACAGGGTGGAGGATGAGGGAGGGTGAATAGGGGCTTAATTAAGCTTTTAGAATAGATTTTGATTCATTATTAATGACTCTGCCCCTATTAGAATGTTCTCTTGGCTGACTATCTTAACATCAGCAGCATCACACAGAACACTGATCAGCTAAGCACTATACTTCTCATTTTATCATGACAATAAAAACTAGAACACATACCTGAAAGAACAAAGCCATGGCTTACATCGCCATGAAATCCAGCCACCTTCAACTACCTTTCTTTCTTTCTTTTTTTTTTTTTTTTTGATTCCCAAAGTGAAAACTCTGGCCCACTATAAAGAAGTGGCTATTGACAATGTGACTTTCAAAACTCCAGATAATCGAGGGACAGTGTCATGAGCAGTTGCCATATCTGTCTTTAGAAAAGATCCACTCAGCGAAAGGCAGTCCCCGCCTATGAGCAGCACTGTCTATGGAGACCTGGAGGAATCTCACACAGACTCACAGAACGGAGGGTGCGCAGAGACAGACAGGCACACACGCTCATACAGTTTTGTGATATAACTCTTTTGTTTGTTGTTGTTTTGGGTTTTGACAAGGTCTAAGCAGTGTATTCCAGGGCAGAGTGTAGATACTTACCACCATACCCAGTTATCTGTGTGACAGAATTCTCTAGTAGGGATTCAGTACCTGTTAATCAATAACTTATGTAGACTTTATTTATTGAAGTGTTACTAGTAGGCACGAAAAGAAAAAACAGGTCATACAGTAGCTATGTAAGTATTATCAGAAAGGGGTTGATAACAACAACTATTACTTATTGGACATTTACCAACTGCCACACCCTGTGCTGATCATTTTTCACACATTCCTAATTTAATTCCCTAGGACAATTTGTTGAAAGGATTTAGCAAAAATGGTTTTATTTTAATTATCACTACAATTTCTAGATAAAAAATCAAGTCACAGACCATGGTTTAGCAAGTAAAGGCATATGATGCACAGGCCAAATTGAAAGTTCCATCCTCAGATCCAACTAAAAGTGGAAGGAAGGAACCTACTCCACAAAGTGGTCTCCTGACCCCCACATGCCCATACTGCTTATATGTGTGCCAACACACACACGTTTGGACACACATACAATAATAATAATTATCAATAATAATAAATGGTAATAAAACAAAAGCATTATGTAACTCACCTCAAGTCACACAGCTGGGTAGGAGTGATGTGCCTGACAGCCCAATAAATCCTCCCAATCATCTGTGTAGGTCAACGGCATGAGCAAACTTATCCTGCAAGTGTTGACACTGGCCCAGGAGCCGGAGCGGGAGTGGGCACGGTAAGCAAGACCGGGAGGAATGTGATGTTAGGCTTCAGGAAGTGCCCAGTCTCAGTGCCAGCCTATACCAGTGGGAGCAAGGGCTCTCTCCCTGTCTGCTGGGAGTCTTACTTGGACACAGCACAGCAGGCCTGACAGAATAACGCCATCTAGTTCCCTTTCCTTTTGTCGTGATAAGCCACCCTGAGGAAAACAACTTAAGAGAGACTGGGTTATGTGGGTCACAATTCCAGGCGCAGTACTGAGGGCAGTCAGGATAGGGCCCTGCAGGAGCTTGTCACCCCAGTCAAGAGCAGAATATGACCACGTTTACTCTTGTCACTCACACAGTTCGGGGCCCTGCCCTTGAAATGGTGCTGTCCACACTCAGGGTGGGTCTTCCTACTTCAGCTAAACCACTTAAGAAAACTCCACCATCGGGGGAGTGGGGGGGCCTGGGACAAGGGGAGTAAATGTAAATTTTTCTTTTAAATTTAATAAAAAAATGAAAAAAAAAACAAAAAAAAGAAAGAAAACTCCATCATAGGCATGTCCACATGCCAACCTGATCAAGGCAATCCTCACCAGGAGATTCATCCCAGGAGATCACACCCTGTGCCATGCTGGCATTAAAAGTGACACCACTTCTTAACAGAGAAAGGGAAGCCTCAGGTCTGTAAACAACTATTCCAGGTGGCTTCTTGAAAGGCTAAAAATGATTAAAAAAAATTTAGTGAGGGGTTTCCTCTTTTCTCACATTTGTAAACATTGTGCGTGGAAGAGATACTCGTATCATAAGAAACACTAACTTCTAAATGCTGTTGTTATCTGAAAAGCTATAAAGTCCTCAGGTTTAGGGCTGGGCATGGTGATGAAGTATGAGCGAGGTAGAATTGGGAGGATCTTGAGTTTAAAGCAATCGTGGGCTACATACATATTGGAATCCTATCTCAAGCTACACCTCTGAAGATGGGGAGTAGCTCAGTAGTAAGGTGTTTGACGGGCATGTGCTAAGCCCAGGGTTCCATTCAAGCACCACGCACACCCACGCACACGCACACACAGCCCTACCACTTGGCAGCTCCAATTCTGTCTGTAAGTTTAGCATCACCGGACCAAATGCGCAGATGACACGGCAAAACTGCAGCTTCCTTCTGGCAAGCACGAGCACCCAGCATTCACACAGCACTTCCCGGGGAGCATCTGTCACTCATTAGGATTTGTGTCTTAAGTTTCGGGGAACATGATTTTCAGCTCCAGACGTCTCACAAGTTTATAAAAGAAAACTATCATTCCACTGCACCCATTTTCTTCAATGGTTCAACTGTGATTTGGAATCAAAGAAACAATTACGGGTGGCTCAATGGCAATACAGAAGGGCCCAGCACATGAATGGATACTGGGTGCCTTCATTACAGGCAGCAATAGGAACCTGTCCAGGAGCCTGCCTTAGCCCTTTGGCTCATCTTTTAATGCAACCTACTCAGGGTGTCCTGAGGTCTAAAGTTAGAAACTACATCCCATTCAATTTTAGGAAAAGCAAAAAACCTCTTATTTTTTCCAACCTAGATTGTTAACCCCTCTAAAAGCTACACCCCCTGGTGCAGCACCTTGAGAAACAGAGAAGAATAGTTTTAGGGAACTGAGGTTTGCACACTCTTGGTTGGAGAGCCCCCAGGACAACAAAGGCCACATTTCCACCGGGGTTTACACGGTGGAAGCACCCGCTGCTGGTGCACACCCCCACTGCACTCTACCTTCCCACACTGAGAACAGTTTCACGTGTGCATCAACAGGTTTCACTGGCTCATCTCCTGGAGATAACTACCTCTCCTGTCTTTAGTGGTGACACACTCCATACCCAAAGATGAAGCCCGCATACAGGAACATCAACGGGTGTAGTCCTTTCATGTCAAACTTCTCTCCCTGAGACTGAGCGGGGAAGGCTTAAATTTGGGGTCTGGACAATGGGTATTCTGAAAGGATTAGAAAAATGGGCAACAACTGGACCTCCTCCTCCCTCCTGTGTTCGAGGCTACCACCTGCTGTGGTATTTTTGTTTCAGTAACAAAGAGGCCTTCGTGTTTGAGGCTCATATTTAATGTTTGCTGAACTGGCCCCCTGAGCTCTGGTTAACTCTTAAGAAGAAAAAAGAAATATTTCTTGCCTGACAAACAAACAAATACACCAAACTCCTTTCCTGGTTGACCTCCACAAATCAATACATGGGTCTCTGTGAGCACATGTGCATCTGCCCAGAGACTGGAGGATACTCTATTTATATCTAATAAAGTATTATCAGTCAATAAGAGCTGCATGACATTTGCGATTTCATGGTCCACTACAGTAACAGGTGCTGTGGTCAACAGGAGTGTAAAGTGTTCAAGAGAAAGGGGATCACTTCAGAGACATTAAGCGGCTTTAAACACTGACAGCAGAAAGGGAAAAATTTTAAGCAATTTGGTTGGGTCAGTAAAAAGTAACAGAGGTCAAGGGAACAAAATGGTACCCAAAAATTCTGCCCATTGATAAATGATCCTACTGTTTTGTGGTTGGATGCACAAGGCAAAGGCTAAACAAGTGTGTGTGGAAACAGAAATATGCCCCCTTTGTGGGTCTTTTACAATAAGTTACTTCAGCTTGGTGAACGCTTGGGGCCCCCATTCTCCCTGTATCTGTGGCTGGGGTATACATTAATGAAAACAAAAGGGTCCATTTTCATTGTAACCATGCAGAAGGGTTAAGCATTTGACCTTCAAGTATGGTGTGCTTGTGCTCGGTGGAAAGGTTCTTGACAATATAAACAAGAATTACTGCTGTTAGAGAAAGGGGACACAATTACAGACAATCTCCGAGGCTTGTTGTACAGCTGTTCAAGTTTCGGCTCTGTCTGACCTCTACGGATGCTACATCTTTAAGGGAGACGATTTAAGATATTTTAGTGAGTCCCTCACCATTCACCATCGCCAGCCGTGCACCAGAAAGACCTATCTTCAGGCACAAAGCACTTTCCACGACTGAGATTTTATGCCATAGAGTTTCCCCCTCACGGCGTTTGCCTTTCCAGACTTTCCTCCACTGGTATCTGACCATCCCAAGTAGTAGCTAAAGGCTGTATCCAAGAGCATCCTGGCAAGAAGCAGGATCCTCTCCTTGAGAAACTTTTCTTCTTGTTTTGTTTTTCAGCCTGAAAAGCAAAATGCTACATTTGCTTTCTAGAAAAAGATATCACTGAAGAACAGTTCTGAGTTTGTTCCCCAACAATGTATCAAAAAGGCAGTTTTCTTTGTTGTTGCTCGTTTCCAGGCTACAGATGAGAACCCGTGGAGACAGCCCCATCACAGTCAGAAACAGGCAAACAATTACAGAAAAGGTGGGAGTGTATTTCTCTGAGACATCACAGAAAACAAAAATTCTAAGGTAAAGGACTAAGTAAGTCCTTTGTCTGCAATGAGGGAAACACCCCGTCTTCCTGTTGTTTGATCTTCTGGGAGTCAGCAAAACACTGAAATTCTTCCACAAATAAGAGAGGCCCTGGGAAGTGGCCGTGGGAAGGTGTTCCCACTGTGGCAGGACAAAGCTGATGGCTGAGGCCCTGATGCTCACCCACAAGGGCTTTAAAGGGGCAGTGCAGGGCAGCAGGACTGGAGGAGGCAATGCGTCCTGGTTTGGGGGAAGAAAGGATGTTGCTCTGGGGTGAATCACTGGCAGGGAACAGTGAGAAGCAGGGCACAGGCAAGTTTTGCTTGTCAAGCACACTATAATCTCTAAAGTTGCCGGCTTTGATGTTGCCCCTAACAGAAAACCTACATGGCCTGCAAGATGTACAGCATCTCTCGCAGGATGCTTCCATGCTCTGGGGTGTTCTTCTGAGATTAGGGTCTATTTAATCCCCAATGTTCACTGTGTCTGACTCTAAGAGCCTCATCAGAGACAAGGACTTCGTTCTGATCTCTGACTCATCAAATACACCAAACTTTTATTCATCAGATCAAGTTCGTTTTGCAGGGAACAAAACTGTTGGAGATGGTCCAAACTGTGATGCAATCACTGCTATCCCACAAGGCAGAAGCGTCTCTTCTGTGAACAGAGAGCTCCTAAGGGAGATGACAAAGGTTAACTAAACATGGCCATATTAATCTTGATATTATACAAAAGCACAAATTCATTGCTTCAAATGAAATGAGGAGAAGCAAAAGAGATGGCAAAGAAACAGCCTCCTTTGCCCACATATCCAAAGCAACTGAGCACTCAACCATCCTCAGTCACATGGGACAGAAGCCCTGGAGAAGGGCTACCTGAAGTAAGTTAATAGGAAGCAATGACAACGACCACTGGCATGTCATTAATCCTTCCTTCCTGAAGTGCTTTCTCCTCTTCCTCTAATCACAGGGTAAGTCCTAACTCTAAGAATGGCCTCCTACCCGGAAAGGCAAAGAATCTGGTTGTGAGTTTTTATAGTGGTATACTATTTGCATTTTAATAAATAAATCTTGCCTGAAGACCAGAGGCAAAGCTAAGCCACTAGAGGTCAGATAATGATGACACACACCTTTAATCCCAGGATTTGGGAGACAGAGGCAGATGAATCCCTGTCAGTTCAAGGCCACCCTGGGCTACACAAGATCAATGCAGAAACAAATCCAGGTGGTGGTGACCTACACCTTTAATTCCAGTACTAGGGAGTCCTGACTTTAATCCCAACATTAGAGGGAATATAAAATGCAAGGAGAGAGAGGCTTAGTTAGTTAGTTTGCAGTTGCTCAGTCTTGGTAGAGGTAAGACTCTTCTAGTAGCGTGGCTGCCTTGCTTTTCTGGTTTTTGGATTGAACCCCAATTTCTGTCTCTGGGTTTTTATTATTCATGCTTCATTTGGCACCCAATGTTTGGGGTACAAATTAAAAATGTTGGAGGATTTTTAGCCACCGATTCAGGCCGGGGCTGCACGTGGGTTTTCTGTCTTTGGGTTTTTACTATTCGTGCTACAAGTTTTGCCTAGGTCATGGGTCATACTTAGTCCCAGCACTATTTCAGACATCTGGGCAGTTGCCATCACAGAATGGGTCTCTTCATCCAAACACATCTGCCAACTAATGATCCTGGGCAAGCACAATGCCACCAATGAAAGGCCCCTCCCTGGATTCTGTGTGTCTAATGAAATCTGAGAATGACACATGTACCAGGGCAAACATTTTCTTTTGCTAAAACAAAAGGCTAGATAAGAAAGAAAGGCCTTATACCAGTTTCTAAATGCATAGGTTAACAGGCAAGAAGATCCCCTTTCTAGGAATGGAGAACAAATACCTCCAATGTCTTATTCATGGCATGTGAAAGGAAGATGCTCTCTCTCCACTGAAGAATGTCAAGGCACTAGTAACTATTCACCTAAGACCATCACATCCACCAGGGAACAAAAGAGATGGATGTGCCACCAGCCTACAGATTAGCAGAGGCGGAAGCATGACCCAGGCATCCTGGGGTTTCTGAGTACACAGCCACCTGAGAGAGAACACGCCTTGAGGATGCCTCAGGACACACATAACTGTAAGTGAGGTTTTGCTCTAAATTGCAACAATTTGATCTTTCTCCTCATACCCGCAGCAACACTGTAATAACACCCAACATTTCCCTCTGCCTTTCTACCCTAGATATACACTCATGGAAAAAAAATGAAGGTGGGTTTGTCCCTTTGGGGGTCAGTTTCTTCCATGCAATTTGCAAGCAAACATACCTCAGATTTTAAGAGAGCTATCCTGTAGTTATGGTATTGATTTTTCATTTTGCCCCACAAATACTACCACAACTTTATAACTGATATACAGCATCAACAGTTTCCTTGGCCTTAGAGGCCAAATTAATCACAAAATCAACAATCTGTTTTTATGCCACAGAGTTCAATGTTCATTTTCAACATAAATTGCAGAGCCACAGCCAGAGCCAGGTGCAGTTCTGGAGATGCATTGCTAAGTCACCTCCCATTTGTGATTTCATACAACAATGGGTTTGCAAATTAAAATGTTTAAGGCTTTAGGTCAGCCTCTATTTCAGTTGGCTATGGCAACTGCATGTTCCCCAGGCTTCTTTCTGTAGGAGCACACCAGGGATAAAATGGGCTTCTAGGCAGGCACCTCAGGGTGACCTGTGAACATCACTGGCAAGAGTTGAGTTCACCATCTCCCAGACCTGTCTCTTACAGGCCTAGCACTCCTCACCTGCTCACTCTCACTTCTCACAGTCTGATACAGGTAAGCCCCTGACTCTCCTCTGCTCACACCAAGCACCACTGCGGCTGCCTGTCAGGCCGTTTCACTAGCTGCTCACGCTAGATACATCCCAAACTTCACCACATTGAGTGCTTATTTTTTACTTCCCTTCTCTTTCTCCCTCCCATTACTGCAGCTTCTGTTTCAGTGGAGATGACTGTCATGTGTTTGGTGCTCTTGCACGTGGGTTGACAGGAAAGAACACGGCTGGTACAGAACAGGCAATAATGTGTCTACTGTAGACACTGCTCAAATTCCCAAGTATGCGCTAGCTCTGAGGGCCTCAGTGGGTTCTGAACTGAGGTCTTTGTAGAGGCTCTGTTGGCGAGTCACACTCGTTTCTTACCCTTAAACGTGTTTCTCATCTGTGTTCTTCAGTGTGGCACACAGAATATTCATTTACCCACCCATTTTCTAAAGCTGTCACTTTTCTCGTCTCTTGATTAGACAATGATGAGATTTCTTTTATCTATAAAATACAAAACTGAATTTACCCTATGTTGTATTCCTTCCCTTTCTGCCTTTGCTATTTGTCAAAGAAATTTCTTGCAATAGGTCTTCTTGGCCAGTCTTACTTCCCTAACGTTTATCCACTGTGCTGTTACCATTATCATTTTGACAACTTCACCACTATACCCAAAACAAAGGACAAACGTCTAAGCGTGTCATTCAAGCCTGGTTCTCCCCTGTGAGGTGCCTGCCTCCCCCATCTAAGTACCAGATACACATTCTTTTCTTCCGTGCTCCCCCACCCCATTTGCTTTATCCCAAATGGCCCCATCTCTCCTCTTCAGAACTCAGCAAATCTTCCCTTTTGATTCACTGAGGAACAACCCAAAGGCGGTGCCTCTTCTATGAAGTCTTCAAATGTTTCTGTCTGACATGAGCTCTCCAACACAGTCCCATTCCTGCTCTGTTGGTCCATACGTTTGGCATCCCACACATCATGGCTTATTTGTGCATATATCTGTTTGCTTAACATATACATACATGAACATTCTCTAATGCTTGGCACATTAAACTTAAAAAGAATTGGATGACTGTCTATTGATTTGAACTTTGTGTCTCTATAGTAGACACCAGCTGAACTTGAACTAAAATTGAACATAATTCTTTGCCGACTTCTAAAAGAAAATGGAACAATACAGAGATGAGAACCTAGGGCTTCTGGGGAAGGTAAGTTATCTTAACTTCAGCTCAGACAGGAAAAAAAAGGATACTCTTGTGGGCACAAAAGGTTCCCACAGTTTCTCCCTTATGCTTAGACATGTTTATAAACACAGGAGGGTATAACAAAACTCAACATTGGCAAGTGTTTACATTCTAATCAGGACAACAAGTCACTTCTCACTGAGAGATTCCAACTCAGTCAGCATGAAGAGTCTTGCACTTGTGCCAAGGGCCCTTCCCTGTGCCAAGAAACATCCCAGTCTTTCCAAGTTAGAAGGCAAGGCTGGGCACCCACAGAAAAGTCATAAAAAATAGCTTCTGAAGACTGCTTCTAAAACCAGTGTCCACAGACTATAGGGCTCTACATGCTACAGTCCATTGGTTCTTGGCCTTGTCAGGTGACTCCCAAGTCAGGTGACTCCCAACCCAGGCCAACTGTGGGCTGGGTTATAGGGGCAGGCTGTAGACCTTTCTGACAGGAAGTCGAGGGCCAGAGCTCCTGGAGATGCTGATATCTGGAGGAGAAAAGGAAAATATAGCACCTCCAAGAACCCTGCCTTTTCAAATATGGGAGTCGAGGGGCATTAGGAAGACGTGGAACTGAGGAAGGAGCCGATGCATTGCCAGGGCTCGTCCCACAAGCGCATTGAAGCCCAGAACGCAGCTGCACTGCAAGGGTCCCCTGGAATGCTGGACATGGGAGATGTATTGGACACAATGAAGGCTGGATGATGGCTTCACTGCCAGGTCTTTGTGGAACAGGTGACAGTGTAGGTATCACTCACAGTGAAAATCTGACACTGCTGTCTGTATTCCTGAAGATAATGGTACCCAACGACACTGTGGAACTGGCCAGTTCTCACGAGTGGGAGGAGTCTGTACAAGGAAATCACATGGCATTTAAAGGTACAGTTGGTATGGACCAACAGTCCCCAATTCTCTGTCAAGGAGCAGCTAATGAGATACAGAAATCATTTGCCCAAAATCACAGCTGCGATTCCCATGCCTCTGGAGGCTGAGGATCTTCATGGAACAAGGAAATGTTCCTAAAGTCTGTCTGCCAAAGATACCCAAGGTCTCCAGATAAAGCCTGAGCTGTCAAGGCTGGCTTCCTGAGGATAACGGCAGAATCAGAGTCCAGTATTTGATCTAGTCAGAAGGTCAAGGGAGTCACACCTGAAAAATGAGAGTCTGTCTCAGTGGGAAAAGACAATCAGGAAGAGGAAGGACAGAAGGAGCCCTGTGCTTCCACTGACTGGGGAAGGCCTGCAGGGTAGCAGGGCAGACTCTCCAGAGTAGAGCGGGGGAAGACAGCACAAGGGACTGAAGATGAATCAGTTGAACCCACTGATAAGTCTACAAGAGAGAGGCATGACCAGATCTGGAATCAAAAACATTATCCTAAGCTAGGTGGTGGTGGCGCACACTCTTAGTCCCAGCACTTGGGTGGCAGAGACAGGTGGATCTCTGTGAGTTCGAGGCCAGCCTGGTCTACAGGACGAGTTCCAGGACAGGCTCTAAAACTGCAGAGAAACCCTGTCTTGAAAAAACGAACAAAACATTACCCTAGCAGCTGTGTGAGGACCTCCTGAAGCCAGGGGGCAGGCGCTGCAATAGCGGGGGCGACAGGGCGGGTCTAGACAGGCCAGCAGCAGAACAGCAGGAAAACACAATGAAGAGTGAGCTGCTGAGAGACAGTGCAAGGTGCTCCCACACAACACCTGCCAGGCACAGAGCGGTGAGGAGCGCTGCCATTTCCCGAATAAGACGAGTTTGAGTAGAATTACCAGTCATGGCTGTTTTGTAACGTGCATTTACGTCCCACCCCCAACACATACAATTCTTTCCATGGAAAACAACCATTCTCTTCCCTCCCCTATCTCTACCTGTCAATTTCTTTCCTGATTTCCAGATGCAATCAGAAGTCGCCACTGACCGTGACGCTCTCTGGTATCTTACCCACCCAGTGTATCCCCCGGCATTCTTTATGTTACGACTGTATTAACATTAACCTCTACCACACGTAAGAATTAGAAACACAGCTTTCTGTCCTGAGCACCTACTCCAGTCCATTCTGGGAGAAAGAAAAACAGCAGACTGAATACATTCATTCTGGGCTAAAGGGAGAGGGCCTTCCTCTTCATTTGTTAACTGGTTCACTTATTCACCCATTTAGTCAAGTCCGCAGCTTGCCAAAACACTATCAACTGGGAGCCATGATCTAGACCAGTTAAATCAGTGTCTCTGAGCTGATGTCCAAGCAATATTTTGAAAGAAATTTCCTGAGCCATCCAAATATGCAGTCAAGATTAAGAACCCAAGCAGCTGGGGACCTACTTGAGGGTTCAAACAACCGCACATCCTAAGACTGATGCTCACTAATGCAGGGAAACAACATCCCAGGAGAGGCCGAAAGACATTAGCAAGCCAATGCCTTTAACTCAGGGAATTTGTTCACCCAGATTAAAACAAGAAGTAGGGACGGCAGGCCATTCAACAAAGATCACATACAAACACACATGCAGAAGGGGCAGCCAACATACCCTGTACCACAGGCTCCTAGTTGTTTGGCTGTTCTTTTAAAACGCTGCTCAGCCACCTATCTACCTACCTATCTATCTACCTACCTACCTACCTATCTATCTATCTATCTATCTATCTATCTATCTATCTATCCATCCATTCGTATGGGAGGGGCATTGAAAGGAACGGGTTGTTGGAGCATGTTCTTGGGGACTTTCTCTTGTCCCTAGCCCCTTCTCTCAGTTTCCCAGCTGCCAGGAGGTAGACAGCCTCCTCGCCAGGCACTCCTACAGCCATGATATTCTTTCTTGCCTTGGGCCCAAAGCAATGGCGCTAGTTGACCTCTGATCGAAACCCTTAACGAAAATAAACTTTCCTTCTTTAAATTGATTCCTCTGCAGTATCTTTGTCACCACAGTGGGACGTTTAACTAACATCATAATCCTAAGGGCTCTGCAATCTACCGAGTCCCGTTATGCAGTCATCTGTTGGTGTCGTCCCCCCACCCGCAGTCTTCCAGAAAAAAAACAAAAAAACTCTTGCCTAGGAACTAGGAAGTGGAACTGGAAACTCTGTTGTGCACAGTAAAAGCTTTGAGCTGCACTTTGACAGCAAAGTAGGAAAGGGCCCAGAGCAGAGGATAAACCAGTGTTTAAATAAACCTAATGAAAACTGGCTGGGGGGAGGAAGAATGACAGCAAACAAGAGGCCAAGAAGGCTCATCATATCAGAAAGCAACAACTGAAGCTCAGACCTGAACGCTGTCCAACAGCAACATTACTTTAAACAGAAATCAGGCAGTAGGCATGTTTCCTCCCATCACTTCCAACAGCGAAAATAGTCAGGAGACCAAGCCTTAGGATTTTCAGAGGGAAGGGGAAAAAAAAAAAGCTCTACCTATAGGGCTTGAGTTGGCCCAGTAGCTGCCCCAGCTAATTCAGTGACAGTGTGCAGAGAGTGATCGTTCCCACAGTTACCAGTCAGCATGCTCCCTATTAAAACCTTGGGATCTACTCTGGTTCTTTGATCACAATGACGTCAGTGCTGTGTGGCTCAAGTTATTATAGCAACTAAGAGAGCAGGAACCTCTGCCTAACTACAAACCCCAGATCTGTCATTCATTAAGTATGTGACCTGGCGAATCACTCAGCAGTCTGAGCCCCTTCTTCTTCATCAGCAAAGAGAAATGAGACATCTGCCAAGGACAGCTGAGTAGAGAGAACAAAACCTAAGAGAGAGATGTATATAGCAGACAGCAAAGGGAGGAGTCGGTCAGAGGTCTGAGCCCTCTGAAATTCACACCCTAGATATCTGATATGAAGCTACAGAACTTGGTGTTTTCCCTACTGGGTTTGTAATTACTTTAGTCCAATCTTTCTTCACTATGCCCCCATCCCTGCCCTTTGGAATGGGAATGTATATTCTGTGCCGCTGTATGTTGGAAGTATCTAATTTTCTTTTTACTTTACAGGGGGTTACTTTTGAAATGCGGTGACACTGTGAAAGACTATGGGGACTTTGGAAGCTGGGCTAAATGCATCTGGCATCATGAGATGGCTTTGAGCCTAAGGAACCAGAGGTGGAATGGGATGGGTTGAATGAGAAGTGTCCCCATAAGTTCCTGTATTTAAACACTTGGTCCCATTTCTGGAGGAAGTATGTCACTGGGGGAGGGGGCAGGACTTAAGGGTTTATAAAGCCTTGCCTCATTTCTTGTTCTGTCCCTACTTCCTGTGTGTGGAAGAAAATGTGATTGGCCAGCTTCCTGCTCTTGCCACCTGACTATTGTCATGCCTTCCCTAGCAAGATGAACTCTGCCTGGAACAATATGCCCAACCCTTTCTTCCTTAAAAACTACAATAAAAATGCATGTATTTTATTCCAATAATTGGACTTCTAAGTGTTATGATGATTTCAAATGTTGAAAATATTATATAGAAAAATAGTCATTACTACATTATTTGTGAAAAGTGGAAAACTAAAGATAATAAAAGACTAGCCAAATAGATTATGAAACCACATGATAAGAACATACAAACCTGGAAAGATCTGCAAGGTAATGTTACATGGGGGCTGACATGATGGTTTACTGTCTAAGAGCACACACTGTTCTTGCACAGGACCTGAGTTCGGGTCTCAGAACATGCCAGATGGCTCTCAGTTACTTATAATTCTAGCTCCAGAGGACTCCAACACCTTCTCATCTCTGTGGGCACTACCATTCATGCACTCATTCCCTCATGCATACCCATACACAGAATTTAAGAGAAATCTTTTTCATAAAAGATATATATAATTTTAAGTATGCAAATTATCTCTAAAAATGTCTAGAAAAAGCTAAGAATAGTGCTAGCCACTGGGGGGGGGGGCGGGGGAGAGTGACTTCAGGGACCAAGGGAAAGAGAATGTTTCTCTTCACTATAGATGTTTTCATCCCAGTGAATTCTGCTTACCTGAAAGACCCAGCTCAGGGCTCTGGCACATATGGGAGCCATACTAAGTACTCTGCCAGCCAGAGAAGAAGATGGTGCCACAAAGCAAAACCAGCATGCTGGGGGTAGAGGGTGCACTAACCACACATCACCTCTATACTAACGGGGTGGAGAATGTTTCAGAGAAATAGCTTCTTGGTCGTGCTGTGCTGTGTGAACGGCACTGGGAAATGAGGCTCCACACCCACCATGGTCGGCCTCTCTGTCTCCATGCCTTTCTGAGCTCCTCTTCTCGCCGAAGGAGCAGGTCAGAATGATCTTCACTTGAGTTGCTCATCAGAGCCTAGTACCTGGGGTGGATGTCACCTAGAGTGATGTTCAGTAGGATCAGAAGACAGAGTCAATGCCACGGGCAGGCCTTGGAAGAAACTAAACAATACCAAACATCTTTGCTACCTGTTCCTTGGGAACAAGAAAAAAAAAAAAAGAGGAATTTTCTGAAAAGCATGAACTCCATCTGTTCTCCAGAGAATTACATTTTGGGAACTCATAAGGGTTCTGGGAAAATGAAAGCGTAGTCCTATTATGTCATCTCTCTGTCTCACTATTATCTAAGGAGAAAGGATCTTTTTAATTAACCCCAGACCTTAAGATCCTAAAGATAATCAAAGTGAAGGCAATCTTCAGATTCTCAAGGCTACACAAGCTGAGACATGGTGATCACTCAAGTATCAACACCTTGTGCCTTAGAAGGAACAGCAGCAGCAGAGTGGGACAAGAGTGGGGCGGAATAAAGATCCATACACAACGCAAAGGACCAGAAGGGGCCGGCAGCCATTTACTCTATGGACAGCACCTCAGTGTTTCACACAGTGTCTCTACCGTGCCAGAGGGCAATGGCAAACACAGGGCAGCACAGAGTGCAGTCCCTAACAGGAGATGCCACCCAAAAAGGGTGAGAATGTGAAAAAGAGCCCATTCTGTTTTATTTATTACCATGCCTGCTATCCTGAACCAAATCAAAGAACTAATGCATGGCCTTTAGTGATATTTCAAAATTTTGTCTATGCAGTACTGAGTCCTCAGGACTGTCACCAGGACAAGACACACAGGAGATGCCATTTCTTCCACCACAATCCTAGCAGTGGAGGGGCATGCTCCCGCACACAGGAGAGAACCTGTAAGTGGCTCACACATGGGAAGATCTGCCTCTGGCCAAAGTTTAAAATTATTATTCTGGCATTTAGTTAATGGAAGGGAAATAATAAGAAACTTGGTAAGAAAAACCACCCATTTGTAATTCATATTCTGATAATGGACAGTTATGTTTAACTATGTTTAGGAAATGTGAGATTGGGGCAAATGATGTGATCTGACTTGTTTTCTAGGCAAAACCTTTGCAAACACAAGATAACCAAACTAGTTTCCATTTTATTCTTAGCTGCACATACTTGGCTCTGCTCCCAATGACTTTGGTAGTCATTAGGGATGAGAGGGCTGTGCTTCACCAAAAATGCATTAGGACAAAAGGGTCTGCGCTAATCTTTCTCATCTTATCTGTCGCTGCCCGACTCACACAAAACAAACTCCATGAAGTCTAATCAAGTTTGCAAGCATAGAATGTTTTCCTGCCTACTGCATCTCTGCTTGCACCATCTTTGACTATCTTCCACCCGCCTCCATCTATCAGAACCCTTCGTTTTCCCACAGGCCTGTGTCAGACTCTGCCTTTCGCCTTTGATTTTCCTCCTGCTGAATTACTTACTGCCTTGTGCCTTATCAGCCTGGGAGACCTAAGTCCCAGCTCTTTGTACAGCTTCCCTTATCGAGACGACACGGAGCAGATGTATGATTAAATGACTAGATGAAGACAGAACATTTCTCTTCTGATGTCACAATATTAAAATAGATTTAAAAGAAAATTATTGTACAATTTTCAGATTATCACTCATAGAAATATCTGAGTAGCATGGAATTATAAAAAAAGTAAGTATAAAAGGGAAGCTTCTGAATCTTCAGATTTGAAATATTGAAACTAAGTGCTGACGTGTTTTATGAGAGGCTTCTTTTCAATTTTTAGTTTTTTCAGACCAATCAATAAGAAAGGGCAAGTTCCTTCGGTGCTCATATTTGCACCCCAAAATGTAATCAAGGTTATTTCAATCTAGCCAGAAAATGCTACTTAATTATCACAGTTAATAGAGTCACATTCTTTCTCTCATTAAAAAAAAGAAGTTAATAAGACTGACCCTAAAAGCCCACAACCCACTCTGTGCGGCTTCATGTAGACAGCGCGTTTATTCAGGTTCTGGCTGCAGATGAAGGGGCAATGGGCGGTACACTCAAAACAACATCAGAAGACCTGGGCATAAGCTGCAGACACAACTCATTTTTTTTCCCTCCTTCCTCCTTAACAAAGTGGCTGGGGAGTGGGGAGGGGGGTCTACCTCCAGAGGCATTTCCATCAAACCCTTTATAGAGCTTGGCTCCCTGGCTTCATCTAAGAAGCCAGGTCCATTTCCTGTGCTCAGACAGCACAGTAGTTCTGTGGCTCATAAAATTATGGCCCAACTTTCCCCTTTGTTCTAGCAAAAGACTTCCTTGGAGAAAGCAGTAATCCTTTAAAGCCTCCCAGTGCAAAGGTCTCTCCTGGCTTGTTTCCCCATCCCCATCCCCCAGAGGAAAAGCTCAGTCACATCACAAGGCGCGGCTCCTTTCCAAGCTGCACCAGGGCTCAAGGCTCCTGGTGAGGAAAGAAAACTGGTCATTTGAACATCCTTTCCTGGATCTGTCTGAAGTGTAGACAAGCAGCAAAGATGAATATTAATATGCCTTCCATCATCAAAAGCTATTGCATACCCAAAGGATGATAAATATTTTAATCAGTTTTCAGCTTGTCTGGCTGAAGTCAGTTTATTCCTCAGGGATTTTCCTAGTTCTGTGCCCAAAACCTGCCCAGTGCATGCTGCTTTCTCTGTATTTTGAAATTAACCACAACAAAGTTCAAGCTTTGCTACAGAAGTCATTTTGACATGATTTTACTCTATTACATTTTTTTAAGAGTAAGAAACTCAAAGACATGAGTAATGCCAACAAATGAGACAAGGCACCTTCTTCAGCTGTAGAAATACAGTGACTCTAAGAAACTAAAGGCCCACTTCTCTCATTAAAAAAAAAAAAGTCCCCATATTTACATAAGTCATTTGCCAGTGACTTCTCAATCTTAGCTAGAAATGCCAAAGGCATGCAGTTTGCCTCTGTGCTTTCAACCTGAAGGAGAGGGAGAAGCCGCTGTCACAGATAAGATGCTACAGAGCACACAAAGAGGACAAGATCCCTACAAGCAGGGCGAACTCAGAGAAACTCTCCAAGGACAAGAAAAGACAACGCGAAGTGAAGGAATGAGAAAAGCAAAGCACAGGAAGAATATTCCAGAATATTCCAGAGGCAAAAACAAACACAAAGACACCGGCAGAAGAGTGGGTTCTGCGATTCCGAAAGCCACGCAGAGATGATGGATTTCTGAGCGTCACGGTGGGTCTGGACCAGGCCAGTGAAGTGAGCTGACTTGCAGTCAAAGGTACCTGCAGATGGGTGGGTGGTAAAGCTGAGGAGAAGCCGAGAGGCTGGTTATTAGGCAGTTCCCATGACTGCAGTCTTTAGCCGAGCTGCTAGCACAGGTGGTGAAGGTGAGTCAGGTAATGAGTGTATTCTGAAAAGAGCACTTTCTCAGACTTGGAGCTCAATCAAGAGGACACTCAAGCTTGTGCTGAATGACTGGATAGTACTAGTTACTGACATTGGGAGAGAAGCCAGGGATTATCAGAATCGAGATTGGGATTGGAGATATGCTTAATTTGAAGCATTACTACAGGATGGCATCTACCCAGCTATCCCAACTATTACACAGGTGCCCAGGAATGACTCGCCAGTGCCAAGAAAATATTGATTTATCATAGGCATCAGCATATTGACCTATTCCCATTCTTAACAAAGCTCACTGCTATCTGCATGAACAGTTTAGGACAGTGGTTCTCAATCTTCCTAATGCTTCAACCCTTTAATACAGTTCCTCATGTTGTGGTGACCCCCAACTATAAAACTATTTTTATTGGTACTTCATAATTATAATTTTGCTACTATAATGAACTGTAATGTAAACATTTTTGGAGACAGGTTTCACGAAGGGATTATGACCCACAGGTTGAGAACTGATAGTTTAGGGAATCAAATAAAATACAGACTTCTTAGTTCCCTGAAACATCTGTTAACATCTTATGACTAATTGTGGGCATTTCATAATTCTTCACCTAAATTAACAATGCTTAAGTAACTATCAAGAAACCACCAGCTCCAAGCTGTGCAGTGGTGGTGCATGCCTTTAATCCCAGCACTTGGGAGGCAGAGGCAGGTGAATCTCTGTGAGTTTGGGGCCAGCCTGGTCTACAAAAGCTAGTTCCAGGACACCTAGGGCTGTTTCCTGTCTTGGGGAAAAAAAATCACCAGCTTGAAGTCCTACAACCAAAGAAGTTACATCCAAACACAGGTCTTACTTCACTTTCAATGCTGACCTGGTAACCCACTTTCTTATTTGAGGGCTAATTTTGTCAATCAATCAAAACCAATCAGGAGATCATCTGTCTGAGCCTTTGATACACACTGAGGAAATGTTGACAAGTGAGATGGTCACAGGTGGTCCCAGATGAGGCTGAGCTCACAGAAGGGAAATGGAAGGTCGATCACAGCATATCTGTTAGAAGATGGACTCAAAAGCATCAATGACCAGTGATTACAGAGCCATGTTTAAGAATACAAAAAGGGTAGTATATCACAGTTCCCTTTCCGAAAAATACAGGCTCACTATTTCTCAGAAGTCAAGGAGAAAGAGCAGGATGGTTGGTTATGCCACCCTTGAGATGGGAGACGGAATTTCATGTGTTCCCATAGTTCTCAGAGAAGCGAGGCTTTTAGCAGTTTGAGCACATTTCTCCATAGGGACACTTTTGCAAAGTATGACAAGATTCCCAGTATTTTACATACCACAAGTATATTTAACACTCAGTGGGTGGGAGCATTGCAATGGTAGCTTTATGCTCTGAACTGCAGAGAGTCCCTTAGGCTCTAGGGCAGAACAGGGGTGGGGCAGAACCTCAATCAAACACCTCTAAGCAAGGTAGGTCAAGCTAACCCCTGGAATTGCAATTTTAGGTGCAATGTGGAGTCTACAAGTTCTCTCGGGAGATTATTATAACCATGTACCTCAGAAGGGAACAGTTTTAGGGACCACTCATTAAATTTGGGAGTTAAAACAGCAAAAATCTGGACAATATTCCAAATAAATGGCACAGATCCCAGGAAAGGTTGCTTTGTTTTTAAAACTGTAGGCTAGATGTCTGCCTGTCTATTCATTCATTCATTCATTCATTCATGCATGCATGCATGCATACATGCATACATTACTTATTCTCTACACTACGATTCATCTAGGGCACTGAGAAGGTTTATGTTTTAGTCAGGTGAATGACAGACTAGAGAGAAACCTAACACTACACCAAGCCATCTGAAAAAGGATTTGGGGTTGGGGGAGAAGGTATATTATATATTAATGGAAATTCCTGACACACCAGTCTGGCATCCGGGTTTCTGAATTCACACATGCATGTTATGGCCTGCTTGTCAGAGCAACCCAAAATAAACTCTAGCAGCTGAGGCTACCACAGTTCCCCAAGGAAAAGTAGTAGGGCTTTTACACCCTTTACACAGATTTGAATTTCAGAGTAGTTAAAAACATTTGAATCAAATGAATTCACCTGTATTTTTTTTTGTGGGGCTGTTGTTGTTGCTGGTTTTTTTTTGTTGTTGTTGTTGTTGTTTTTCAAATTGAGTGTGTAAAAATCGTGTATGTGAGCCATGCATGTGTGTCCTTACTGGAGATGAACAAATACTGTGGTGCCAAGGCTACTGTAGAAATTCTGACGATCACCCCAGACTTCCTTTCTATACACTAACTGGAGCTAGGAGAGATGGCACACTTCCCCTGGCATGTCCTATGTGCTCCCCATTTCCCGCTGTGCTCGGAAGAGAGGCCGCAGCCGGGTCCTCTGAGCATTCTGCACATCCCAGCACCGGGCACCAGAAGCTCTGTGCAGCCTGCTCGCGCAAGGGTTAAGAACAGAAGTCTACCACTGGCCGGCTCTGATGCTCCTTGAGATATTGTCACTGGATGTATCCTCAGTAGAATTCTATTCAACACCTCTGTCTTTAAGTACAAAGCTGCAGGCTGTAGCAGCTTTAAGAAACATAAGTACCCCTTTTTTCTGCACACAGTATCTGTGTGTGAAATTCTCTAAAGGGGTTTAAGTATTTACCCTGAACACTATCAGCCGCTCTCTAAATTTTTCCTTATCCAGTTGCAAAACACTTCAAAGAGAATCACAAACACGGGCTTCTGTGCTTCCCATGCACACTCTGTTTGGGAGGCTTAAGTCTGAATTCTCTTGGAATTGTATTTTTTTTCCAAAAAAGGACAGGATACACATACTTTAAAAAATAATTACCAAATTTGTAGCAATGAAGGCATGGGGGGGCTGTTCTAAGAGAAACTAAAAAAATTATCTATCAAGAAAAACCTAAAACATATTAGAAAGAAGGTCAATGCTAAATAAATTACACATAAAACCTCCTCCCTCCCTCAAGATTGTTTGCTTTTAGAAGAATACAGTTGTGGGAAACTGGAGTTTGGGGTGGGTGCAAAGAACCAAACTTTAGCGATTGTCTTGAGGATCACCAAAAATGGAAGCCAAGGACTGTAGATTTTGTGGCTGGAAGTAACTTGTTTCTTTTTTCCCCCAATTTCCAAAGATAAATACAAAGGCCCTAAAACACTGTGTTCCACAATTTGAATTATTGGGTGCTTGGAACTGTTTAACCTGCTTCCAATCTGGGCTTATCTTGAGACACTCAGCAATGTCCCAGTCAAAAGAGGGAGAGAGGAATTTAAATCTTAATTGAAAACCACCAGACATTTCATACCAGATCTTAAATTACTATAATATACTCTGCTTCTAAATTAAAAATCCTGACCCAAGGGCTAGAGAGATGGCTCAGTGGTTAAGAGCTTATGGGGCTCTTGCAGAGGATCCAGGTTCAATTCCCAGCACCTGCCTGGCTGGCTCATCCCACCTCTAACTCCGGCTCCAGGAGACCTGATGCTTTTGACCTCCAAAGACACTTGCATCCATGTGCACATATCCATGCATGGACGATACACACAGTTAAAAATAAGTATAAAAATGAAAATAAAAATGCTGATAAATGGGAGGCTATTATTATATAATATACATACATATATATATATATATAATGAATATACATACAATATAAATTCACCATTAACATGAATCCCAAATAGTTATCTATAATTTATTATTATATCCCTCATGACCCCAAAAATCTTTAATTTAGGAGAAATTTTAAAAAGAATTTACTTTGCTATTATCCAAATACTACTGTACTTGAAATATATTTTAGTACATACGAAGCAGCCTGTGTTCACTTACGGATAATTTTATCCACAGCTGTAGAGACAGCTTCATTAAGCTCTCCCGAAACAAACAAACTGCTCTCCAGCTCACTCCCTCCCTGCATCTGTGGGATCACAAACAGGGGACCTGTCCCTGCAGCAGCAGGCTGCCTCCAGAACAAGGTTCCCTGATGATTTATGCAGACCACAATGACAAGTCAAGAGGCATGACTCACCTCGGAATTAAACCATTATAAATAACTTGTCAGGGATGCCTTTACATTCTTAAGAACATTGCTCTCTTAAAACTTTAACAACATGATCCTGGTCATGTTATGAAATGAAACACCCACTCATTTTCCACATCTCTCTGCTCTCCTGAGCCAAATTTTAACATAAATGGGCAAATTAAATGTAGTCTATTGCTTACCTAACATAATTATATGTTGTATTTTACACTGATTCAAAACGGATACATTAAAATAATCCAGCCTTGGCTCCTACCCACTCAGCCGGCAAAGGTTATTAAGGCCAATCGCCATGCACAGGGCCTGCTTCTGTAGCACCAGGGACAGTTGGGACAGGAAATGGCTCAGAACACAGAGGATGAGCAAGAGCCACTTTCTCCCGGCAAGGAAAAAGCAACAGCAGAATGCATGAAGAAATCCCCGCCGTCCATAAATCATCGGCTCCTCTCGGTACTTCCTCGGGATGCTCGGCTGGAATAATTCCACTGGATTTTACCAAGTGGAGGTTTTTAAGGTCAAAAGGAAATGAATAAATGTCATCAATTTAGAGGATTTCACACCCAGCATTCTTTTCAGTCTCCCCGTGAATTTGATAGTGTTAAAACATTTTTATAGGTAAAATAAATGTCAGTTTTGCAAAGAGCGATACCAGCCCCTGGGAGACAAATGGCCTATCCACTGGATCTCAGGCCATGGCAGGACTCGCTGCCTCACTGGAGACCTCAGCTTTTCATCCCCCTCTTCAGCCGGCAAGAAAAGCTTGCATGGCTTCTTTCAAATGATAACTCTCCTATCCCAAAGAGTCTCCTCAGAATATGATAATCTTGGATGAGAGGTAGTGGGTTGGTTGAGAAAACTAAAATACAAATATGTGAATAGTGCTCTGTGTCGGAAGACTTCTTGAGTGCTGAGCAAAGAAGGCAAGAAAGGCTCGACCTTGGTGCAAAGGGTCAAGCTGCTCTGGGCTGGATGCTCAATGAATTCACAAAGTAATATTCAGGGGAGATGTGAGGTTTTATCAGAATGTCATTCGAATATAAGGTTTAACATTTACATCACAAGAGCAGGCACGGAGTAAAACTCCTCCAGGAGAGACGTGGCAGGACAGTGTGCCAGCGCAGAGCGTGCCTGCTGGGACAGGGAGTGGGCAGCAGAGACCAGGCGAGTTTATGTACTGCCGACTAAACTGTCGGAAGTGTGAGGCTGGTTAGGACATGTGCGGCAGTTACCACTAATGGAGGAATAGCTATTTCAAAACTCACTTTCCATTCTCCTCTAGGCTTCTGGAGACTGTCCTTCCCTCCTAACCCCATGAGAAAAAGGACAGGAAGATGGAGAGAAACAACACTTGCCTCTTCCCTGGTGCAAGGGCCATCAAAGGCTGTTTACTCATAAATGAAAGGGGGGAAGTAATGCATGCAGTGTCCAAAGTTTTAGGTCTTATTTTCTCATTGAAAAAGACGGAAGATAAACTGTAGAACAGACAAAATGCAGTGATCAAAGGTATCTTTCCACAACACTCACATGACTCAATGACTCAAAAAAAAAAAAAGAAACCCCAGAAAGATAACAAAGAATCGCTCCTCTAAAATCATAACAATTTGGAGTAATATATTCCCTAGAAGAAAAGTCTGAACATCCAGAAATGCCCTTTTGATTAGTTTAATTCCACAGAATCCAAATGTGCACCAAACACTGCACTTTTGATGTGAAATTGCTGTTGAATTTGTGAACCCACAACTGATTTCCTGTGTTATGGAATCCTGGAGATTACAGTTAACTTGAAGCAACAGGGATAATTCTTGGTAGTTAATGGGACATTTATATGCATTTTCCTGAAAGGCAGCATCTTGGGACTGCCAACAGGCAGCTCAACATTGCCCCCTACTGCTGACAAGTTTTAAAAAGCTGGAGAAGGGCTGACAGCCAGACTCCCACTGGCTAATGATTTCACCCCCATACCCAAATACCACATGGTTCTGCACTAGAGCTACCCAACCAGGGATTCTTTCTAAGATTAGTCTCTGCTGCATCTTTCAACAGCAAAAACAACTTATCATGAGTTTATTAGAAGTCTTTTGTAAAGGCTCAAAGTATTGTTCATCTTAATTTAGAAGAACCCTCCCTTTTAACTTGGTCCAAACCTTTACTCTGCTGATAATTATCCAGCTGTGGTATTCAGGAGAGACACTGAATCATTGATTTATATATATATATATAAAAATCAGCAAGGCTAAAGAATACTCCAAGTACAAAGAACTACACTCTGGAAGATTCCCCGAATTGTTACTCCTTGTAGTATTTTTCTGGTATGAATACAATAAATAGAAGATACTTTAACTAATGTGCAACTACTACCAAATGTGTACACACACATATGGAGAAACTGGCATCCATCTACACTCATATCTACCAAATGTGCACATATGCATATGGAGAGACTTCATACATCTATACTCATATCTTTTCAATGAATTAATAATAAGCATCACTGGTGTGATCACAATACTAAAAACTTCACTGTTTCACTTGGGGGGGGAATGCTCCTAAATGAAAGCAATAAAAACTTTTTAAAAATTATTTTACAAAATGACTGAGTTCTCTTATTTGTTTCTAAGGTTTAATTTATAACTTGGTCAAATTATAATTTCTTTTCTTTTTTTTTCTGTTTTTTTTTGTTTGTTTATTTGTTTTGTTTTGGTTGAGACAGGGTTTCTCTGTGTAACAGCCCTAGCTGTCCTGGAACTCGCTCTATAGATCAGGCTGACCTCGAACTTACAGAGACTCGCCTGCCTCTGCCTTCTGAGTGCTGGGATTAAAGGTGTGCATCAGCACCACCTGGCTCAAATTATAATTCCAAATTCAGGCCGATATCTAAGAATTCGGACTCAGCAAGCAGAATTCTAGAAACATACGTAAAATCGGCACTATTGAAATTTCTGTGCATATCCTATAGAAGTGGCATTTTCTCCCCAGGCTAGACCAGAGCCAGCCAGGCAGAAAGGACTCTTCATCACCAGCAACCTGGCGACACCATGCTGTTCTGTACTAACTCGGGGCTTTGGGGAAATTGATCTTTGAGACTATAAATACATTAAAAGGGTAATAGTGTTTTTTCCCCAGACACTGATTCTTGCAAAGGATCTCAGAGATCTGCATTTGGATTCCTGGTTTTAAGCTGAGGCCTTCATATTTGTAACTTGGTATTTTCATTATTATAAAATAGGGACTGGGGAAGATATTATGTTAACATCTTTATGAAAACAATAGCACTAAATGGGCAGGCCAAGTGAACTCCTTTGGAAGTGAGAGACCGGTTTCAGCATGGGCTGTGACTATGGCTTCATAGGTGTATATTTATCTCTCAACTCATTAAACTGTATGCATTGTGCTTGTTTAGCTTCCTGTATGTCAACCACAGGTCCATAAAACTGTCTGCAAAACACTGTGTGGGGACTGGGATCACTGTGCACCCTGCAGGTGAGCCCACTGCTCTCAGCATGCTTCAGATCTGCCAAGTGGCACTCTCTAGAGGTCAGCAGGCTTTTACCGCCTTCCTCCACATTCCAGATTCAAGCATTTGGAGGCAGATCAGTGAACTGACAAAGGGCCAGAAGCCTAGAGCAAGTCTTCTAGAGTTCAAATCCCAGCTCTCCCACCTACTAGCTGGTGACCTTGGGGGAAGTTACACAAGGCCTTTGGGCTCCTATCTCCTCATATGTAAAAGTGAGAATAAAGTCAAACCTATCCCATCATGAACATTAAGTGACAGCAATCTTTAGTACTCATAAAAATACCATGCAAGCTGTTATTGCTATCCAAGTGGAGGCTTTTCAAGTGGCTTCCGTCTGCCATCTAGCTGATACAGTCCATGTTCTACATACCATAAATGCCATGATTTTTGATCTTGTTTTCACAGTCCCAAGACCTAATGTTCCTCCCCATTAGCCTATTCCATTTCCTCTTTTCCACATGGTCTCTAACCAGACTAGCTCCTTCACAACAGTCCCAGTAGTAATGAGCTGAACCCGATACTGATCTGAATCATGGTGACTGTGTGGAGGTCAGAGGATGACTCTAGAGTCCATTTTCTCTTCCCATGATGTGGAAGATATCCCAAAGATAGAAACCCAGGTCGCCATGCTTGGTGGCAACTGTCTTTACATTCTGAGCTATCTTGCCAGTCTGTGACTTTTTATTTTTTATCCCACTGCATGGTCTGATTTTAGCTGCAGTGATATGTGGTGGCATCCACACTTCTCTTCCCTAAATCCTAGGTTATGGTGACGAAACGCATGTGCTTTGCAGCCTTGGCAGCCTGTGCTTCCATCTCCACCGTCTGCTTAGTGACCGCAGACAAGCACTTAATTTCTCCATACCTCAGATTTCAGACCTATACATCAGGGCTCACAACGTCGTCCACGTCAACTGTGGTAGGAAAGCCCTTTGAATAGTGGTTGGAGCGTAAGAACAGGTGAACGCTGGAACTGCTGTTGCTCTACTCGCAGGCTGCATCGCAGCTCATGTCGAGCAGAAGGCCTTCTGTGAAGACTATCAGAAATATTTCCGGAAATGGGCTGAGGCTTTGGTGACAAAAATGCAGGCTGTTCCCATTTTCTTACAGGGAATAACCTAACACAATCATGTAGATTAATAAGATATACATTTGCCCATGACAATTAGCTGAAGATCAGCATGGTGCAATACCCCAGAGAACGTGGTCAGACCTCAGGCACTTACCACACTCTCCATCTTCTTCCACAGCTCCTCCAGCTGAGTCATGGGTTCACACCACCAATCAGTGCAAAGTTTGTTCCGATTTCCTTGAAACCAGAACTGCCTCAGCCACTCAAACTCGACCTGTGAACCAGAACAAGAAAGTGGTGGTCAGAATGTCCTTGTGACAGACCAACAAGGACAATAACTTCCCCACTCAATTCTCCGTTGGTAGCTTCATAGAAGAGGTCGAGAATGGTGAGAAAAGCCTGGCTAACTAGTTCCCGACACATCCTGGTATCTCCAGAGCTTTCTGAAAGCTAAGAAAATGGAAGTCTTAGAGTTGAGCTTCTGCTAGGATGACAACCCAGGCCAGGTTCCATGTTTTAGGCAGATATAACAAACATTCAGATCCTGGAGTAGAAACAGCCACCACTGAGTATGATGGAAAGTCATAACCAAGCAATTAAACATTTTTAGTAAAAGCTAAGAAGGCAATGACACAGGCAGATATCAAGAGTATCATGTGTCAGCTTCTTAGAAAAGGAAGAACTTACCCAAGGGCCAGGAGGAGCTGGTGATAATCTTAGCTACATAAGCAAACAATATATAATTAGTTATAGAGGCATTCAACCTCCTCCACGGCCATTCAGGTTCTCACTTGTTGACCCAGTAAGGGCTGATTGCAATAGGGCAAACAGTAGCAAGATGGAAGGTACTGATTTACATTCTTTTCTGGGAAGCTACTGAGCTGTTTGTGTTGACCACCTAGAGGCTCCTACCCACAGGATGGACACACAGCTCCCACCATTGTCCCTTCTTCAGGCTCAGTCCTGTGGTATAGGCAGAGCTCCAGCTAGAATACTAATGACGGAAGCGGAAAGCCAGGGTTAAGTCAAACATTTCCGACTCCCCCATTTCTGGATTTTTGAAGGACAGGTCTCAAGACTAGAGAAACACAAGAAGCCTGTAGACATTTTGCTGTCAAACTGACAATATGGCAGGATGGAATTATGAGTTGGGAAGATGAAAATCAAGTCCTGGAGACAGTCCCTGACTGGATGAACTATCTCCGCAGCCCTTTCCAGTGAAGCTGACTCAGGTTTAGTTGTCTGATCCTTGCAATGGAAACAGTCTCAATGCACAGAGATCAGAGTGTGAGCAGCACTGAGCAGACAAGTCTTCCATGGCTTGTCTTCCTCTTCAACATCAGTTGGTATCATCAGGACAGAACTCCATCTCACCTCAAAACTCCTTTGACTTTGGCAGCAAGTCTAGTACCATGCCATGGTGTCTGCTTTGCAGAGTGATCACGTTTCACACACAGAGCTAAGCTATTGTCACTATCACCTGTGATGGAGGATTGCAGGTTGTTTCTCCACACTGAACATTCAAAAAGCAAACGAAAAGCAACTTGTGAAGATTAGCAATGGTGAAAATGGCTCAGGTAAGAAACTGGAGAAGACCTAGTCTAATGAAAAGTTTTGGTTTACATTAAATCGATGTTTGTTTGATGTGTAGAACCAATTTCAGCTAAAGCTGTTTAAACAAAACAGGAATGTGGGCAACATTAAGACAGTTGCTAAACCTTATCTGTGGCATTAAAAGACAGTGGTTGACAGAAGGTAAAGCTGAGTACTTTGAAACCAGAATAAATATGGCCACAGTTCAACTTCAAGGAAGATCCAGGTTTAGCAACACATTTACTACAAGGAAAAAAAGAGAGTCTTTTAATGGGTTCCTCATGAAACTATTCATGGACAGAGCAGTTTGACAGATAGCAGAGCCTCAAGCCTGAAGTCAGGGAGAGGTGAAGTGGTTTCCCACAGCTTCTCAACCCTTGGGTCAGTTATTTCCGCTTGGAAGCAGCAAGAGGGTGTAAGGGGGACTCTGTCACAGGACAAGAGAGCAAATGCAGAGTCCTGGCCATGCTCAGAAGAAAAGCTTCTCTTCACCCTCAGGCACCTCAGGACCATAGCTCAGAGGGCAAAGGAGCTTGTCGCCAAGGCCACCAACCTGAGTCTGAGCCCTGGAACCCATTTGGTTCTAAGAGGAAACTGTTTCCTCTAACCTCCTAACACATAACATGGCGTAAACCCTCCCGAATCCCAAGAGAAAAATAAATGTAACTTCTGTTTTTAAAGAATCAGGGTTCTGGATGGTCAGGGAAAATGGAAGACTAGAAACTGCCTCCTTATAATGGATAAATTCCCAGCTTAGATGACTTACTAAAGTTAAATCAAGATATAAAACAAGTGAAATTCATAAAAAGCAATGGGAGCGATGAGATACAAAAAGTGTCCTCGCAAAGAGAAGCCCAGAACCCAGATGAATTCACAGTCAATTTCTACTAAACTTTTAAGGAAGAGCTAACACCAGTGGTTCCTCAAGCTGTTCATAAAACACAAAAACAAAAGGGAAGGCAGGCTACAAAATACAGTGAACAAAGCTAGCATTACCACAATCTCAAAACCAGAGAACAGCAACAAAGGGCTATAGATCAAATTCACTGATGAACATAGACACAAATTTTCTTAATAAAATCTTTACAAATCAAATTCAAGAACAAATGAGGACAATCATATACCATGACCCATGACCAAACTGTTTCTATTCCAGGCATGCAAGGATGGTTCAACATATACAAATCAAGATGTAATAAGTACATAAATCATGTAGGGCGAGAATCACTGGGTAGATGCAGACTAGGCCTTTGATGAAGCCCATGTCCCTTCATAATAAAATCCTTGAATAAACTACAAATATAAGGAACATATCTTAGTATAATAAAGGCTATATAGCACAAAACTACAGCCAATATTATACTAAATCCTCTAAAATCAGACAAGGTTCCCACACTCTCCACTCTTACTTGGTATAGTGTTTCCAATCTTAACTAGAGAAATGAGTCAAGAGAAAGAAGGAAAAGGAATACAAATAGAAAAAAAAAAAGAAAAGAAAAGAAAAGAAAATGACCTCTATTTACAGTAAACATAATCCTGAACCTGAGGGGCCATAAAGACACCTTAGAAAACTCTTCCACCTTCTAACTGCTTTCTGCCTCAAGGAAAGATGTAAATTCAACACAGAAATCCACAGTCCTAAATACCTCTAACTTACCAAGAAAAAAAAGGGGTGGGCTCTATTTATATTTTTTCAAGATTTATTTATTTATTTATTTATTTATTTATTTATTGTGTATACAAAATTCTGCCTGCATGCCAGAAGAGGGCACCAGATCTCATTATAGATGGCTGTGAACCACCATGTGGTTGCTGGGAATTGAACTCCCAGGACCACTGGAAAAGCAGACAGTGCTCTTGACCTCTAAGCCATCGCTCCAGCGCCACTCCATTTATAATTTAACTTCCTTCCTCATCAGAGGGGTATAAGATGTCTACAATGAAATAAGATACTGATGAAAGAAATTCAAACAATTAGAAGATGGCAAAAAACTCAATACTCATAGATTGGCAGGATATAGTGAAAATAGTCATATTACAAAAAGTTCTCTACAAATTCAATACAGTTCCCATAAAAGTCAAATGATACTATTCACAGAACTAGAAAAAAATTCTAAAATTCATATAGAAGCACAAAATACCCCCATAAGCCAAGAGCAATCCTAAACAGAATAAGCAATGCTCAAGGAATCACAGCATGTAATCTCAAAGTATACTATAAAGCCATAGTAACAAAAATGTATAGCAACAACACAAAAGCAGATCAATGGAATTTAACAGAGTACCCAGAAATAAACCCACATAACTGGGACCAACTGATCTCTTACAAAGATGTCAAGAAGATACATCGGAAAAAATGACATCCTCTTTAGTAATGGTGCTGGGAAAACTGAATATCCAAATGTAAAGAAAGTAACAAGATTTGTATCTTTCTCCATGGACAAAAGTCAGTTCAAAAATAGATCAAAGACTTTACTACAAGACTTGAAACTCTGAAATTGCAGAGAAAGGCAAAACTCTTCAGAATATAGACATAGGTAAGGACTTTCTGGAAAAGACCTTAATAGCACAGAAAATAGCTCCAAGAACTATCAATGAGATTAAATGATATTAAAAAGCGTTTGCACAGAGACAGAAACAATCATCAAAGTAAAGAGACATCCCAAAAAACAGGAAAACAATATTTGCCAAATATGCCCCCAACAGGGTCTAGCCTCCAAAAACCTCCAAAAACTAAATCTCAGAAAAGCAAATCATCAAGTGAGTAAAGGAGTGGAATAATAGAGAGTTCTAGGGGAAGAAATACAAGCGGCCAATACATACTTGAAAAAGCATTCAATATCCTTAGCCATTAGCAAAATGCAAATTAAAGTCACCTAGGAATTCCACTGCAGCCCAGTTACCAAGGAAAAAAAAAATGAAAACAGTGAGGGTGAGGATGTGGGACAATCAGAACTCTATTCATTGTTGGTGGGAGTATAAATGGGTGCAGCCATTATAGAATTAAAACGGAGGTCCCTCAAAAAGCAAAACTGGAACTACCACAGGATGCGGGTACACCACTCCTAGATGTATATGTACAGAACTCTAAGTCAGCACACTATGGAGATACCTGCACATCTTTGGCTAATGCCACACTATTCACAACAGCAAAGATCTGGAACCAGTCTAGCTATCCATGAAGAGATGAAAAGATAAAAAAAAAAACGTGGGTATATATACAATGGAAATTTACTCAGCTGTAAAAAAGACTGCAATCATGGCATTTTCAGGAAAATAATGGATGTTAAGCAAAAAAGAAGCCAGAAAAAGTAGAGAAGAATTTAGATAAAAATTTATATGATGTTTCTATATGTGCATGCTTACATACATATATGACTGGAAATGGAAGAGACTATGAGACAAGAAGATCTCTCCAGGAAAGCCTAAAACAGGAGCAGGCAATGGTATCTGTGTGATGTGAGAGCAAGGACTATTTGGGGAGACAAAGGGGAACAGAACAAAGCAGGAGGGAAGAACAGTGGAGGTCAGCGAATGCTTGAATAACAACAAATATGCTAATATATATACATATGAATGTCACAATGAAGCCTTTATTTGTAAACTAATTAAAAACAATGCTTAGGAGGAGGATGCTGCAGAGGCAGAGGAGAAGATGGTGGTGGCAGTGGTACTAAAAGAAGGATGGTTCTAAGCCTGCACCATGGCACTGCCTTACTAGGCTAAGGGAGGTGGGTAACAAGGCCAACCTGGACTGCACAGCTAGACCTGAGTCAAACTGGAGGGGGAGATGGGAAGGAATAAAGGAAGTGGGAGGAAACGGGGCTGGGGAAGTTGGGGGAGAGAAACAACAGAGTAAAATGAATTTGAAAATTCCATCACGAAACCTAAGTCTCTGTAAACTAATAAAAATAACCATAAAAATAAAATACAAAAAAGAAAACAAACTAACACTACTTCCAGTAACAAAAATAGTTTTGATAACAATTTGATAAAACACAAATTGATAAAAGAATTAGCGCTCTGAAGTCAGTGTGAAGTGGGCTGTCTACAGAAGAGCAATGGCTGCTGTGAAGCAGGGACAGTCACGTCAGCACATACAGCTTTGCGCTGAGCATCCAATGCCCTCGCCTTTGTAAGGAACTCAGTGTATGTCAGATTCTCGCCAGAGACGAAGAATACTAGCTAGAGAAGACCACAAGCCCAGAACTTTCTGTTTCTAAGCACCTCACAGGCCTAGCAAGTTCTCTGAGCAGAAAGGTTTTCTACCCCTGCTAGCTCACACCCTATCCTTTCCATGCCTGTCAAGAAGGTCAGCACTGAGGGCTCACTCCAGGCAGAGGCTTGCTTGCTGAAGCAGTGTCAAAAGGATGCCACATTTTTGTGGACACCAGATCCAGTGTGTGTACATTTTATTCAATGCTATGACCTGACCTTTTTTCTTCATTGTTGGGGGTGGAAGATAACAGAATTTTAATCAAATGCCATCTTGTCTAGTTCCCTCATTACTAGAAGAATTTTTATCCCTTAAACGCTGGGGATGGGAAAGTTACAAAAGCCAAGGAGTCAGGTCTTATTACTGCAGACCTAAACCAAAACTCAAAGTGTAGGCATACTGAGTGACCTAGAAAGTTCCAATCATATTAGAAGCAGGATCTCCATCTTTTCTCTAGAGAACAAAACCTGCAGAGGAAGCTAAGAGCTAACAGAGCAGAAAGAAAAGACAAGCCAAAAAGGAAAGCAAAATGCAGATAAAAGACAAATGGATTCCACAGGTGACGTGGGTCCCCAAAGACAAGAACAGCAGAGACAACATGGACTAGCTCCCTGAGGGACTCTGTGGTCTTCTCTTGCTCACATATGAGGGAGCAAGTCACTGTATGACTTCTGACATGCACAGGTGAAGACAATTATCCAAACTTCTGAGCAATTTTCATCCACAATCAAATGAAAGTCCACGGGTAGAAGAAGATGGACTGCAGCCTGGAGTCCCACATATCACGAAAGGCCTTCTGCATCTTCAGGGAACCATGAAAGCAAGTGCACAGTGGCTCCAGGGTCATACACACAACCCAGAAGACGGCATCCATAACCGTCATACCTAGACATGCTTTCTCCACAGAACAGCCAGAAGAGATTAACCAAGTCCAGCTCTCTCTCAGAAACACCAAGGGACTATGTGGAGGGGAAAGAAACAGGATCCATCTGCCTGTCCGAACCTCAGTCAGTGAGTACTCGGGCGACGTGGAGCAAAGATACAGCAGCTAGTGATGGCGGTGCACACCTGTGATCCCAGCACTCAGACGGCTGAAGCAGAAGACCGAGTCTGAGTCTAGCCTGAGCTACATAGTGAAAGTCTATCTCGAAAGAAAATGACAAAAAGAAGAAACATTCCAAAATCGTATTTCAAAACCATTCTCACCACATCGCCAGCAGTCCCATAAGAAGGCAAGCAGCGCCTTCTCTTCCATGTTTGCTTAGACTCTTAATTTGGCCCCAGGTCAGTCAATCGGTTTGCTCATGAGGCTGTGCACATGTCCTAAGGGACATATGTATGTCCCACTGCACAATCTGTACTGTTTCTTCATCACTGAGATCACCAGAGCAGGGGTGTGCTTGGCTACAGCTACACAAACACACATGAAGCCATTCCAGCACAGCTTGAGAGGGGAGGCAGGAGCAGAAGAAATAACTGTGAACCCATGTGACCCACCGTGTCACCTCCAGGAGAAACTTGCTAGAAGATTGTTAGGTTTACAACACACTGGTTTGAAGAAAGAAATGGACAACTTAACAACAAAGAGGGAAATTCTGCTTAAAAATGAACTGAAATCTTTTCTCTGTATCTTAAAACGGGGATATAAACACATATGTATAAACCCACTGCCTTCTTACGACTGAAGTTCCCATATTGCCTTGCTAGAAAACAAGTCATTCCTAAGCCCAGATGGCTTCAAAGTATCCAAAGTGCTTCATTATAATTAGGCGCATGGCCTTGGAAGAAGAAGAAGAAAACAAACAGAAAACCAGGTAAGCACTGAGAATACAGGGCCATGGGTAAGCCAACCCCATCCAGGCCAGCTTGTAGGACAACAGAACAACTCCTAATGACTAGTGGACACAAACTTAACCTTGAAGTTCAGATGGCTTTGGTGTCTGGGAGAAGAGGAGGTAGGGGCTGTGATGGGCTCCGGGGGTATTTATTTACAAGACCTTTTATCTGTTCACCAGGCAAACACTTAAGGGCCGCCCTGTCTCCCTGATATGTGAAAGCAGCCATCCAGTTTCTGTGGCAGATGAATTCTGATGACAATAATCTGCTGTGTAGTTTTATAGTCTCTCTGTCCACTGCATATAACAAATACCACGGCTCCATAAGACCAGAGAAGATGGTGAAATGAAAGAGCAAGCATGCATGATAGAGTCAGCGCCCAGTTTGCTGACCTGACTCTGAAAGCCATGAATGCTTCCAGAGAGTAAGCGAATACCTGGATTAGAGATCCTGTACAAAAATGGAGAACATAAGGTCATCGGGCCCATAACACATCGTTTCAAGCAGTTCTAGCTATAAGCACCACCTCCAACGGAGGCAGCCATATTCTCTGAAAGGCAGAGGTCCCTCCTCCACCTTTGGTTCTGAGGATTCTAATGCAGTTTTCCAAGTGTAGAACAGCTCACAAGATAGGTAAAACCTTTTAAAGACTATTACAAGATCTCTTATGTCTATGGGTAAAGACACTGTTTCTTGTCTGCTCAGGCTCCTTCAATGACTATTTCCCTCATAGTAAGAAGAAGGGCTGCTGTGCTTTTAGGAGGCCCCCCAGGATCTATACATCTGCTAACACTGTCTGTGTGACCCCATCTCCTACAACTGGTAGCCTCATACCGTCCCTCACACTGCTGCTGAACACGAACATGGAGCATTCCCTGCCTGTGATCTTCATAGTGGTTGCTTCTTATGCTTGAAATGCTCCTCCTCCCCGCCACACATGGCTCATCCTCTTTTCTTCTTTCTTGTAGACAGAAGTTTCTGTCCCACCTGGTCCCACTGCCATTCAGTTCCCAAATAAACACAGAGGCTTATATTAATTATAAACTGGCCTATTGTTCAGGCTTATTACTAATTACCTCTTGCAACTTAAATTAACCCATAATACTTGTTCATATTTAGGCATGTGGCTTGATACATTTTTTTCTGTAAGGCATTCTCATCTTGCTTCCTCTGCATCTGGCTGGTGACTGCCGACTGAACCTTTCATCTTCTCAGAATTCTCCTGGTCTGGTTGCGCTGCCTATACTTCTTGCCTGGCTACTGGCTAATCATCATTTCATTAAACCAATATGAGTGACAAATCTTTTATAGTGTACAAGAGCATTATCCCACAGCACTTTCCAGTAGAGATGCACGCTCTCTGGCTCTTGCCATCTCCTTGCTCTGTTCTGTTTTTAGTAGAATTAGCAACGTCAGCACACCATATACTTTACCCGTATTCTGTTTCTGGTTTCCCTTCTCCATACACTAGAATGTCTATTTTCTTTACCAGTTTTACCTTAGTGCAACCAAAAGAGGGCCTGGCACAAGCTCGGTGATCATCACTTGCTTGACAGGATAAGCAGCGGTGTCATAGTCCAGGTTTTCCACCAGTTCTCATTATGTCATCAGATTGCTTAATCATGAGATTAAGTCTGACATTGCTGAACCATTTTTACTATTCTCTACCACCTATTAATTGTTATGTCTTTATCTGAGGTATAATTTATTCGTAATAAAATCCATTCATTTGAAGTATAAAAGTCAAGACTGTTTTTAACTTACAAAGATGCATGATCATTATCACAAATCTCCTTAACATGACAGAAGGGTGCAGGCTTAGCGCCTTCTCTCTATAAGGGTGCAGGCTTAGCGCCTTCTCTCTATAGAGGCTGCCTGTTAGTAGTACAAAATTGTTTTTGTTTGGTTGGTTGGTTTTTGGTTTTTTGAGACAAGATTTCTCTGTAGCTTTGGAGCCTGTCCTGGAACTAGCTCTTGCAGACCAGGCTGGCCTTGAACTCACAGAGATCCACCTGTTTCTGCCTCCTGAGTGCTGGGATTAAAGGCATGCACCACTACCAACTGGCAAAGTTTTTTTAAAAAGTCACTTATGACAAAAAAAAAAGCTGAAAAAAGCTAAACAGTTAATATATAAAGTCTGGAAATGTGGAAATTGGGAGTAAATTTACCACATGATGGAGACCCACTTAGCTCACAGACTACAGAAAAGCAGCTGCTTTCACAAATTAAGCCAAAGCACACTTACTGCTAGGGATCGACATGCCCCTCAAGTCCCTTTATTTCTGCCTGCCTTCAAGGAAGCCACTCACTGCTACAGTCCCTCTGCAAGGATATATGTATTGGGAAAAACCATGGTGGGGAGGGAGAGTCAGTGTCCTCCCGCAGAAGTTAGGGCAAAGTTACACACAGACTTGGAACTTGGAAGACGCTTCCAATGCATTAGAAAAGTCAGCTCCCTTGTCTCAAGGTTCTACTCATATAATATAAACCCTTCTTGTGCCATGCTACCTGCCCACTGTGTATTTCCTGTAGAAACTACCTCAAAGAGAGCAATGGTTTGAATGTTTGTGTCCTTCATACCTAAATTCTTACAGTGAAATATTAACTATCACAAAGTGATAGCTCACTTTGGGAGGTAACTGATTCTGAGAACAGACCTCTTATGAAGGGACTCAATGCAGATATAAAGGAGGCCCAATAAGGCTTTGTCCCTTCCACCACGCAAAGACACAATGAGAAGGTAGCATCTATGAATATGAAAACAGGTCCTCTCCAGACACCCATATTGCCAGTGCCTACTAGTGGGCTTCCCAGTCCAGACTAAGAGGATAAATTCCGCTGTTTAGAAGCTGTGTGGCTGCGGTGTTTTGGTAACACTAAATAACATGTTGCGTTCTGACTACTGTGATTATTTGTGTAACCAGCCCTCCCATCTGGTTTGACTCTTCTGCGTTAGACCCTCACAGAGCTGCAAGGAGGGGTGAGTCTCAGACCCATCAACTTCTTGGCCATCCTCACCTCATTGTGGATATCTTCCCCTTTTTTCAAAACTGCAGGTTCCAAGGACTTCAGAGAGACGTTGCCATTGTCCAGTTCATTGAGGACATTCTGCAGGGCCAACTGGCAGCGTTGTAAAATATAATCCAAGGTGCCTGTCGAGCACTGCCAAGACAGAACCACAGCAAGCATGTGAATGACTCCGAGCTCACCATGCACTCTTCCTGCTCACAGCTGCCTCTACTCCTGTGCTCACCGGCCATCCTCACAGCTCATGCTCCATAAATGAGAATTACAGTGGTGGCCTGTTCTCTTGATTCTGCACAGCCAGTCAGACCTCACTAGGTCCCACAGGCTGCGGTCACACTATGTGCGACTCCTCTTTATAAATAATCATGCACCCTGAGGCGTGTCATATACATGAGGTATATACATACATATATATGGATGTTTGCATGTATAGTCTATATATACTGCAGTACCTTAAACTGATGCTTAAATGTAGGAGAAATGTAATAAACAATTATTCATGGAATACTCTGTCTCATGTCATGAATGATCAATGGGGGAAGGGTGATAGCCAGACTAGAAAATATGGTGCAAAGCACATAAACTAGAACAACAATAATGTGTGTCTGTGTGTCTGTGGCGGGGAGGTGGCGGTGGATAACATTATAAGTTCAAGGAAAAGAATTTTCTCCCTTTCTACATTAGGAGAAAGCTGCAATCCTTCCTAGGACAAGTTCTAGGAAGACTATGCGGCTTAGGCTGCGAAGCACACTCAAGGCAAAGCTGTGGGGACGGAGACAGCTGGTTCACCTGTCTCTAGGCCTTTGGAAATGGGACAGAGCTCAAAGGGACACACTTCTTTGAAGGAGTATAGGTTGGAAAAACCAAGGATACAGATGGAGCATGAATTCACTTATTTTGATAATAAAATGATTTCCTTTGGATATCTGAGGAAAATGTATCCATAAAATATTTTCTTTTAATATTTATAATTTAACGCAAGCACACTGAAAAGCCCCCAGAAGCAAGTCTTGTGGTAAAGAAACCATCACTGCCTCTTTACGCAACATGGCATAGATAAGTCTGGGAAACACCAAGTTTTTGTGTTCACACAGAAGCTTGGCTATTATGTCTTATAATGTGGTGACCCCAGAGTGCAGGGTACATGAGGGTAGGTAGCAGTGAAGAAGAGGGGTGAACCCCTACTCACAAAGTGCCCTGGTACCTACATCTAAGTGGCACTCACCAAGAAAGGCATCCCACTTTCATTTTGCTTTCTAGGCATGAGGCAAGGCAGGCGCATGCCCATGCACTACATCTAAGAACTGGGACAACCTGCACCCCCACCAATGCGGAACCAATTGAGGAGCTAAGTCTGCCCAAGCCTAACTTTACTGATGGCCATAAAAAAAGAAATGCCAGACTCTGTCTTTCTGACTTTATAAAGAACTTAGGAGTGTGTTGTAGGAAGTCTTACAGCTAGTGGTTACCCACCCACTGGGGCGTGGCCTCTTATACTATATGTGCTGATGCAGAGCATGCGTCCGGCCTCTCTGTTACACTTGTGGATTTCGGTTTCTGATCTCCGTTCCAGCAGAGGATTCTGATTTGTGAGTTTACCCCTAAATAAATAACCACCTATTTCTCAATTCTGAGCTAGTGTGGAATTTCTTTTAAGTGTCCGTTCCACAGAAGTGGGCCTGCATTTTTTGAGATTTTATTCCTTTGTGGGTTATAGCTTGATTGATATTTAATTTGTATCATGAAGGGCAACTGTTCAAAGCAACGATTTGGCATTTTAAAATTATATTTAGAGTTGTACCACCATTACCACAATTAACTCCAGGATAATTCTGACACTCCAAATGAAACACTTGCCCATTAGTGCCATTTCCACCAGCACTAAATTGCTTCATGCTGTAAGATGATGCTGCTGAAGTCACACACACACACACACACACACACACACACACACACACAAACATGCCTATTGCAGCATGCATCAGTATTTCAACCTGATTTACTGTCAAACAGTTGTCCCTTATATGGGATGAGAACCTGTGCTGTGTCCAGTTTGGGGCTATTATGAGCATTCACGCACAAGTTTGATTTCTCTTTACCATATATCCAGGTATAGGACTGTTATGCTATAAAGTGTCAGTATTTAGCCTTTGGAAGTGCCATACTACACCAGAGTCACTAAAGAATATAGGGCAATCCTTCCAGCAGTACAGATGAGCTCTTGTTTCTGTATAGCTTTGCCAACATTTATTACCTTCGTTTGACTCTGGCCATCTTAGTGTGTGTGGATGGTATCTAACTGTAGTTTGTCCCACATCCCCACACTTGGTGGTATCCTCTAAAGAATCAAGCTACAAGACAAATCAAAGTCAACCAACTGGGGACTGGGGTTGCTGCTCAGTGATTGCCTAACAAGTGAAAAGCCTTAGACTTAATCTCTAGCAACTCATAATGAGTTAATTCATTCATTAAGACTTGGATTGGAAACCAGTCTATAATCCTTGTCATTACTTCCCTGCTCTCTAAAACCCTATAGTGACTGCTAGATATAATTCCCATTCTGATCTCAGGTGACTGCCAGCCACTGCCCAGTCACTGGGCTAGGAACATGATTGGGGACCTCAGAAGTTCTCTGACATCACTGTAAGCCTCTCAAAATTTATATTCATACGTCCATCTGTCCAACCAAAACTTAAGAGAAATGCTGATCTCAGCCAATTGAACCCAAATAATATATACACAAACAAATAAATCCACCTCATTTTCTTTGCCTTTGTCCATGGCAGGCATGATCACCCATGGGAGACTAAAGTTATCAACACATCTAATGGCATTTACCTACTTCATGGAATAAAACCTGAGGCTGGTAAGATGGCTCAGTAGGGAAGACACTTGCTGCCAAGCCTGAGGACCTAAGTTTCATTCCTGCGACCAACACAGGAACAGTGGAAGGAAGGAATTGACCCCTACAAGATGTCCTCCAACCTCCACAGCTATACACACACACACACACACACACACACACACACACACACACACACACACTAATACAGACATGTAACATTTTTTTTAAAGAAACAGCTCCAGAAACCAAAATAAGCTTATCCTATATTGTGAGTAAACTTGAAAACTGCAGCCACCTCAAGCCAGAGCTTAAAAGTAAGTAAATAAAGATGGAAGGCAAATTAGACAAGAGTGATTTCCCGGGTGAGCGTGCTTCCAAAGCCCTATGACAAATTGCTCATTCAATTACTCCTGCCACATTCAGTAAAGTGTGAATCATCACGTTTTTATTTTTGCTTACCTCTGCCACTCGGTGGGTGGAACTAAACCGAGGCTGCGAACCAGCCAAAACACAGTGCTGGTGGGTGGCATTGAGATCATCTGCAGGAAAAATGCAGAAAACAAAACCAAAAAATTAATATTAATTAGTCAGTGCACACTATCCACTGTTTAACAAACACAAAGTAAACAGCAACTGTGTCATCCAAGAATGACAATCACCAAGGAATTAACCTTACCTTGTACGTTTTCTTTGCTAGGATGACCACATAAATATTGCATTATACGTATAAAATGAATCATTCAAACCAGGATTTTTCTATGTGTATACAGATATAGGTTTCATAAATAAATCACCCACACCAAGATGCTATCTAATGCTCCAGGGCTATCCTCGGCAAGCATGGCATATAGCCTCCTGCTGACATGCGGCTTCATGATGCTCATCCACAACCCCGTATTCTATCTGTGGACTGAGCTTTCCCTCTTTCACGGTTAGAACTATATCTTTAGCAGAAACCAGAATCCTTTTCAATTATTTGGAAATAAACATGTTTTATTCCAAGTTCATCTTTGTCTATCTAATTAAAAGTGTTCATTTTGCCTTGACAATTAACCAACCAAGCATGCTCGGCTCTTGGACCAAAATTCAAGTTTATGGATCATGATTCCGAAAACAGAAAAAACAAACAAAACAAAACAAAAAAGGAGGGGTGACCCATTAGTTGAAGAACACGCCTAAAACCACAAGCACCAAGAGACAAATCGGAATCCAGGTTTCTGTGTACTCCAAATTCTGATGCTATTGCCAGGAACTCGATCACATTCATTTAGGGCATTACCTCAGTCATTATAGAGACAAGGACTGAACAGCAGGTGCCTCAAAAACATGTGATTTCTACATTAGGCAACAGGCCTCTAGCAGATACCAAGACAAACAATGGCTTCCACTAAAAGCATTCACACACCTCTAAACACAGAAAAGAAACACAACATGAAGTAACAATAACAAGGCTTACCCACTACCTTTAACAATTAAATGCTTTTACACAATAAAAAGTAACACAGCAAAACAAGGAATCAAAGGTTTCCAAAAGAGGGAAGCAGATCCCAAGGGCAAGGAGAAAGAGAACAGGCAGGTTTACAACCCCCCTAACTTACTGCCTGGAAAGGGGTTCAAAGACAGAGTGGGGAAGTGAAGGGAAAGGAAGCGACAGAGATTAGGGGGTGGAAAGCCAAGAGAGCAAGATTCCTAAAATGTACTAGATTGGGTATGGGGAGGGGGGGTAAGGAGAGAACATGCTGCAGTCATTGGCTAAGCACCAACCAGTGTATGTGTGAGTGAAATTTCCCGAGGGATGAAAAAGAAGCCTCAGAGAACAGCAGCCTGAGCAACTCCCCCCCCCCCCCACCTCACTCCTGACCAGGAATGAGTGCTCTCAGGAGAGGAAATGCTCCTAGGACAAGGTAGCAGGTAAGACTCAGGAAAAGTGTCGCCTGAGTAACAGAGTTAAACTAGTGCCAGAGGAAGGGTTGTGAGAGATACACCCAGACCCGGAAACTAAGTCTAAAGAATCTAATTTATGTAAGTAAATTAATTATCCATTGAGGCATAACTTAACATCATTTAAAAGACTGTAATAAAATAGACATGTGTCAAATACCACATATTTTAGTATTCATTGAAAAAATAGCAGGAGAAAATCTACATCCACGTAAGATATGTACAGATCTTTCTTTTACATAAACTTTCACCTTACACACATGTATAGAAGCTTCTGAAAATTAGACATTTAGTAGCTTATATTTAAGAGGTCACTAAATGAGATTAAAGGAAATTTAGACTATAAAGCAGAAAAGAAATGAGTGAACAAAAACACATGAGAAAAAAAACTCTCCAAAATAAAGGAAACAATTTTAAAAAGACCTCAAAAGATGAGAGCTCATCAATGTCCAGGGGCACAAAACCCCCAGGACCAGACTGAATCATAGGATGCAGACCATTTCCCCTCTTCTCACCTCACCACTTCACTGAACACCTGTTTAATGCAGCTCCGTTTACTAGAAATACCATATTATTCACCAAGAAAAATTCTAAAAGTAGAGCTTGAAAGAATAAGCAAAATAAGAATCAATCAGAGAGGGAGGGGTTTTAGATAACATGTATTAGCAGATAAGAGGAACTAACTAAATCAACACTACCACGACCTGAAAGTATAATCTGCTTCCATTGGCTAAGGGCAGATGATGCCCTCAAGGATCACTTATCACACAACATGGCAGGGTTTCTTTCCCTTTTAAGGCTGAATAATACTTTATTGTATGCATCACTACAGTCTGCTTAACCATTCATTAATGGATGGGCACTTGGCTCACTTCCATCTTTTTGCTATTGCGAATGACCACTGGTGTACAGGGATTTCTTTGGGAGGACTGATTTCAATACACTTGGTATATACTTAGAAACGGGATTTCTGGCTTGTACAGTGATTCTGTTTTAGCATTTGAGAAAATGACAGTCTTCCATAGTTTACACTTCTATCATTAGCACACGAGCTTTCTAGTTTCTCCACAGTCTTACCAACATTTGCTAGTTTCTGTTTCACTTTTTTTTTTTAACCACAGTAATATCAACAGGGCTTTTGATGTACATTTCCTGATGAGTCATCTTTTCAGAGCAGAATTAAATAACCTGGTCAATCAACATTGGTCATGGATGTCTGAAATCAAATCATCAAATTCTCAGCACATAAAGGAAAATATTTGTGACTTCCCAGAGCATCATGATGACTCCTCACAGGACAGACAGCAGGTCAAGAACTTCACCGCGGATCAAAGGAAAACCCTGGCACCTCAGATTATCCATGTGCAAGATGTAAACAAGCACCAAGTGTAGCCCCACACTGTTGGAAAAGTCAATTTATCGATTCAGATTCTACAATGCATATTGTCCCAACTAAGAAGGGGGAGAAATTCTGAGAAGAACCTGAGAAATTCACCATTCAGAAACACAAGATCCCTAAAAGACCAAGAAGGAATCATTAAGATAGACCACTCCCCTCCCCCTACACCTCACCAACTTACTAAAAGCCTATTTAATGCAGTTCTAGTCACCTGGGATATCCTGCTACATATCATGAAAAATATGAAAAGGCATTCTAAAAGGCAAAAAGCAGAGCTTGAAAGAATAAGCAAACATCAGAACCAGTCAGATATGACAAGAATGTTAAAATTATCAGACCATTAATTTTTAAAAACTGTGATTAATATACTAAGGATCTAAAGGGAAAAGTAGACAACATACAAGAACAGATGGAGAACTTGAGCAAAGGGTGGGGATTCTAATCATCAAAGAGAAATGCTCGAGATCAAACCCCTACCAGAAATGCTGAGCATTTCTGATGGGCTCATTAGCAAACGGGACATGACAGAGGAAAGATCTCAAAGCTGAAGATATGTTAATAGAAACTTCCCAAACTGAAAATCAAAGAGAAAAAAAAAGACTAGAAAAAGTAGACTATGGAAGAACTATGACACAGCTACAAAAGGTATAATACATGTATAATGGGAATACCAGAAGGAAAATACTGAACGGAAGAAAATTAGAAGCAATGCTGAATAAAAATTGCCATAAGTCATCATCACACACTGATCCACGGAAGCTCAGGAAACATCAAGCAAAGTTATGTGTCAATAACAAAATAGCATCCAGTACTTGTTTAGGTCCTACGCGTTGTTTTTATTTGTTTTGTTTTGTTGATGCTGGGAATGAACCAGGGCATGATAAGCATGTACTCCAGCACTAGGGTACACCTCCACCCTGACATAACACATTCAAATTTCAGGAAATCAAAGACAAACAAAACTGAATAAATCCAGAAGAGAAAACAATTCACCTATTTGGGAATAAAGATAAAAATGACATCTGACTTCTCCTCAGAAACTGTGCGGGAAAGACCTATGGGGAGTTAGTTAGCACTGACAATGAAGGGTGAGCGACCTAGAGCTCTACCACAGGAGAGTGCCCTTCAAAGGTAAAGGAGAAATAAAAACCTTTTTCAGACGTGTGAAAAGCCAAAATAACTGTTTAGACTCACATTTCAAAAATGTTAAGCTTGTCAGAAGAAGAAGAGTGAACAGTGTGGGTCTGAAACTCAGTCTCCAGCAGTCAAGACGACGCTTCAGGAAGAAGGAGCAAACATTAAAAGCTACCGTCTTTTACTCTTGTTCTCAAAGACAACAACTCTCTACGTATGTCTACGTGGACTGCAATAAATGGCAGAAAGGGTATGAAGGATGAGGTGAGGAACTGGAACTACTTTGCCATTTTAGTGTGCCTCAGCAATGGCTTCTTAAAGACAGCTCTGGATCAGTTGTAAACACGACTTACAAATTCCAGGGCACCGCTTAACAGACCAAAAATAGAAGTATCAGTAATATATAAAAAATAAGACTCATACAAAATATTCAAAACCAGAAATGGCAGAAAGGGAAAGGATTTGTTCTTTTGAACAAAAGCAAACAGAAGCAGCGCAAACATGGCAGTTACGATGTCAACTAGATCAGTAATCAGTCATGTAAATACACCGACAGCTTTCAGAGGATGACCCTGAGACAACTCAATTTGTTGCTGCAACAACCAAAGCTTAGTGAGGGAGGGTCGCCAGCCTACAATCACACTGGAAATGACACAGGCGGGATCCGACCCCAGCTATAAAAGCTGTACGATAAAAACCATTGTGCATACTAGTTCCAGGTTCAGCTCCTTCCTGACTCTAGGACTTGGACAATTACTGTGAACTTCCTCCATTGCTGCCTCTCTGGGGAAATTACTAACTTAACAGTTCCAAATTCATAGCCATCAAATTCCTAAGAAGGAGAAAGGGCAAGAAATGGGCTTGCAGTTGATCCATGTAATGTTCTGGGCTGACTACAAGACATGTTTGCTTGCATGTATGCTGCTATCCGCAAGGTGGTAGCTTTGCCTCTTGGATATGAAACTTGAAAATTGTTTCTGAATTTTATTGGAAAGTTGAAATCATCAAAGCTGAAAAGAAAAGCCCAACTAATCATTGTCAATAAGAAACACAATCTAAGTGAAAAAAAGTGTTTTTACTGGAGAAAAGTATCACATACTACATTAATCAAGAGAAAGTCAGTTGAAAAGAAGGGTCACAGTGGGACCCTTATGACAAGCCACCTTGTGGCATCTCTATTTGCCCTGCATGTGGCTTCACCTAATGCATAGCTGAGCACCACTGTGGCTGCAATGCACTAGGTGAACAAATAGAAATGGAACGTGAAGAAATAATTCATAATAAACACACTGAATAATGTGTAGTAACAAAAAAGAAAGCTATGTGGTTATATGACTATCAAAGAGCATGACTATCAGGAAGGACATGATACAACCGTAATTCTTTGGTTCTCTAAGAAAATATAAAATTCTTTAATGTATAGCTACCTAACTGTAGAACTTCAAACTACATAAGAAAAACCTGATAGAACTGTGAGGATTATAGATGGACACTTAATTCCTCTGTCAAGAAAAGGAAAGATACCAGAGAGAGAAAATCATTAAGTTCATAACTGAACTCAACAACTGGAGTCGGTTTTGTCTGAGCTTAGGAGGAATGCACATTCTTTTGTTGCATAAAGCAGCCAGACGAAACGGACTCCAGGGGGGACCACACTCTGGACCACCTTATATACATTCGTACATTTAACACAACTAGAACTATGCCATCTCTGATCACAATGGAATTAGTAGCAGCAGCGATACGATGATTAGCAGAAAGACAGCCGGAAAAATTCCCAAACACATACAGACCAAAAAAATATACTTCTATATTATACAAGTCACAGAAAAAAAAAATCTCAAAAAAATTTCAAAAGATTATGAATTAAATGAAAGTAAAATTCTACAGACGCTTCCTGTAATTGGGACAAAGTACCTCAGAGGGTGAACTGGGAGAAGAAAGATGAATTATGAGACTTCAGCCGGCTGGCACCATCACTTTCAGGCCTACGGCAAGGCATAAATACTTTGGCGAAGAGGCACAGTGGAGGCAGGTGCTCACTTCACTGAGGCCATGAATGAGTAAGCGAGAGAAAGGGACCAGGACAAGATATCCCCACCAATGATAACCCCTCAGTTCCCATCTTGGGACCTACATTCTCCAAACAGCTCCCACCTCCCAGTGGTCCAAATGGCTCACCCTGTGGGTGTTCCCAACAGCACTCTCTGGGACCAAGCGTTCACCCACCAGGCTTTGGAGGAAGCATTTCCTATCTGCAGCATAGCAGGTCACACAAACATGTCGGGTACACTGTGAACGTCTTGAAGAAAATGTAAAATGTCCTAGCAGCAATTGTGTGTATTTAAAAGGAAGAAAGCTCTGGAACCAATAATGTGAGTTTTTATTTCAGAAAAGTGGAAGAGGAAAAGTAAACTGATCCAGCATAAACACAAGAAAATGAGTAAAATTAAGAGAAATTAATAAAATCAAAATAGAAAACAGGGAAATCTGTTCAAAGTACAATATGTTCTTATATGAAAATGCCCTTATGTAAAAATAAAACTGACAATGAACATATATAAAGGAAAACATTAAATTATACTTAAAAACAAAAAGGGAAACAAACAGAATCTATGAAGCTAAAAGCTGCTGCAGCCAAGTTATCAATAAATCAATAATACTCAAGACAGGCTGAGAAAAATTAGAATAAGACACAATTACTAATATCAGAAATAAATGAGTCAACAAAACTACTGATATCATGGACATTAAAAAATAATACACGAGCCGGGCGGTGGTGGCGCACGCCTTTAATCCCAGCACTCGGGAGGCAGAGGCAGGCGGATCTTTGTGAGTTGGAGACCAGCCTGGTCTACAGAGCTAGTTCCAGGACAGGCTCCAAACCACAGAGAAACCCTGTCTTGAAAAAACCAAAAAAAAAAAAAAATACACGAATGCCACTATTTCTACCCCCAAATCAGGTAGCCTAGGTTAAATGGACCACTTTTTTGAAAAGCATAAAATGCTAAGTTTCATATACAAATAAATAATATAAATACACAACAAAAATAATTCCAACTCTATTAATAATAGATAATCAATAACCTTCCAAAACCAAAAGCAATTTATCCTAACAATATCCACACTGTATCCTATCAGACACTGATGGGAGAAAGTTTAGGGAGCCTCTAAGGAGGTGAAGATATGGACACTCATTCTGCGAGGTCAGCCTTTCCCTAATGCCAAACAGAAAACTGTACAAGAAAACTAAAGCACAACTTCTCATTAGCCCAGGGGCAAAACTCCTCAAAAAATACCAGCAAATTGAATTCAACAGTGAATTAAAGGAATTATTCATTGTGACCAAGTGGGATGGAAGGCAGGTTCAACATCTGAAAATCAATTGATGCGGTCCATCTGATCAAAGAGCTAAAAACATGTATGATCAAAGCAACAGATACAGAGAACAATGTGATGGGATCTAACATCCAGTCATGGAAAATGGTCAGCATGTCAGGAAGAGAGAATTTCCCATAGAGAATATAAACTCCTAACCCAACCCCAAAACCCCAGAGTTGATACGGAAAGGTGGCATGCTAAAGTAACAGCCTAAGTCCCTTTCCTCTCGCCACTTCGTGCGGCAGCAGACAAGCTCTGGCTACGAATGATACAGCAAAGGGACCCGAAAGGCACACAGGTTTGGAAAAAAGAAATAGACTTTGCTCACATATGACAGGACTGTCAATGCAGAAAAATATAATCCCCCACACACAAAATAAACCAAACAAAATAATAACAACCATCCCACACCTAATAAGCAATAAGCCATTGTAACAAGACTGCATAATACAAGATTAAAATTAAAAATCACTTTCTATTTAGCAACAATGAAATTTGAAATTAATAATATGATTTATATTAGCATACGTTTAATTAAATATGATACAATTCCAAAATATACATCAATCTAGGACTGGGGGTTTATCTCGGTGGCAAAGTACTTGTCTAGCACGAGCTTTGGAATTGGATCCCTACCGCTGAACCAGATGCTGGAGGAGTTAATGGACCACGCATGTGGAAAGCTGTCCCACGTTCATGGGACTCAGACTCACATGTCACGGTATCAGCAATGCTCTGCCTGGTCTATACATTCAGCACAAACCCAGTGAGAATCCCAGCAAGATAACACTAGTTCTAAGGTTTAAATGGAGTTAAGGAGAGCCCAGAAAAGCTAACACGATACTGAGGAAGAAGTAATTTTTAAGGAATAGTGTGTGTGATTTTACACAGGATTCTATTTAAAACTACATAATCGAGACACTGCGACAGTGGCGAGCAAATGCAGAGATCAGCGAACAGAAACTGGGTCCCAAGATAGGTCCACATACATTAAACCGACTGGTCACTGGCAAGAGAGCACAGAAAATTTACAATTTGGAGCAATGACAGTCTTTCCAACAAAGATACTGGGACAACTGGACACTTATGCCCACACAGAAACACAAATGTGATGGGAACTTTATCCATGGTGGCTAAAACCTGGCACCAAGCGAAAAGTTCTCCAGTAGGTGAATGAAGTGGCTGTGGTATGCTCAACAGTGGAATAATATTCAGAAGTTAACCAGAAGAAAGTATACACAGGAACCTTAAGTTGTAAGTGTCAGAAGCGAACCTGGAAGGGCAATTTCACCTCTGTGACATCCTGAGTAAGATGGAACTACAGAGACAACAACAACAAAAAAAAAATCCAAAGATTTTCAAACTTAGGGAGGAGAGAGGGCTAACCAGGCAAGCACAGAGTGTTTTCAGGGCAATGTAACTATAGACTTGGAGGGACAGTGACATGTCAACCCTGCATACGTGAGGCAGGAATCAGAAGGAACATTTCTGCAGCTTTGTCACGAATCTAAAACTGTTCTAAAACAATAAAATCACTAAAAGAGATGACTGACAGATGGGCAGACAGACACAGACGGAACCTTACTGTCAACTTGACAGGGTGAAGAATCACCCAGGAGAAAGAGGCACACTTTCAGGATGTGTCTGCAAGGACAGTTCAGAGAGGAACAACTAACTGAAGGGCAAAGACTGGTGCAAAATGTGGGTGGCAGTGGGCTGGGAAGCTGCACGGATTAAGATGGGAAGAGGAGAAAGTGAGCGGACGGAACACCAGCATTCATTTCTCTATGCTTCCTGATCCACCAAGATGAGAGGACTCTCAGCCAAAACAGACTACGATGAACATCAGAACACCCCCCAACACGGTGGACTGCACCCTCAAATGACAATAACCCTTTCTCTCTTAAGTAACCGGTGACAATGATCAGAAAAATAATGAGTGTGAGCACACATACACACATGGTACATTCACTTGAGTGGACACATGCAGAGTGAGGGCAGGATGCTGGGTGTCTTCCTCCATCACTCCACGTTGATGCCTTCAACTAGATCTCCCACTGACCCAGGAACTCACTTTTCCAGCTAGACTGGCTGGTCCAAGCTCTCAGGAGCTGCTGCCTCTATTGCTGTGATGGTTATTCTTGGTGGTCAACTTGACCACATCTAGAATTACCTGAAACCCAAGTAGCTGGGTACACCTGTGAGAAATCTGTCTCTTAATTAAGTCATTCAAAGTGAGAAGACCCACTTTTAATCTGAATCTTTTGAGGTGGGAAGATCCACCTTTGATCTAGGCCACCCCTTCTCTTGGTGGCCCATAAAAAGGCCATGGAAGAAGGAAGCCTGCTATCTTTGACTGTTCTCTCTCTCTCTCTCTCTCTCTCTCTCTCTCTCTCTCTCTCTCTCTCTCTCTCTCTCTCTCTCTCTCTCTCTCTCTCTCTCTCGTCCATTCCTTAACTGGCATTAGAGCCTGCTTCTTCAAGATTCCAGAATATACTGAAGACCAGCTGAGACATCTAGTCTCATGGACCAAACACTAGATTCTTGGACTTTTTGTTGACAGTCATTACTGAACTAGCTGACCACAGCCTGTAAACAATTCTAATAAGTCCCATATATATATATCAGGATGGACAGGTATGTTAATTCTATCAGGCATGCTCCTCTAGAGAACTTTGACTAATAATACATTTCTCCAATACTGAAGCTCTAGGTACACACAACCATATTTAACACGCGAGTCCATAAATTTAAACTCAGATCCTCATGCTTGCAGAGTAAGTACTCTTATCTGATGTGCTATCGCTTCTGCTCTGGAAAACTCCGTAAGACTGCCTAGTTCCTCACTTTGGTGTTACCAATATGTAGACATTTAAGTACATAACATTATTCTTCCATGTTTGAGTAACAAAGAAAAACCTCTACATGTGGTACTTAATTTAGAAAGAGGATGAGCAAGTGCTAAGCATCAAGCATTATCCTGGGCACAGAGAGCAAAGCAAAGCAGCAGTTCTCGTGGAGGTTCTGTTACGACAAAAAGATGCAGGATGAACACATCCACGTGGGGAATGTTAATAAGCGGAACAGCCTAAGCTTTAAGGACTTGTGGGATGCTTGCAAACTACTTTAGACAGAACATCCACGACACTGAAGCTGGAATCTGAAGCATGAGACAGCAGTGCCAAGATCTCAGGCAGAGCAAATGACGAGGGTCAGGGCCCTGAGATGGAAATCGCCTTGGTGCGCTTGAGAAAAAAGGCCAGTGGATTGTCACATAATAAGAAAAGCACAAAGGGAAGTTGGACAAAATTTTAAGGGTCTCTGCCGGTCATGATAGGGATTTGGAGTTTGTTGAAGTTTGAAAATGATGTTCCTCCACAGGCTCACATGCCTGACCATTTGGTCCCAGTTACTGGTGTTTTGGAAAGTCAAAGATCCTTCGGGAGGTAGACCCTCGGTGGAGGAAATGGGTCACTGGAAGCAGCCTCTCAGGTTTGATAGCCTGACCCTACTTCCCATGTGGTGTCAGCTTCCCACATGTCACACGTTCTGCTGCCAAGTCATCCTATAGTGGACTATATTAAACTGTGAAGCAAAATAAACCCTTGCTCCCTTAAGTTCCTTCTTGCCTGGTCTGTAGCCATAGCAACAAGGAAAGTGACTAAGGAGTGACAGGGTGGGAGAGATGGCCCAGAGGGTAAAGTGCTTGCCAGGGAGGACTTGTGTGTGGATCTCCAGCACCATGCAAAAGCTATGCCAAGCAGCACACATCTGGTGCTACAGAGATGGAAACAGGTACATTCTTGGCCTGTTCACTGTTCACTGGCCAGCTAGCCAAGTCAAACTGTTGTGCTCCAGATATAGTGAGAGAACTTGTCTCAAAAAATACAAGGTCGAGAGTAATTGAGGAAGACAAACAAACATCAAACTCTGGCCTTCCCAATACCCACATACAGAGGAACACAACCACACAAATATATACAAATCACACGGAGTGTGAGAGAGAAAAGGTAACTGCTACAGTTTTAGTTTAGATACTCTGGAAAGTACTTAGAAGAATCACGAGGCCTCCTAATTATTTTTAAATGACTCTAGCAGCTGTAAAGAAACAAGAGATGATACTGTGGTTTGGATATGGCCTGGGTTCCCTCTTGGCTCTGAGTATTGAAATTTAATGTCTGCTGTGAGGTATTAAGAGAGTACAAAGTTAAGCTGACTAGGGCACTTAGAGGTCAAGGTCTTTGGAGAAGTGATGAAAATTAGATAAAGTCATTAGGGTGGAGCTCCATGATCGAATTCTGGTAACAATATAGGAAGAGTGAGAAAAACAAGGGGCACACACACACACACACACACACACACACACACACACACACACACGCATGAAGGGGCAGAGACGCTCTGTCTCTTAGCATATATTACTTGGTGTGAGCTCAGGACTCCACCAGCAGGACCATTACCAGATGTGATTCTATCTTGGATTTCCAGAAGTTTGCGATAAATAAACATCAACTTTACAAGGTCAGCCTGCCTTGGGTAATTCATTACAGTAACGAAAACCAGTAGAAGCCTGAAAGCAAGCGAGAGCTGACACCGGGGAACTAGTGAGGAGACCTGGAGTAGGGCACAAGATAACAGAGACCCATGCTGCAGGGAGATGTGAAGAATGACTGGATTCAGAAGGTTTCAGGGAAGCTATGGAACCCTCAATGCAGAAGTGAGTTAAGAGGGAGAAACAACAGAATTAAGATCAACTCTCTTGGGGCTTCAAGGAAAAACTGTCTGGAGGGGAGTAAATCACAAAACATTAGAACATGATACAAACGACAGTAGAAAACACTGGTAAGCTGAACGAAACATCTGTGGCATATATATGTATGTACAGACATAAACACAGCAATACAGAAGACCAAAGCCAATCCGACTATGCAGACTTGGTGCCCAGTCTGACAAGGAGAACCAAATGGACATTCTATCCTCAAGGGTGCTATCTCTGAGGACTAAGGACACACTAAGGCATCCGTGGAGGCCCTCTGGAGTGTGTGTCATCCTCACCATTTGCCTAAAGAAGCTTCAGAATCAAGCAGAGAAATGAAAGGCAGGAGTCAGAGGGGATCCACAGGCCAGACTTCTAGAAAGAAATGCAGCAGGTCTAGGAAATGCACCCAGATGCCATGTAAACAAACGGCCTTGTTACTATTGCACTGTCAGCATCAGGACCACAGACATCACTAAGGAAAGGTCATCTTAACAGACGTATTTGCTAAGTGCTCTTATTCACTGAATGGCAATGAACATGACTAGAGCCAATTGGCAAACATCCTACAGAGGAATTATTTGGTGTGTGAACCTTTATATCTTGGCAACTCTCTAATCAAATGATTCTTCTGAATAGGCTTCCAACTGCCTCTACTTCTTTGTGACTTTTTTGGGGTGAGGGCCTTGAATTTTCATTTTAGAACTAATTTATTTAAAACTCCAAGTCTCTAAAGATAGTTTGGTTTATGGATTGAACATCGCAAAAGATATACTGAGGCATTCAATCCCACTTCCTAGGTCTATTCTTAATAAATTTTAGAAAGAAAACACTGAAAGTCCATGGCTTTATTGGCAGCATCCTTGAAGACAGCTAAAAGACTACCTGTAACTATGGCTAGAATTGGGGCTTACAGATCAGTCAACAAAAGAGCAATCTAAACAGCACTGTGGCTGTGGGTGAAGAGTGCCCTGGGCGTTCACTGGAGCATGAAATCTCATCTCACGTATAAGAGCCACGGATGCAGAAGTGTGATGGCAACCAATCTGGGTTTTAGCATAAATAGCCCCACAACCTGAGACCCCTTCACTCATGGTGAAACCAAGACAGGTGGGCACCCCAAATCTGCCCAGACCCTAATGTCCTTGGTTTTGTCATTCAGTGAGTCACGGGAGGTGACTTCACCCAAATTTCTTAAAGTAACAATCAAGAGGTTGGCTCGTGGCACTCCTGAAGAAAATAGGCTGGAGAGTGAAATCCAATCTCTCTGGGCTCCCACAGCCACTGAAGCTCTTCATTCTCGCTCACCTGTCCATTCTCATCTCTCAATCTTAATATTTATGACCTGATTTTTTACCCCCTAGATGTTGGGACACCCTTGAGTGAGAACATTTTCAGAATTGAATAGCTGATAAGAGGGGGAAAGGAAACTTCCAGCAAGATGTCAGACTAGACAAAGACACTGACTTCATCGTGCCCAGAGAAAAGGGCTCAGTACTCCAGAAGCCAGTATCTGTGTTGAAATGGCACAGGTAGGATTAGATTAAAGAAGGGCAAAGGAAGTAGACATGTGGCTATCTCTCAAACTGCTTAATAAATATGCAGTTTATTAAGAGGAGGGCTGACCCTCTGCCACCTGGAGAAGCCTGTGGAGCTCAGAGGCCAGGGCTGTCGTCACTGAGGGACATCACTGGATGCTACGATGCTGCTACCTGCTGTACTCTGAGAAGAGAGACAGGCAGGTCTGAAGGGAGGACTTGGAACAAAAAGCAATGCTACCATGAGTCATATCTACTCATGTCACAGGCATCTCTGTCACACGAAGACACATACACGTTATGACCCATGCTCCACTTTGCCAAGCTGCCATCTTGGTTGTGGGAGTAGCCCTCCTTTTATAAGGATAAACAGGCAAAAGAAGTCACTGGTGCAGGCAAAAATACTACAGCCCAAAGAAACGGAACCACTTTGACTGCTTCTCTGTAAGGAGGCTCAAACCGAGAAAAAGCACATTGGAAAATTCTCAACTTCTTTAGAAAACATTTAAATTTAGCGTCTTCTGAGTCTCCATGCTGCAGCCGTTAGAAAGCCAAAGCCGATGTGGAAATGGAACCCTATGAGATCAGAGAAGATTGCTGGAGTTCATTTTGCTTTTAACTAGACACCTGGCATGAATGGCAAATGACTTGCCGAAAAAAAAAAAAACCAAAACAACAACAAAAAACCTGACCTACTGAAGTAGATGACTGAGTTGAAGAAATAGCTCTGGAACTCAGAAGAAAATGAAAAGGCAGTCATAGGAAAGACACAGAAATACCTAAGAATGAAACTTGAGAAAGAAAGCAAGCAAGCAAGAAATAATAGCTGTGTTTCCAAAGCTGTGAAAAGACCTGAGTTTGTGCTTAACCAAGTATGTAAATACATTCAGAAAAAAATTAAATATAAAACATTGTAGCCAGGTATGGTGGTGACCAACTTTAATCTCAGAACTCAGGAGGCAGAGGCAGGCGGATCTCTGAGTTTGAGGCCAGCCTGGTCTACGTATGGAGTTCCGGGCCAGCAAAGCCTACATGGCAGGACCTTGTCTCAAAAAATAAACAAACAAAAATTACAAATGTTGTATGACAAACATCATCATCAATTTCACCAGATTTGAAATAGCCTGGGAAAACATACATTGGAGTGGGTCCACAAGGTGTTTCCAGAAAGGTTTAACTGAGTAGGAAGACCCACCCTGAATTAGACACCAACATCCCACTGGTGAGGGCCCTGGAACAAAGAAAGGGGAAAAGCAAGCTGGGCACCAACATGTCTGCTGTCTGACTGCACATGCAATTGACCTACAACCTCACACGTGTGTAGCCATGCCTCCGCCACTATGATGGACAGCACCCTTAAACTGTGAGCTCTAACAAGCCATCCTTAAGTTCATCTTGTCATATTCTCCCGCAGCAAGAAACAAAGTAACTAACACAAAAGCCACAAGCATGATGTCTTGCTTATGGTGAATTGCAGTATAAATTGAGACAGTTACGAGAACCCCATCTTTTTTGTTTGTTTGTTTGTTTGTTTTTCGAGACAGGGTTTCTCTGTGGCTTTGGAGCCTGTCCTGGAACTAGCTCTTGTAGACCAGGTTGGTCTCGAACTCACAGAGATCCGCCTGCCTCTGCCTCCCGAGTGCTGGGATTAAAGGCGTGCGCCACCACCGCCCGGCTGAGAACCCCATCTTAACTGTTCTTAGTTAAGACTTCTTTGGTTACTCAAGGTCTTTGGTGGCTACATATAGATTTTAGTAACTTTTATCTTCTATTCCTGCAAAAAAAAAAAAAAAGATTACTGAAATTCTGATAGGAATTTCAGAAAATTCTAATTCATTTGGTGATAATATGGACATATCAACAAAATTGCTTCTTCTAATCCATGAACATTTATCTATGCCTTTGATTTCTTTCAAGAGTGTTTCATAGTTTTTGTGTTCAGAACTTACACTTCTTGGTCAAATTTATCCTTCCATAATTTCTTTTGACGTTATTGTAATCGGGGCTATCGACTTTGTTTTTTGAAGACTGCTGTGTAAATAACAACTGATGCTTTATGTTTATCTCATATCATGCAACTTTACTGCACTTGTTAGTCCTAACGGGGTTTTTATTTTAATTTGCTTTTGTTTCTTACATCTTCTTTTCAGAGTTGCTCACATCTAACATCCCTTGCAGTTAAGGCAGTTTTACTACCACCTTTCAGAGGTGAAAGCCTTCTCTTTATTTGCCTAACTGCTCCATCGAGTACTATGCTGACTAGAAGTGCTAACAGTGGCAGCCCTACCTTAACATATGTTTACAGTCTTCTCGCATATGACACTGATGTTGAGTTTGTCAAATGACTTTTCTACCTCTGTTAGAATCATCACACAATTTAACCTTTTATTGAATTAATATAATATACAATAGTAAGCAATATGCTTATGCTAATTGTTCTGCCCACCAGGGATACAATATGAGTAGATCTTGGCATGTGACTCGTTTGTTACTGAGTAAGGTTTGCTAATATTTTGTCAAGGATTATTGAATCTATGTTCCCCAGAGATAGTAGACTAGTAACTGTCTTCATCCTACTGCCTTTCTCTGCTGCTATGAGGGTGTTCTTTCCTCTTCGATGTCTTAGGAGACTTTTAGGATTGTCATGGGTTCTTTAAATGTTTGTGGTTAAATCTGGAAAAGCTCTCACTACCTCAGCCTTTCTCCGTCGAGATGCTGTGATTAGTAGTCCATAATCATCACTACACATCTGTCTGTGTTGGTTCTCTACTTCATCACAAGTCTGCCTTAGTGATGGGATGTGTTGCCCAGGATACTAAACTGGGTGGGATGAGTCTACTCACAGCACTCTCTTAAGATCTATTACACTCCATCTACAAGTTGCTAGGATTTTGCATTCATTTCTAATTTTATTTCTCTGCTCTTTTTCTTAATTTTGTTTAACTTTTCAAAAGACTAAAATTGCAGTTTTGCATACATTTCCTATCGTCTTTCTGGTCTATAGTTCACTTATCTACTCTGTTCTTCATTATTTCCTTTATTCTGCTAGTTTGAAATCAGTTTCTTCCTCTTCTTTTCCTAATTTCTTGAGATAAAAATTTAGGTTGTTTATTTGTGGTCTTTCCCTGAACTTTATATAAGCATCTATTGCTTTAACTCCCCTCTGAGAGTTGCTTTTGTTGCATATCAAAAGTTTTGGTATTTTGGTTCCAAAATATTTTGGTATTCCTATTTTCACTTCTTTAAAAATGTTTTAGTTTCTGTTTTATTTCATTTTTAAGAAACTGGTTTTTTGAGGAGTTCTGAAATTCCAGTATGTGTAAATTTTACAGAAAAATGCAGTACACTAATGTTTCTGCACTTACATCATTGTAGTAAAGAAGAAAACACCGGCTTCTGAAAAGTGTCAGTATTCATTTTGTGGCAAAATATATTCTCTGATTTGGGGACTGCTGTATGTGCACTAAATATCCTGCTGCTGGCAGGGGTGCTCCAGACATGGTTGCCCAAGCCTGTTGTTCCTTTATCGATTTCCTGTCTGGATGATCTATTATTGAAAACAGGAAGCTGAGCTCTTCTACTATTTTACATATATTTCTGAGTATCTCTCCCTTCAGTTCTAATATCTGCTTCATGTATTTAGGTACTCCAGTGTTCCAGAATGCATATTTGTAACTACTCCATGTATGAAGGCTTACCGGTTTCTTGTTATTTATTGCACACTACCTGCGCCTCTCATGCATTTGTGACATAAAACGTCACCTGTCTGATGAAAGCACAGTCACCTTTGTCTTCAGTTGTCACCTCCCAGGGTACATCTTTTGCTACTACTCATCTTCAGGGGAGTATCTGGCCGCGACAAGTACCTGGTAGGCAGCCCAGACAGCGGTCTTCCCTTAGGTCCTGCTTTACTTTCTACTGTTTCAGTTACTAACAATCAACCCAAACTGACACCCGCCATCTACACCATGATGGTGCACCAGGATCACCGGAAGTATCTAACCTTTGTGAGGTACCATCAGAAGATAATCAGACCCTGACTAAGTGCCACCACAGCTTTCTCACTTACTCAGTGTGTGACAGGGAGACACTGTGTCACACCTTAGCCCAAGGGGAGCATGTTCTGAGATCTCTGGGGGAAATCCATATACATAGAGCTTTATTATAGAAATTATAGTGGTTTTATATTCACTGCTATTAATCAGAACTTCAATTACAGCATAATTATAGTTATTCCATTATGGTTATTACTATTAATCTCCTATACCTAACTTAGAAATTAAATTATCATAAATTCATACATTATGGGAAAAAACAGGATATATCGGGTTTCACACACCCCTAATTTTAGGCATATACTCTTGGAGCATGTGGCTAGGGGGAACAACTGCAGTTGGGTTTTTTTTTTTCAAAATCCACACAGCAACTCTATAACTAGACACGATTAAAGAACTAAATCCACATAATTATTGCCATTTTTTCATCGCTTTCTGTTAACAACTTTGCCTTCTTCCTCTTTTTTTGGCCTCCTCTATGAAATGGTGACTTTTCGACAGTGGCACACTTTGATTCCTTCGTCTTCAGCCTCTGTGTATCCACTACATGTTTCTTAGTTACCACAAGGCCTACGTAACTTACAGCAAGAACAGTCTTTTAGTTAAGCTAATGACAACACCACAAGAACACTGTGCCTTAGTTTGTCCACTCACACTTTGTGGTTAATGTTCATATATAGTGTGCCCCTTACTATAGCTATCCTGGTTTTTAACTTTGAACTTCTATAAAATTTTGAATTATAGCCTTACCTTTTTAGTGAGTTTCATATTTTGTTTTCATTTTGTCAGTCAGTAGCCTTTCATTTCGACATGAAGATGTCTCTTTAGGAATTTTTTTAGTATATATTCAGTTTTTTACTGGTTTTATTGAGCTCTACATTTTTTTCTGCTCCCTTCCCTGCCTCTCCGCTCCCCTTCAACCCCCTCCCATGGTCCCCATGCTCCCAATTTACTCAGGAGATCTTGTCTTTTACTACTTCCCATGTAGATTAGACCCATGTAAGTCTCTCTTAGGGGCCTCAGTGTTGTCTAGGTTCTCTGGGTTTGTGGTTTGTAGACTGGTTTTCTCTGCTTTATGTTTAAAAGCCACTTATGAGTGAGTACATGTGATAATTGTCTCTCACTCAATATGATGTTTTCTAGCTCCATCCATTTGCCAGAAAATATCAAGATGTCATTATTTTCCTCTGTTGTGTAATACTCCATTGTGTAAATGTACCACATTTCCCTCATCCATTCTTCAGTCAAGGGGCATTTGAGTTGTTTCCAGGTTCTGGCTATGACAAACAATGCTGCTATGAACATAGTTGAGCACATGTCCTTGAGCATCCTTTGGATATATACCCAAAAGTGGTATTGATCTTTAGCAATTCTTAAAGACACACTGAATGATAATGAATGCCTAGATGTTGTATTGTACAGGTAAGAATTCTCCTTCCTGCTATTTCTGAAGGATAGCCTTGTCAGGTTTAATACTATTTGTTGGCAGATTTTCTCTTGCAAAACTTGGAATATATCATTCTTCAAGCTTTGCTCTCTGTGTGTGTATGTGTGTGTGTGTGTGTGTGTGTGTGTGTGTGTGTGCGCGCGCGCGCGCTAAGAAACCACTAGTTTCTAAGTGGGCTGGCCTGCAGCTTGGGTCAACAGATATCTGGCTCCGCAGAGCAAGCCTAGACTGTGGGTCCATAACATGGACCTCTGATCTTGGTTTATGGGAACAAGACTGGGACCGGGACTGATACGAGCAGGCCAGGCCTGGTTCACAAGCACCACTCTGGCTCTAGAGTCTGAGGATGCAGTCTCAGGCCTGGAGTTCAGTTGCCTAGCTATGGCCCGTGTGTCAAATGTGGAATACAAGTGTGCAAAGACAGCCAACAGCGTCTAAATTCACAAAGACAAACATAGATTCTGAGTCTCTAGAGTCCACACTGGAGCCTGGGCCAGTAGAGGTAGGCCTGGGTTGGGAAGACTTGTTGCTTCAGGCCAGAGTTTGTTGGAATGTGTCTGCTGTCCTGTCCACAGCAAATCAGATAATCACTTCACTCCCGCCCAGAAGGGTCTGGTCCCTCAGTGCTATGCTCCCCCCACCCCTGCAGTCTGTCCCCCTCAGTTCTTTGTTTCCCCATCCCTGCAGTCTGTTCCCCTCTGTTCCATGCTTCTCCCACCTCTGCAGAGTCTGTCCCCTCAGTTCATGCTTCCCCCACCCATGCAGAGTCTGCCCCCACTCAATTCCATGCTTCCCCCATGCCTGCAGAGCCTGTCCCCTCAATCAGTGAAGAAGAGGTGACAGAGAGACTGAACAGTCCTTCTTACTTTCCCCCTTGTGTTTTTTCTGTGCTCCACCTGCAGGCTGTAATCTTCGCTCTAGATTACTTAGTTACTCTGAAGGCATTCTTGTGCATAGATAATTGTTCAAATGGCATTTCAACAAGGGCATGGTGTTGAAAACTCCTATTTCAGTACATTGCTTGAAAGTAAAAAATTACTTTTATACTTTCTTTAAAAAATGTATTATCAAAGAATATTTAATAAGAAAAATACTGTGAACTAAATGAGACACAAACATTGAAGTAATATATTCAATTCCTAAAAAATAAACAAATGTTATCAAATGGGGAAAATGCAAGAAGAATTTAAATGAATTTCTTGTAAATATTATTACTAGTTTATGTATTCATATAGATTGTAAATTCTCTACAGTGAGTATAGCTCATATGTTACTAATTTTCCAATAACATTTTTTCTCTGAAATTCAAATACATCATGTTTTAAAGATACAAATGCAAATGTTCAATGGAGAGGAATTCATTAACAAAACAAACAGACAAAAGGAATGGTAAAGCCTATCCAACGAAGGCTAAGTTCTGCAAATGTACAAGACTAAAAGCTTCTCTACAAAAACACCCACAAAGCTAGGTGTGCACCCCAGCAGCAGGGAACTTGCCTAGCACTGCAAGGCCCTGGGTTCCAGCCCTACCCATACAACAACGCCCAACAAGACAGACAGGAGAAGCTCACCTCTGTCCTTTTGTTTTAAATTAACTTGTAGAAGGTTTACTTTGCTGTTGGATTTTAAGGAGAAAAAATCTTGAAGTTAATAATCCATTTCTGCTTTTTAAATATGCATGAAGATCTTTAATCCCACATTGGCAAATGCCACCTTCTCACTTTCCCCTTCCAAGCTGCAAGTCTTCCTGAGGCAGTGGGGAAAGGGAGCGGGAGAAGCTTAAGGATGTGAAGAGACAGAGCTGTACTGATAGAAAAGTTGAGGGCTGGAGAGACGGCTCAGAGGTTAAGAGCACTGACTGCTCTGCCAGAGGTCCTGAGTTCAAGTTCCAGCAACCACATGGTGGCTCACAACCATCTGTAATGAGATCTGGCACTGTCTCCTGGAAAGTGTATATGTAATAAATAAATAAATGTAAAAAAGAAGGGTGGGTTGCCATGGTCATGGAATGTAACACAAATAATAAAAACCAAAAAAAAAATATTACATTCAAGGAAGATGACAGAATAGTTTTAAGATATAGATATATCTAAATAATGCCTAAGGAGGAAAAAAGGGCATTCTCTCTAAGTTCTTGTTTGGAATAAGCCTCTAAGTCAGAGGTTCTCAACCTTCCTCATGCTGTGACCCTTTCATACAGTTCCTCATGTTATGCTGACATCCAACCATAAAATTATTTTCCTTGCTACTTCACAGCTATAACTTTGCTATTGATATGAATTGTAATGTTTCTGATGGTCTTAGGCAGCCCCTGTAAAAGGGTCTTTTGAGCCCCCAGAGGGGTTGCAATCACAGGTTAAGAACAATGCATACTCCTATACATAATACATATCACACACACACACACACACACACACACACACAAACACACACACACACACACACACACACACACACACACACAGGATCTTTCCTCATCAGGAATGGTCAAAAACAGAATAAATATCCTATTTTGCTTACATGGCAAAGACTTATCATCATGAAATAAAAATGAATGGAATCTTGGTTTACTCATTCACTGGAGTGAAGAATTTATACACACACACATAGGGAGAGAGAGAAAAAAAAAAGAGAGAAGGGGGGGCTCTAGAAGAAAAGCTAATATTTCTGTACTAAAAGTTACAGTCCAATGGGAAACATGCCACACAAGAAGACTGAATCAGAACAGTTATGTTCAATTACTAATTTAGTCATGAGCTGAAACCTTTGAAAAAGGTGATTTTATAAAACCAATAGTCCTACCCAGCTATGATGCCTATGAAGTGTAGCAATGACCAGCATGGCACAATAAGCCCAAGAGTGCAGTAGTGACACGCATATCGTGGCAGTAACCAGCAGCTCTCTAATTAGCCTTACGGCCCGCTCAGTAAGAGGAAAATCATGCCTGGTACTAGAAACCCAGTTAACCACCCAGGCGCGGGAGTGCATGGATCTTGGAGGAGAACCTACAACTGCCACTTGACTAAACCAGCATAATTCCTATAACTATATTCTAAATATTTATACCCAGAGGTAAGAGTAACTCTTAACCCTCATCAAGGAAACTACACTCTGCAACAGATGGAGACTATCAGAAAAAGAACCAACCAGTAAGCAGAGAACAGGTGATGGTGTGGAGCCCCGCCCCAACTGACCCATCTACAGCACAACTGCACCTAAGGCTCAGGGAACATCTCAGAAGAGGGGAAAGAAAGATTACATGAGCCAGAGGACCAGGGTGTATGCTGTGAGATTGACTCTCCTAGAGATGTCGGGGAAACCACACACATGAAATCTCATCAGTGTGGCTGCCTAAACAAGACCAGAATAAGGATGGCAACAACAGACAAGGCACCTTGGGAAGGGAACCCGCGTGGTGCTCCAACCCTAGACAAAGAACTACAGGCAAATAAGGACTACTGAGAAGTGAGAAATAGTTTTCTTCGGAAAAGAGGACCCCAATTGCTTATCCAATACCAAATAGTCAGCCCTGAAATCATATACAAACAAATAACATTATGTGGACTGAGCAGGCTCTATTTATATATTTAGTAATTTATATACATTAGGAACAAAATAGGACACCTGGGAAATTCTTTTCACATCTCGTGCTTCTGGGGCTACATTACACAAAAGTCCATTTTATCTAATGACTCACACCTGTAATCCCAGCATCTGGGAGCTGAAGGGGGAGTCTCTGAAAGGAAAAACAAAATGCTGCTAGCCAAAGCAAGGTAGGGATTCTCCCTGCCCCAGGCAAGAACAGGACTATCCCAATTCAGCATGGCTCTGCCTGGATGAAATGGGAGGGAGCCACAGGATCCGAGCCAGGAAGGGAAGAACAGTTTTACCTCCGGGGGTTTTCTTGAGATTCAGAAAAGAATGCACAGACTGATTAGCATACTGTGTTATGAAATTCTATGATATCTCATACTTATTGAAACTAACATATGGAGATAAAAGACGGGTCACTATGCACAGAAAGAGGCTCCCATGAAAGTCTAAATCTGTCTCTAGAGGTCTCCAGGGATTAGTTAAAGGGACATTTGTTTGGGGAGAAAATTCAAAATCTGTCCCAGTGCAGGGCTTTCAAGGGTTTCTGTCTACATAGCCAAGGCATACTCCATGAAGTACACACAAAGCCCATCTTTGTTTCGCTCATTCACGTATTTAATAATTGCTTATTAAGCACTTACCATGTCTAACTCCCTCTGTCAAGTATTATAGAAAAGATAAAGCTAAACCAGCCATCACTCGGCTCTTGGGAATCTAAGCATAATCATCTTTACAGAAGTCCGGGAAAGAGGAACACAAGCTCCCATGACTACATAATTCGTAGACAAAGCATGAAGACCCTGGGCTTCAGACACGTTGGTTTGAATTTAAATACACAATTCACAGGGCAGGTTGCCTTGAAAAAAAAAAAGTGATATGTCTCTAAAGCTCATTTCTGTTTAAAATCTTTACTGAGATCGAGCTTACGTGGCATACAATTCTCCCACTTAACAGTTACAACTGAATGTGCTTTTAGTGCATCCATACGCTGTATGTCAGACTACTTTTAGAGCATCTTTCCTTTCAAGGGGAGTCTTGGGGCCTGGGGAGATGGCTCAGTGGACAAGAACATTATGACTAAGTATGAGGATTTGAGTTCAAATCCGAGTACAGAAATATGTGAAGTCTGTTGTGGCAATGTATTCCAGTAACCCCAGCACTGGGGGAGGGGTAGAAATGGGAGGAGGGTGAGGTCTTGCTGACCACCCGGTTCAGGGAGTGACAGAGGAGGACACTTGACGTCCTCTGGCCTCTAGGCATGCACACCTGATTACACATGTACACACCCTACATACACATACATATCCCACACTCGCACACATGTTTTTAGAACGGGAACCATGTACCCCATCAGCAGTCTGTCCCCATCAGTCTTCCTCTGGATGGGGGTGGTCAGAGCAAATCACTCTGATCCTATAACAGAGAGTAAACGCAACACATCCAAGCGTCCAGCACAGTACCTGGCCCTCACTGGACACCCATCACATGCACATGAGGTAAACTTCAAAATGGAAGCGATGCACAAGTGAACCTGGGTGTGATCAGAAGGTACCAGAGAGAGGAAAACCCTTTCAGAGTCTGAAGAGCCTGCCTGGATTTCTGTCCTCACGTTGGGGCTCTCTCCCTGTTCTACCAGACAGCAGGAGACAGGAAGCCAGTCACAAAGCCTAAGTGTGAAAATGCCAGCCTCTGGCCAGGTGTGTTGCAGTAAAAGTTTCAGGAGACATCCTCGCCCAGGCGCACGCGCCATCCGCCACAGCAGTCTGCTGGTCCTGAGGAGTTAAGTGCACCACCACAAGCCCGTATTAGACAAGCAGCTGGAACCATCCTGTTTCCACCCTTCGGAGTGAAGGCAGACATGACGGGCGCTCACTTGGCTGTGCAGGCGCTTTCCACTGAAATGGCAGTTCCTCAAGCTCACGGGCTGCGGCCTCGAGTTATAATTTATTACTGCTTCCCTTATTCCCATGCCTCGGCAGAAAACAGAACATAGCACCTACATCTCAAGGCCCATGAGAGGTAATAAAGTATAATTATTTTGAATTTATGATTAAGCCATAAATTACGTGTACTTTTTACTTCAGCTGGTCACTTAGAGGCTGGGGGAGGAAGGGAACGGGGTCAGAAGCCTTTTGCTTTGAATAAAATGTCAAAATCTAGGCGGGGCTGAGGAACACCTGAAGGATTTACAAAGATACTACAGTCTCCAAGCTAAGTCCCAAGAGAGCCCCGAGTCAGGCTCAGTTAAATCCTAGCGACCTCTGTTCTTCCTGCCCACAGGGCGACAGCCTCCACCTAGAGTGCCATGTTGCCTTGAAAAACAGAAGCAGGCTCACACTTCAGGTTACACCACATCAAATGTTCACGGTGCTTTGGCCTTGCTGCCGCTAAGCCACAAGTATTTCATAGACGGGGAAATAAATCTAAAAAAGAAAAAAATGACCAGGTTCCATAAGTGAAGGTAGCCCCCAACAAAGTAATCCTGGCTAGCTGAGTTCCATTCAGCAGTGGCCAGATGCTAACTTGTGTCACCTCCAAAGCCAACTGGTGAGATTTACCACTCTTGTTCTTTCTTTGAGAGGTTATGGAAATATTCTTGTAAAGCAATGAGCTGCGAAGCCCACGGAACCCAGGGCCTGCGGCAGGGGAAGCGCCCACGTTCAGCGCTCTTCCATCACCGCCTCACCTCACTGGTTCTCCAGTGTGCCATGGCTCAGGTCCCATCCTAAGTGTAGCCGGAAAGGCACAGGCCCCCCATACCGCCCGACTCCTAACAAGTGCAGTGAGGAATAAGGCATAGATAGGGAGGTTTTTATTTTACATCGAGGGTCAAGACTCAAAGATGTGCCGACACTGTGGGGCCATGCATAGTGCAGCGAGCCTGGAACCTGCTCAGCTGGCAGGAAGTCCTACCTATAGTCTTCCCTTACTCCCCTCTACACACGGTGAGTGAAAGCAAAACCCAACAAGAGTCAGGCATTTCAACTTCTATGGTCTCCTTCGGCTTCAGCCAAGGATTTGGTTTCCAAATGGAAGGATGAAGGCTCTGAGGTAGCTGGTTAGAGTACTAACAACAGACATGCAAAGGGAGACTCGGCTGGCCTGGAGTAATCAAAGTAAAGAGACAGAGGGATCGGCCATGAACAGTGACATTCAGGCACCACAGCGATACATTAAGGGGGACCAGCAAAGGTTTGCCCAATGTTTACTCACCTTTGTTCCCAAACATCCCACCTCCACACCCAGCTTCTGGTTAATGAACAGAATTTAGTCGCTGTCCCTTGAACTGTATAATCTGCTTCACAAAAACACAAACTCAGTTTGTCTCCAAACACTCGCAAGTCCCTAACTCCCTGGCTACAAGCAGTCTATGGAAAACAGCTGTGGCAAAGTAAATCATTTGACTCTGAGAAACACCAGAGTGAATGTGTTTTTTTTTTTTCTTCCATTTTTTTTCTTTCTTTCTTTTTTTTTCCTCCTCTAAGTGTGTTTTGAAGTCCTGGTTGGAAAATTAGTGAAAATTGTAAATCTGTTTGCAAATCTGGTCTTGTCTAACTCTGAGATTAGGGCAAAGATTCCAATTTAAAAGTAAAACCGTGACAACCCCATGAAGTGTGTCCTCAGGCACTGCCAACAGGGCTTTCGCTCACACCCGCGGCACCCGACATGCTCCCCATCAGACACCCCTGGAGTGTTCACTTGAGACGAAGGGGTTCAGGCTGCACTTCCTCTGCAGACCCATACATTATTATAAATTGAGGTAAGCTGTTTCCTTTCTGTAAGTGCTGAGAAGTTCAGGCTCAGTTATCAGAAGGCTCAGAGCCGTCCATAGGGCTCCTTATTATTTGGGTTTTTGAAAGTTAATATGAAAAGACAAAATTATACAATAGTTGTTTTTATTATTTTTTTCAAATTATTAGTTTTTTAAATAAAAATTCATTTTAAAAATCAAATACAATATCTTCATTAAAATCCATTCTAAATGCAGACTTTGGGGGGGGTACACTTGCTATGCCTAAAACAGTATAGTAGATACCAACAATGTCACCTATGTCTGAAGGCAGAAGGTAGAAAGTACTAGTTTTTTATATCCTGAATATCGGCTTCTAAAAACAGCACGAATTTCTTGAGTCTATCACCTACAAGTACACAACACTTAGAGACTCAGTGAACGTTTGAACATATACATTCATTCTTTGTAATGACTACATCAAAAGGATAATGCAATTAAATGCTTTGATAATATAATTAATTAAATGTTTTCACTACTAATTAAGTTATTAAATTAAAAAGAAAAAATTTAAAATGGAAAAATAACAAAACCCAGAATACTGTCATCCTTTCCTCCCTTAAAGAACGCTTAATGCAGAGAAGTGGAGTGCAAACCCAGAGCAGGGGGAAGAACGGGCATGGGAGAGGGACATGGAGGCTACCGGGGAAGAGAACGGCCCTATGTGGGAAGGCTGAAATCTGCATAGACCCAAATGTCAGGTTCTAATGCCTAACTCTTAATAGCTGTATGAGCACGGCTGGGTCTGCCAATCTAACTAGACTTCTTCTTTACAAGAAAAGCTAACATTTGCCTCTTGGGCTTACAAGCAACATAACAGAATGCTCCACTGTCATTAATTCATAATAAATGTACTACTATTAATATTGCTACCATTCCAGATATGCATGTATGGGGAAAGACTGGGCAGGAATATATTAGTCAGATATGAAACTTGTTATTATAATTTTTCTTCTTGTACTCTACAGAGTTTCTTTTCTCTAAGATATGCTGCTTATTCCTTTTTAAATTATGTACATGCATGTAATGCATGTCTGTGTGCAGATATATGCATGTGAGTGCAGGTGCCAACAGAGACCAGAAGAGGGTGTCAAAGACGCCCTGGAGTCACAGCCCAACAGGGGCACTAGGGGCTGAACCATTCTCTGCAAAAGGAGTACACATCCTTTACCCCTGAGTTATCTCTTCCACCTCCACATTCTGCTTTTTTAAACAGAGGGAATCAAAGAGAGGATGTTGTTAAATGCACGGAAGGTAGCAGAGCTTTTACAATGCAAATCCACTGGTTTCACACACAGATAAACAGGAAGCTATTTGAAAAGGGTCCATTCTGGCCCTTACCTCCTCCACATATGCAAATTATTACCAGAAATTACTGACAAAGTATCCCAAGAGAAGTCATTTATTTAGATTCAAGCCCAAAATCCAAATTTAGAGAGAACACAAAAAACTTTAAGTTACAGTCTTTTTATACAAATGGCACTCAGTGATATGGATAGAGACTTCAGAGTAATAGCATGGATCAGGAAGTCAAACAAGAACGGAGGGGGAGAGTGGTGCAGGACAATTCTGTATCCTGTTAATCATGTTTGAAATAAAAGCTGATTGGCCAGGCAGGGAGTATAGGCAGGAAAACCAGACAGGAAGTAGAGGTGAGAACAGGAGATTTGGGAAGCAGGAAGCTTCCCTGGCATTCCTGCGCAGATCTCCAACAAGGCAACATGTAGCAACCCAGCTGAGAGAAGGTACTAGCCATGTGGCTGACAATGGGTTAATATAAGTTATGGGAGCTGGTAGGAAGACTGAGCTAATGGGCCAATCAGTGTATAACCTAATGTAGACTCTCTGTGTGATTTTCTTTGGGGCTTGCCGGCTGTGGGGTACTGGGCAGGACAGAAACCCCAACAAGCCAGCCCTCATGTTACAGGAGAGGACCTTAACACTGACCACATCCAGAGTTTCAGCATCCTGGGACCCCACTGACATGATCACACGTGGAGTGGGAAAAGCACCACATGTGAAGACTGTGTCTGCTCTGGTCTCTGTTCTGCACATATGAATGGAGTGACGGACAAGTCTGTACTTCTGCCCTCTCCCTCTGAAGCCTGTGTAGAGTCCCAGATTGCTTAGCCAACAGATTTGTATACTGTGTAGCAAGATGCCAATGGGAGCAAGACACTGAACTTGAGCTGCCAAAGGATACAGCACTAAGTCACATGGTTACTTCCAATCCAAGTGCAAACTCCAAGGAAAAAGCCTCAAACGGGCCTACTGCAGAGTTAACACTCCCTCAATGTTAATGTTATTAGTGTGTCCGTTTGTCTGTCTGTCTGCCCCACCCTCACTTTCTCTAATGTAAATAACTCTTATCTCACTGAGGTATCATTTTAGTATTCTTTATGCTAATCAAATAATAAACATCTAATGTCTGATATTAGGAGTAATAACAAGATCCTTTTGTCCTCTTATTGCTCTGTAGTTTTATTGGCATATACTTATTGTGTGCTTAATTTGCATAGTATTCATATGAACTGTTAGTCTCTTGTTTAAACAAACAAAAAATTCAGACTCTATGATCTCCAACAAAGAAAAATATTGTGTACTTAATAGTCTTTTAGTTTCTCTACAGTCATATTTGCAACACACTTGTAATTAGGTCAGGTAATATTGGTTTTCCATGTAAAATGGTGATATAAAATCACCTTCAAAATTAAGCTTATTTCAGTGGTGGAAAAAAGTAAGTTTTTGAGAGAAATAGTACATGAAATACAGAGTTAGCAAGGCACTATGGCAAGAACCTGGACACTGACATGCAAGAAACTGAAGTCTGGAAAACACTAATGTGCCATTGCAAACTATGAAGTCCTCTAGGCAAGGAGCAAGATTTACTGCTCCCCACAACCTTATTCCATACCTGCAATACAGAAACTCCACAAATACCAAACTTTTTTTAATTTTTTTTTATTTTTTATTTTTTTTGGTTTTTCGAGACAGGGTTTTTCTGCAGTTTTGGAGCCAATCCTGGAACTAGCTCTTGTAGACTAGGCTGGTCTCAAACTCACAGAGATCCGCCTGCCTCTGCCTCCTGAGTGTTGGAATTAAAGGCGTGCGCCACCAACAAATACCAAACTTAACAGGAAAATAATCCTAACCAAAAACTGATCTTGAGCCCTGGTTCTTCCTAGCTAAAAAGTCAACAGACCATTAGATCTCTGCAAGCAGACAGGAATAAGATAAACCTGGGACACACAGAAGACACAGTCGAGGAGAGATCAAACCGTGAGAAGCTCTTTGTGTGTACGCATCCGCATGTTCTGTGGAGGTGCACCTGTGAATGCCAGTACATGCGTGTGTGTACGGTGGGAGCAGCAGGTCAACCTTGGCACTTTCCTCCAGTCTGTTTTTGAGACATAGTCTCTCTCTGCCTTGAGCTGGCTGATAAGCAAGCCCCAGGGATCTTCCTGTCTCCTCCCGAGCCTGGGATTTACTAAGGCACGCCATCACACTAGGGCTTCTTCCTGTGGATCAAGCCCAGGTCTTCATGCTTGCATGGTGAACCATCTCCCTAGCCTATCAGAAGCTCCGTGAGTAAAAAATAGAAGAAGCATATGCTTGCACATTTTGCAGTGGAAAACAAGTTGGGTATAAATAACAGCAAAAATTCCAAAACAAAGCAGCAAAAATCAAAGCACCCCAAACTCCACAACTTCATTTACTGTAAGCCCATAAATAATACTTTCCAAAGAATTAAAACACAAGCAGAGACAAAGATCCTGTGACCGAGCCTGAGAGGACACTGGCTTGTTGCTCTTGCAGATGACCCGGGTTCAGTTCCCAGCGCCTATGGTGGCTCACAGCTGTCTGCAATTTCAGTTTAAGGGGATTCAACCTCTTCTTAAGGTACCGATATGCATGTGGTGCACAGACATACGTGCAAGCAAACCAACTCATACACAACAAAATAAACAAGTGAATAAACAAATATAGATAGATAGATAGATGATAGATAGATAGATAGATAGATAGATAGATAGATTAAAAGATTAAATTAATGAGTTGTATGTCCTCAAAACACTCACTATGAATACAAGGTACTCAAAAAGTTTATTTCAAAAGACAGACCCCAAACATGCATGCCCCCATGACTCTCAGCTCAGGCAAGAGGAACAGCAGTGCCAGAGTCTCCCAACATTACCCAGCATGAAATAGCAGTCTCCCTGGTGAAGAGGTATTGCCAAGCCCGGCGTCTCGATATCCCACGAGATCTTGAAAGCAACGTGCCAAGTATCAGGATCTCTGCCCTCGAAGCTGGACTCGTCCTCACTTTCATCCTCGGAGCCTGTGGAGACAGGGGAAGTGGTCAGAAAAGGCACAGTACCTTAGAAATTACTGATTTCTTAATAAAATATGGATGTTAGGTAAAGTACATCCTTTTGTGTCATAATTTCTAAAAAAAAATTAAGAATATTCTTAGCATAAATTTACCTTTTCTACCAAGAAAAACTGTTAAATATAATAATGAGGAAATAACCAGAGATTAAGAGGAGAATAAAAGATTACTTTGTTCAGTTCAAAGCAAATAATTAGAAAAGCTCAATTAAGGGGATTTCAAGAACATATTAATTGCCACAACAATCCAGAGGAAAGGGGAAGATAAAAAATACCATACAATGTAGAGAGGGAACTATGAAAGGATCCTCTCTCAGGGCAACCAGCTCAAAGAGTTTCAAAAAACTCCATACTAAATGTATTTAAGGAACATGTAGGTCATCTTAGTAAGCCTCCATACTGCTTAAGAGTATAGAAAAAGACATTTCTGGATTCATCCTATTGAAATAATACATATCAAAATACAAAAGAAAACAAGCTTGTACAGAAACCAATCTCACATCAAATAATCAATGTCAAATTTCTAACTATAAGAAAATAGACTCTAGGTCCAGCATCATATTAAAAGAACATTCCATGACCTGGAAAATTTTATTTTAGGAATATAAGTGTAGCTCTAAAAAAGAACTTAAGATTTAAAATTCATCATATTTGGGAGAGAAAGAGAGAGAGTGAGTGAGATCACTTTAGTGCCACAAAAACTAAACAACTAAGTACATTATCCTTCCACGGAACCTAAATATACTGGGACTAAAAGCTACTTTCTCAACATGATATTGTACAGACCTCCCTTAGTCTCAACAACAGTAGAACTGTGCCCAAATCTAAGAATTAGAGACGGGTGCTGTGGTGCTTTGAAAGAGAATGGCCCCATGGGCTCATATATGTGATGCCTGGTCCCCAGTTGGTGAAACTGAGAAGAATTAGGAGATGTGAACTAGTTGGAGATGTGTCACTGGTGGTCTCTCTCGTTCACTTTCTCTCTGCCTCATGTTTGTGGACCGTGGATCAGATGTGAGCTCGCAGCTACTGCTCCAGTGCTATGCCTGCTGACCGGCTGCCATGCTCCCCACCATAATGGTCAGGAACTCTAGCCCTCTGGAACTGTGGGCCCCCAAATTAATGCTTTCTCTTATAAGTTGCCTGGATCATGGTATCTCTTTATGCAAATAGAAAAGTAAGTAATACAGAGGCTTAGCAACACAAACATCTACCACTAACACAATGGTATCTAGTTAGAGCAGCCCTAAGCCCCTGCTTACAGGCACAGAACTGGAACTGGCTCAGTTCCCCAGAACTCACATAAAAATACCCACTGTGGTGATGTGTGCTTGTCATCCCAGTGCTGAGGAAGTGGAGACTCGTGGTCCCTATGACTCTAGTGCTGGTCAGTAAGTCCAACTGGGGAATTCTAGGTCAAAGGAGGCAAACAATGTTCCTAAGGAGGATACCCAAGGTTCGACTCCAACCTCCTAATGCACACACTGGCACACACAGTGCAATAAAACATAATTAAAACGTCAGCTTTCCCTTAATTCACCTATAAATTTGAAGTAATGAAAATGAAGATAAAGTAATAAAAATAAACAAGATTAACATTTAGGTGAGTGGCATCATTAACCGTTTCTATTCCAGCACAAGTGTCAAGCCTAGAAAGTATGTTTTTCATACATACATAAACCCATAAAGTTAATTTTATAAATCAGTTACAATAAGAAATTAATAATAATAACAAAATAGAGTAATTACAAAAAGATAGGCTAATAAAAGCTATCTGGATATACTATTTCTTTTTTGATAATTTATTAATATTTATTTTATGTATATAGGTGTTTTGCCTGCAGGTATGTCTACACGAGGGCATTGGATCCCCTGGAACAGGAGTTAGAGACAGTTGTGAGCTCCCATGTGGGTGCTGGGAACTGAACCCAAGTCCCCTGGAAGAGCAGCCGGTGCTCTTAATCACTGAGCCACCTCTAGCCTCTACTATCTGTCTCTTAACCCAAATAGTTTACCAGACTTTTATCTTTTCACTGAAAACAAACACTTCATGTTTAGTCTTTGGCATCTACAGATCACCAGCATTAAATGCTTAAGATTTGGGGCTATTGTCAAGAATAATAACATTTATCCGAACATCAGCACCTGCAATATAGCTACAGCGGATCTGATAACTGCAAGTTACCAAACCACTGATGGCATTAGTGTGCAGGCCTGGAGATACTGGAGTGACTCAGTGTCTCATCCTGGGCCGGACATAACAGATGGCCGCTTTCATCAGGCTTCTCAAAAGGATGCACACACTGACAAAGTCACTAATTGTTTATTCCTAACTTTTCATTTAACTATTCATTTCAAATAAAAGCTCACCAAAGACAGACAAAACTCCAGAAATTTCAAGCTACAGATGATGAGAAACCACTGCAGAAAGGGAAGTATAAACAAAGCAGACTGGCCGAGGGATACCTGTCTTTCCTATAGATCAACAGCTAGATCAATGGGCAAATGTTACCCATAGTGAAGGGAAAGCGGGAACAAGACCAGGGAATGAAAGCCATCCCTGACACACACAAAGAAAAGCTCAGAGAGAACAGTGAAGAGTTTCAACCAGTCACATAAAAGAATGCACAGTCAACTTAGCAGAACTGTCTTACCACCTGCCAAGTCAGAAGAGACTGCTATTTCCTCACTTTGTTTTGTTCGGAGGCAGGGCTTCTCTGTGCCCAGATCCCAGGCAATGCATGCCCATACCGACTCCCTACATTCCGAACATCTTCCAGAGCAACCGTGGATGAGTTCAAAGCAGAGAAAGGAAGGGAAAGAGAAAGAAGTAGAGAGGGACAGAGGGAAAAGAACTGCCTTCATGACTATTCATTCACATTACTTGATACTAAGTATAATGAAAAAGAACAGGCCAAAAAGTCAAGTTTTGGTCTTTGCAAAGAAGAATGCTAGTAAAGAACCCTCACGGCCACAACTAACTTTCTCCAGTTCTCTAAATCTGAAGCTGAAGATAGGATATTGCCATGTTAGCAGACTCTTAGTCTTCTTTATCCTTGTTCTTCGTCCTAATATATTCCCCTGCCCCATAGAGAGGGTCTCACTATTGTAGCCCAGGCTTGATTCAAAGTCACAGCAATCCTCCTGCCTCTGTCTCCCAAGTGCTGTGAACACAGACAGGTACCAGCATGCCCAGATGCAGTACATTTTTGTGGGTACCTTTTAGTTAAGAGGAATTTTTAATTCATTTCTTTAAGAATACCATCATGGCCGGGCGATGGTGGCGCATGCCTTTAATCCCAGCACTCAGGAGGCAGAGGCAGGCGGATCTCTGTGAGTTCGAGACCAGCCTGGTCTACAAGAGCTAGTTCCAGGACTGACTCCAAAGCTGCAAAGAAACCCTGTCTCGAAAAACCAAAAAAAAAAAGAATACCATCATTTAATAATAAGTTTAAAGCCATTTCCTAGGTTAATCCAAAAGCCATTTTAAACATATATTTTGAAACAAGGACGGTGACTTAAAAGAAAAATAGTTTTACTATCAGGGGCACGGCTACTTTTTAGTTGTGGCTTTTTGAACCTTCCTGGAGGATCTACAGGAAATGGTCACCACAGGCAACAGGAGGGCTGCTGGCAGAACCAGCACAGGCCACTGCTATCAAGTGTCCAGCAGACACTTCTTTTTATGCATAATGTATAGCTCCACTTGAAAACACTGGAATTTGCAAAAGGAGCTAGTGAACCTGAAAGAACGGAAAGGCAGGCGCTCAGCTTCACCCGCACTCTACTGCCTTAACAAGTCTAAATCAGTTAGCAACTGATAAATGCGCTCAGTTGGGGGCTGGAGAGATGGCTCAGGGCTCAAGAGCTGCTCTGCCAGAGGGGCTTGATTCCTAGCACCCACAGGGCAGCTCGCAACTGTCTGTGACTGCAGTTCTAGGGATCTGACAACCTCCCCTGATCTAGGCACACAGGCAAGCGCATGCATACAAGTAGGCGAAAAAGCGCCCCTCCCAATAAGACTTCAAACAAACAAACAAACAAAAAACCTTTGTATTAAAATCCAAATTTTAACTATTCTTGAATTATAAGAGCATTTATCAATTACCCGTGGCTATAGGTAAAACATAGCCAGCCCTCTGAACCAAGGCATGACTTGTCTGCTATCTAGAGCTCCCAGGCAGCCACTGTATTTCACTCATTTGTAATGCCTTTCTGGACCCTAGAGCGAAGTCTGTGATCCGTGCTTTATAGCTAGGACAGAGTGAGCCTGACTGCAAATCAGCCTCATGACCTGCTTCCTAAGGACAGTTTAACTAGAACCTACTCATGCTCAGTCCTTACGACATCCATGGCTGTTTCCACACCTCACAGCAAGATGGCCAGGGAACACTAAGACCACAAGACATACCAACCCCAGAATAGCTAGGATTTGACCGTTTACAGAAAACACTTGCTCTCTTCTATGAATTGCTCATGTTGGTGTTTTGGTAGAGATGTCAATGGTACATACTGACCAAGTCGAGCCTAAACAAAACCACAATGACATCACATGGCTCACACCTGATGGGAGAATGTAACTAACATCGATCATAAAGTGGTTAAAGCTCGATCAGTTCATCTCCAGCTCTCTGGCAGAAGAATAACGACATGAGAAAGCACATGCTCACATACTTGCTACCCTAAGGTTGCAAGATGCTTTGTCCGGGTGGCCTTACTGGTAACAGACATGGCAAACAGCCATTAGCATGTATGTGCGCAGCATTTAGAAGTAGATGCCTTGGGATGTGGCAATCTACAGCTAACCGAACTGTTGCCTGCCTTCCCCTTTGATTTTTGTCCTGTCCCTCTTCTGGATCTGGCACAAGGCCCTGAACCACAACCAGAGACAGCAAGAGCAATCGGGGCTTCCTGATGCCCCTCAATAACATAACCCAGCACCCTTGAAATGAGCTCATTAAGGTGATGTTTGGTGGAGGGTTGCCTCCCCTTGGGCTGTGGAGGGAAGAAAGAAGCTGGAAGAGTGATAAATTGTGTTGCTCACTATCGCAGGGAAACCAACTCGTAATTGCCCATAGCAACTGCCACTGATTACTTTTACCCCATGCCATTTGAAATAGGCAGGGGCAATGGGTTCCTACTTGCCTTTGAACCTCAGTAACGTTGGAAGGATTTTAAGTGTCTCTATTTGTTTGATACATGCCAAGCTCCTGTAAACCACAACGTTAAAAAGGTAAAAAGACAACAAAATTCAGAAGAATAGAAATTTAAAGGTCAAGGTTCAAGTATCCAAAAGTTCCAAATAATTCACGCTTGATTTGGTTCTGCTTTTTTGTTTTGCTTTTTACCCTAAGTAGTTTTGGATAAAAACGACTCCATTTAATGATAAATGAGGACAACCCTGGCGGCACACAGAAGAATTCCTCTAAGAAACTGTTGTTGTAACACAGAAGACCAGAACCAGGTGAGCTGAACAAACCAAAGGCCTCAGCTGTCCATCCAATACACAAAGACACACAAAGGCCATCTACAAAGGCGGGGGTGAGGGTGGGGGAGAGGGCAGGGTTGAGAAACCATGAGTTCAAGAAGAGCCAGGAAGGGAAGGGCTGATCACAGCACTGGTCCTGTAGCTCCCGGCCTTAGTACTACTCTGTACATTAAGCAGTTGAGGAAACCTATGAGCAAACCACTATCAAAGAAAGGTCAAGGCACAGACTATGCATCTAAGGAGCTGATTCATTTCAAACATGCAGAGAACTCATCTACACTTTTCAAGTCAGGAAGTGCTTACTAGAGAAAGGGGGCATTGCTGGAATGTACGTGAGTGATAGGCAGATGGACTTGAGAGCAACTCATCAAGCTGTGTATTTCTAACATTTATGACAATCTTTTTTCTAAACTGGTAAGTTGGAAGTTAAGAAAGTCTCACAGAGTAGATGAATAAATTACTCAAAACTATTGAAAGTAAGTAAACCAAAGCCTCAACAACTTTCATATGGATTCTAGAAAAGAGAAAACTGGAGAGAAAGAAATAAATGACTAGCAAAGTTAATTCAAGAAAAGGTTCAAAATTAAAGAACACATGCTTCTGGGTTGAAAGGTCTATAAAACAGAAATATGATAGCTTAAAATATCACTGTGGTAGTAGCAAAAAGGTAAGATAAATGAATGAAAAAGCCAGAAGTATCAGTATGAATAATAAAAAAATATATTGGTGCTGTATTCTAACAATACTATGGAAAAATGACTTTCTACCATGATTTCTGTACCCAATATAATACACAATTCATGGTAACTTTTGTTTATGCTACATTTGTTTAATTCTGTGAAGCTGTGATTCTTTGCCTGTCTAAAACACCTGATAGTCTAATAAAGAGCTGAACGGCCAATAGTGAGGAAGGAGCAAGGTGGGGCTGACGGGCAGAGAGAATAAATAGGAGAACCATGGAAGAGAAAGAGCAGCAAGAGAACAAGGGGAGGAGAATGTCAGGGGCCAGCCACCCAGCCACCAAGCCAGTCACAGAGTGAGAAGGAATGTAAGATACACAGAAGTAAGAAAAGGAAAAGTCCAGAGGCAAAAGGTAGTTGGGTTAATGTAAGTTAAGAAAAGCTGGCTAGAAACAAGCCAAGCTAAGGCCGGGCATTCTTAACTAAGAAGTCTGTGTGTGTGGTTTACTTGGGAGCTGGGTGGCAGGCCCTGAAAGAGTCAAGGAGCCAAAAGTGTAAGACAACCATCACACAACAAAACGAGACTGAACTACTGATTCACAAAAAAAATGGATAAACCTTAAAATAATTATGCTAAGTGAATGATGTCGGACACCCCCCAAAAATTAAGAGAGCATATACATAATTTCACTTATGTAACTTTTAGAAAACGACAACTCGTGATAGAAAGCAGATCTAGGGATCCCCAAAGACAGCAGCAAGGACTCAACAAGGACACAAAGCCGCCCTTGGGGTCAGAGCAGTTTGCTACCTTGACTGTAGCGAGGGCTTCGCGAGGGCATTAGAACACAGTAACATAAGGAGACGACTAAAGGGCATTTATCCTGACTAAAGCTTCTGGGACAGAGATCTTTCCACCCGTGGTGCCTTGGCCTTCTCTTGACCGGGGACTCTGATGATCGTCTCCACTGCGGGCACCGATGTCCTGCGACTCTCATTTGGGTCCTATCCAGACGCTTACTGCGCATTCGGCCTGCTCTAATATGTTCCATCATCTGGGTTTCTATAGCAGCCTCTTTCAGCTCTCTTGTTCTCAGTGCTGCTTCCCTTCTCCTCCCATCTCACTCAAAGTTCAAGCTCAGTACCTTACATAGCAGCAGGCAAAAGCCTACCCATTGCCTTCCATATTCTCAGCAGAGGCAGGGATTTCTGTCTTTCTCACTGTTGAATGCTGAATACTAGATGGCTGCTTGGCAAACAGGAGATATATACTGGATGAACACACGAAAATTTTCTAGATGGTAAAAGAGAAGGTCAGGGGACAACCAACATTGAAAGAACCAAATGAACTTTTACAAAGATGTCAAAATACAAACAAGCAAACATGAGTCAAATCAGTCCTGACACCTTAAACAGAGATCCTGGGAGATGAGATCAACACAGAACCCTTTGAAACTTCCCAACGCTTCCCAAACCCTCCCTGCAATTGCCAGCTAGTTTTTCAACACGTTAATGATAAACTAGGGGCCACGGGGCTACCCACTTCACAGCAAGAATGTGAGAATCACTGAACAACGCACCCTTAAAATGATTCATCTTTCCCCAGATCAGAGCCCCGAATAGGAGCCCTGAAGTCCTAAGGAAGTTACTGTAGAGACTTTACTTTCTAGACTATCACACATGGACAAGAACACATGGATCAGCCTCCTTGGCCCTTCAGGAGAGATCCAGAAACTAAACAAGAGAATTCATCACACTGGTTACTAGTTAAAAATTTATGGATCGATTTTCCTATAAAGACAAATGTGACAGGGAATCACACCTTCCAGGCCAAAAAAGAAAGAGAAAAGAGAGCCAAAAGTGGTAGTAAGGGGGTGAGCAGATGGCTTGCTCTACAAACATTAGGACCTGAGTTCAAACCCCTAGTGAACATGTAACTGTGTAACTGCAAACCTTGACTCACAGAAGCAGGGAAGAGTGGCGGAAGAGAACACTTAGTCCTGCTCTACTCTCCATATGTACGTGTGCAGGCGGCACACATCTGTACACTCTGTGCATGCACCCCCCACAGGTGCGCGCGTGCGCGTGCACACACACACACACACACACACACACATGTGCACATGTAGGCACCCACGCACATAGGCTTTGTATGCACAAAATGGTAACCAAACGTTGAGTCTGAGTGGCATCTTCAAAGGTGTTCCAATCATAGAACAAGGTGTTAGACAATATTAACTGTGAGTTTTAAAGTCTTCCCTGCTAAAATTCATTTTTTTTATAACTAGGAGTAACAAGCAATTGCCACCAAGCCTGGAATATACGAAAATCAAATACTTTGCCTATTTACATATGGTTCCCTGAAGCCAGTCCTGATTAAAAATTGTACTGTTTCAATCTTCCTTCTAGAGATATCTATTAGCTAGAAATGCATGTGAAGTCCAATAAATTTAGAATATAATTGCATGTATCCTATACAAATTGCTTCTCAATGGCTTCTACTCATGAAAATAGACCAAAAGGCAACGAACAGCTCATTATAAATCTGCAGAAGAGTCCCTGGTAGTGAGAGCAAGTCCCCAAAGACCTTAAGCTGCAGCTCATTTAAGTTCAGCAGAAAATAATCACTTCTGATCTGAGCTCCCAGTGCACCTTGGGAAGCACTCCATGGCTCAGCCACACTCCGACTAAGTAACTGTAGCCCTGTGGAGTATTCCTGCCTCCACTTGGAAACTAGGACCAAGATATTCTAAGAGTCTCGTTCAGATACAAAGTGGCAGCCACAATCACAATCTCAAGAGCACAGCTAACTTCAGTCAGTCTGTCAGGACAAGGAGATGGGCGGGACATGTCCTTGAAGCCCCATGCTGTCCAGACTCTTTAGCCACGTCCCACATCTTTAGCACTGAACACTTTATAGGGCATGGGAAACAGTCTGGCTTCGATATTTCCACATGCTGTAACCTCTCTAGCCCACTCATCCCTAAGCAGGATTTGAACCCAAGGCTCTCTTTTCTTCTCTCTCTCTCTCTCTCTCTCTCTCTCTCTCTTTTTGGTTTTAAGAGACAGGGTTTCTCTGTAGCTTTGGAGCCTGTCCTGGAACTAGTTCTTGTAGACCAGGCTGGTCTCGAACTCACAGAGATCCGCCTGCCTCTGCCTCCCGAGTGCTGGGATTAAAGGCGTGCACCACCACCGCCCAGCCTTCTCTCATTTTTTTATTGTTTTTATTGAGCTATACATTTTTTTCTGTGTCCCTCCCTTCCTTCCTTCTCTCCTTCTACCTTTTCCTGTGACCCCCATATTCCCAGTTTACTCAGGAGATCTGTCTTTTTCACCTTCCTATGTAGATCCATGTATGTCTCTCTTAGGGTCCTCTTTGCTGTCTAGGTTCTCTGGGGTTGTGGCTTGTGGCCTGGTTTTTCTTTGCTTTATGTCTCACCCTTACCACAGTTCTCACAGATACATAAAGAGGTTGGAGCCACACACATCATCCGTCACTTCAATCACTGGGGCATTTCAGGGCACGTGGTTTGCACACCACTTGACTTTCCACGGACACATAGAAGGTAGAGAAGGGCTCCAGTTCATGGACTATCCTCATTCAGCCCAGTCCAGTGCCCAGAGTGTGTGTGCTGGGAAGTGTAAGCATGGTGGAGCAGAACAGACGAAGGGAGAAAAGGCATCAGAACCACATGTTCTGAATCAGAAGCAGAATGTTCCTTTAACCACTCTAGAAACTGGACAGTACAACATTATAAAAACCCACATTCCGAAGCAACTAACTGCTCAGGTCGGAAATGCACACCTGTAAGTCACACAGCGTAGGAATCTACCCTGTGAGGCCAAAGGTCTCTAGCCCTGCTGCCACTAGCTGCCAACAAGTGCCCAGTTTCCTCATCTGTTAAATACGGACAGTACAAGGATGGTTATACATCCCTTAACAATGAGGTGCATTCTGAGAAGTAGGTCCTTGGGGACCTGTAGGAAAAACACTGAGTGAAATCCGCCAAGCACAAATGGTGCAGGCCAAACACTCCTCCTGATGCACTCAAGAGCTGACGTAATATGTGATCAGTGAAGCAACTCCCCACCTACCACAGCATAGAATTTTGCCATAACTTTCTTTTTAATAAATAGAAGACACACCAAAACAGAAAAAAAAAATAAACTTAGGATATACATGACCCATGCAGTTATTTATGATCATTACCCAGGGACATGGACAGAACTGGATATGTTATTCTTGCAAGGCAGACGGCACCGTAGGCCTGCCCACATGTATTAGTCACTAACTCACTATGCTGTGATATTACAGAGTCGCTAGATAATAGAAAATTTTCAGATCCATTACAAGTTTATAGAGCTAACATCCTATGTGTGGCCATTGATCAAAACAGCCTTCCATGGAGCTTGGCAGTACCTCGTTTCTACTTTAGTCACTGGGCATTGTGAACAAGATGAAACTGGCTAAAACATGTCAAGTACTTAAAGTGTCTGGCCACAGCAGGTGCTCAGGGAAGAACCCCCAAGTGCTGTCACTATTATTTGATAAAGTCTGGCCATCTTGGAGATTAGGAGAACAAAGGAATCACACTGCTCTGCTCTTACCTACTGGAATCCTGCAAGCCTCTCTTCCAGCTAGTAACTGCATGCAAAAATATTTCTTTAAAGTTTTTATTAATATTTTATTATTTATTCTGTGCGTGTGTGTGTGCCTCAGCCTATATATGGGGGGGGGGTCAGAGGGCAATCTGCAAGAGTCAGTTCTTTCCTTTTCACCATATGGGTCCTAGGGACTAAACTCTAGGCAACGAGAGCCTTTACTCCCTGATCCACTCCACTAGCCCAACAATTCTATGTATATACAATCTGCATTTTTTTTTTACTCTTCATCAGTCTTAACTACTCCCAATCACAGATGCTTTATAGACTCTATTTGTTAAAATTTTAAATACCTTCCTTGATCGCCCATGAAAGGGAAGTACAACAGAATGATTAAACTGGGAACAGGGCAGCAGGGCAGAGCACAAAGACAGCTCTGTGGCCGCCCACCCACCCGTACTGTCACACACAGGGCAGCAGCAGGTTCTGTGGCCACCTCCTCAGAAACAGCTAACCAACTCCATTGTTCCCTGTGGAATTCTTACATCCCCAAAAGGCTCTATCGAGATCAGAGGACTCTGGCTCCTCCCTCCTGGACAGCGCTGAATTATTACTTCAAGGGGCTTTTAGGTTGCAACCACTATTTGAAATGCCAGGGAAACTGATGAAATTTCCAACCACTCAACTTGTTCCTTGTTTTAGACTGAAAGTCCAAGGTAAATTTAGAAAAGATATTAGTTATCCTGAGGAAATTTTTGAGACTGGAAAAATGAAGAAATTTAAGAATACCATAGGATAGATTTTTTTTTTTTGCTTTTTGTTTTTCTCTTAAATCACTTTTCCAAAATAGCCAATTAGACAAACAAAACACAAGAAACAACAAAAATCAATAAAGAAACTGGGACTGTCAGGAAACAATGACCCTAAGAGTTCTAGTTCATCCTCTCAGAAGACTCAGTTCCCTAGTTTTACAAGGGCTTCCCACACTCCTCTATCTGATCATCAGGTAATAAAGGAGCCAGTGATCCCGCTGTGCTCCGCACACTCAGTACGTTTCGCAATCCTGTTCTGAGAAACTCTTGGGGACCCTGGATAAATAGAAACAGAACAGTAGGGAGAGTTAGGTCTCCAAGTTGGCAATCTACAGCTCTCTGCTCCAAGGCATCGGGACCTTAGAAAAGGCACAGAAATTGGAATGTCTGCCTACAGAAGCCACTTAACTGCTTCTGTCAAGAAGGGTCTTATAAAAAACAACAGGAAGCCAAGAACAGGTCCATACCTGACAGATCCCAACCATCGAGATGGTGATGTCAGGCATAATAAAGCATATTGGCAAGGCAAGAATGTACACCTGTGAGAACCGGGGAAACTTGACAGGTTCCTGTTTTCCTAGCTCTTCCTCAGCAAGCTAATTGTGGTGACTGAACAGCTGACCCTGAGCATTAAAGAACAGCAATTGGCTGTACTGTACGGATCCGACGGCTGCTCTCCTGGGCGATGGGAAGACAAAATGACAGTAGTGCTTACATGCAGAAATATTCTGCACACAATGCAAATGCAACAAGGAGCCAGAGTGCATTTAAATGGGGAAGAGAGATGCTCTGCAGACTGGTGAGCCAGGATGGAGGGGGAAAGGACACATAACACACAAACACCCGTGTGACTCTGGTCACACTGCCATCAGAGCAGACTGTACCTTCACAGCTATAGCTGTATACGGCCACCGCTGACCTGTCCACCAGGTTCTCATCGTGATGCCAGCTCACCGCCATTTTCCCCATGCCAAAATAAGGCTCCTCTTTCAGGTATGGCATTTTCTGAGGATCCATGAAGTTTAGCAAAGTCACGTTGTAGGCTGCTCTGCTCTTAATGTCCACTTCATCATCACAGGATGACCCCATGCCGACCCTGGGGAACTCTGCCATGCACAGTGGCACAGCATCTTCATTAGCCTTCTCTTTGATGGCCAGCTCTTCCAAGGCCTGGATGGTCTCACCCTGCAGGTAGTCATTGAGTTTGAGGAAGGTTTGACATGCAGCAGCAATCTCAGCCTCTGTGTAATTGATGGTGCAGTCCTTAACTGGCCAAGGCACTGTGAAGAGTCTGGTGTTCAGGTACTTGTAGGTGCAGCCTGGGTCCCCAATGAGGATGCGAGACACTGGGGTGAGCACATCTTTGCCTTGGATTCTAACCACGTCCCGAAACAAGCAGCCATGCTTATGCAGTGTGAGGAAGGCCTCAGGGACCTCTTTATGCAGCTCCTCAGATATGCTGCCGGCTTCCCGGAGAACCAGTTTAGGATATTTCAGCTGCCACTAAAATGAAACCAAAGGGGAAAAATGGGTATAAATGGCTATTATCTTATTATTTCCAAAAGGCTGTTTTCTTTATAAGGGTCCAGGAAGAAATTAAACTACCTCGTGGCTTTTCCAAGCAGGGTTCATATCTTGCAGGTCTAAAAAGCAAAAACTTACACAAAACTGACAGGAGACCCTCTAGTGAGCACTGTCGGGCTGAAGCTCTAACTACTAACAATCTTCAGCACCAACAATAAATGAGAAGAATTTGGCCTTTGAATTCCCAGGCTTCCTGTGCCCACACTGCCCCACCTTCAATCTCTCTTGCATCCTTTGGCTTTGTAGAAAATATAATTTTATTTGCAAACTAATTATTGTCTACTGTCAATGTTTGCTCCATGCCAGGTTGTTCTGACTCAGCCAGACTGGCTAATTTCTCATGCCTTTACACACACTATCAGCCCCAGCCTACGAATACAACACTGGGGAAGCTTGCCCTGAGTCACACTGGTAAATGTCAGGCTGCAGTATCTGTCTGGCTCCGGTGGGGATGATCTTAACTATCTGACTGAACCCCTTCCAATTACTGGCAAACAGGCTTCTGGTTCAACACACTCACCTAAAGAAAACTCACCTCTCTGGAAGTGAAGACATTAAGTTCTATGAACACAAGAATCATGACAATTTGACTCATGACTACAATACTAGTGCCCAGAATATTCTACAAAAGGCAATTCTACTGGTGTCATGAGAATGGGGTACTCAGACAAATCCCACCCACTAATATAGAAACACACACAGACGCTGCTTTCCTGGCACCACTCTGGCTCCTTAGCACAGAATTTATGCTTGTCTCTATAAAGTTTAATCTGAATTGTTCCTTCAGTTTCAGGCTGAGTCCTCAAGGAAAAGCATAGGGATAGCAACCCACTCATTTGTCCTCAGACCACTGTTCTGTTCAGGCCTTCATGCATGGGGAGGTAACATGCTGGTTCCTGTGGGTGTATGCATGTGTACATGCAGATAGATGCACACCTGTGTGCTTATGTGTGCAGACGCCAGAGATCAAGGTCAGGCATCTACCTTAACCACGCATTGACAGGGTCTCTCACTGTTTGGTTAGGCTAGCTCCAGGGATGTGCCTGTCTCCACCTCCCCAGCATTAGAATGACAGACGTGCACCATGACTCATGGCTTTCTACATGGGTACTAGAGATACAAACTCAAGTCTTCAGGCAACAGGCTATCTGCTACTATAGCATAATCTAGCCCATTCTGGTTCATTTACAGAATGGATAGGGGGCAATCCTGCAAGATTTGACAGGAAGTATACAAAAGAAAAACAAATTCATCAAGTCTGACCATAGAAAAAAGAACTCACTAAATAAGTAGAATCTGATTGTCCTGCTCTCAGAAGCCTGAGAGCTAGATGATCATGGATATGACAGAAAAAGGAAGAGGTATGTGGAGCACTACTGGGGATGATCATGGATGTAACATGAAAGGGAAGAGACATGTGGAACACTCCTGGGGATGATCATGGATGTAACATGAAAGGGCAAAGGCATGTGGAACACTGCTGGGATGAACATGGGTGTAACATGAAAGGACAGAAGCAAGTGAACCACTGCTGTATATGACATGGATGTAATGGGAAAGGGCAGAGGCCTGTGGAGCACTGCTGTGTATGAATGTAACATGAGAGGCCAGAGGCACATGGTACACTGCACATGGCACACGGCTGTCCACTGTCAGAGGTTCACCCAGAAATTACAGTTTCTATACTTCATTTATCACAACTGCAAATTGGAGGCAGAAACAGCACACTGTTCTATAAC
>JAQHUG010000066.1:7161387-7171872 GCA_028555095.1 Dicrostonyx torquatus | reverse complement strand
AACAGCACACTGTTCTATTACACTGTCTAGGAAGACATTAATACAGTCTTGTTAGCAGAGAACATTAATGAACTTTGTCTCAAAACAAGGAAGGGAGAAAGTAGGGGAAGGAAAAATGAAAAAAAAAAGTTCTACAACTATTATTTTTTATACAACTAACAACAAATCATTTACTTATGCAAGATCTATTTTATGGTAGGCATATTATAGATAGTATGTCAAAGACAGTTTTTAAAGGATTAGTGGATTTGAATGTATGTTTTTTAAATGTTTGTACAAAATGAAACATACAATTAATAATCAAGCTCTGACTGAAAAAAATATTTGTAATCATATGATAAAAATCAGATTAGTATTCTTAATAAGAGGTCTAGTTATATGTGTAATATATATTATGTATATATGACACATATGTTGTATATGTATACACACATACACACACATATATATCACATATACACATAATAACAATTAAAGAAAAGGAGGCCACTAATTTAAAAAAGAGCAAAGATAGAAAAAGTCGTCAAAAGTTGAAAGTGCTACCCTCTGGGCATGTACTTTATATATTTTAATTTCGTCCTTTGACTTTTACATGATTTTCTAAAATAGATGTAAACTACTTTGAATTAAAAAAAATCAAGGAAAAAGACCATTTTAATTTATTTTGTTTATAGAAATTCTTACACTTGCCAGAAATTTATTCTTGATATGATAAGATGATAGAGAATCGTCAACCATCTCCACCAAAACGTCTGCGTTATTTGACTCTGCTGTGTCTGTCACACAAAAGGTTACTTTATTGTGATGAGAACAATTAATGAGAGTGGGCTAACTCTGCCATGGTCTCAAGGAAGATGAATCGGAGCAGACGCCTCCCCGACGTGTCCTCGTCTACCATTTAGACAGCGGTTAATCTAGTACCTGGTGCAGAGAACAGCCATGGAACATTAGTTATGAATTGTCTTTAGAGAACAGCAAGTAACTTTGGAGAAGAGATGAACATTAAATAATCTGAGTTCATCCTGTCAGGCGAGTAAGTTCACTTTCCGTTTAGACAGGTATATGAGGAACATCAGATAAAACACAGTAATTTGGAACAGCTGTTGGCAGACTTTCAAATATGTTAGCGTAATTTTTTTTATTAATTCTGTTAAAGTTTTCCTAGGGAGTACACAGTCATGAAATTATATTATCGCTGGTTTGGTTGCACACTATATTTCTTGAGCTCTATGAACACTTCTAGGGCATAAAAGATGATGTTTAGTTTCGTATTTAGAAAGGTATGGTAGCCACAATGTGCCAATATGCAGACCCTATCCAGTGGCTCAGAAGATCTGCAACGCTGGCTCTCCCGAGGTGAGGCTTTGTCTTTGCCGACTTTAATGCACTACATATGAATTCTATCTTCTCTCCTACTGGTCTGAAATTACTTCAATCGGAGAAGACAGGCATGGTGCTGAATGAGTAAAACACTCATTTACAGGAAGTGAACTCAAATGAGGCCCAAAAGAACTATCTTCTATTTACAGAATTTACCATCTGTAAGGAGCCTGGGAAATGCTCCACCTGACGACGTCAGTGGCCCGGTCTAAAGACTCCATTTATAACCCTGCTGTGACATCCTTTGCTGGTAACTCTTCATGCTTTGCACTCTGGCGCATCCTGCACACTGTCCTTTATGATATTTTCTACATAAATTTTATTAAAAAATACTTGTAACTTGGCAACAATCCCAACACTAAAAGGCTACACACTCACTTGGCCCAGCCTCCAGCTGTATGATGCCAAGTGGGACCCAGAGGAAGCACACTTCTGAAGACCTGTGTAGGATCTGTTACAGGGTGTCACAGCCAGGCTGGTAAAGCCAGAGCCCTGCTGGTGACACAGTGTTGGTTCAGGCATTGGTTCACTCAACAGCTCATGCTACTCTGTGTGTTCATGTAATACCCAACCAGCACTTGTTAGGCATCAGACACAGGATAAAGTCCATAAATATGCTGATAAGGATAAGTTAGGTCCTATTGATAACATCTCACATAACTGCATGGACAGAACGGAAAGTAATGGAGTAAGATATTACCAGGGCAGAAGTACAAGCACACTGTCAGGGGAGGACAGTTAGGAAAAGAAGTCTGGAAAAAAATCCTCATTTGGGGGCTCACAGACAAGTCAAACACACACCATCTGCAAAGCCCTAAGTTCCAAGAATGCAAGAGAACAAAACAACCGCACACTCTCTCCAAGCTTGTATTCTGGGAAGGAGAGCCACATACAAATGAATAAATAAAAGACAGCATATTAATATGGCAATGAGTGCTTTGGAAGAAAATGAAGTTCAGTGCACAGGACTGGGTTGCCCTGGTAAGTGCACATCTCACATCTCTCTGGCAAGGTGACCTGAGGCCAGGAGAAAGAATGAGGATGCCGGCCCCGCAAAGACCTGAATGAGAGAGCTGCAAGTGAAGGGATCACAGCACAAAAGTTTGTGGTAGGAATGTGCTTGGCTCATTCCAGAAAAAGGAAGAGGAAGAAGGCCACTGTAGGAAGAGGATGTGAGTTGAGGGGCTGGGTACACAGTGCTAAAAAATAAGTCAATGTCCAGTGCCAGGCTTCTAGGCGTCTACCCGGAATGAGCTGGGAAGCTACCAAAGAACTCTCAGCAAGAAAGCAGATAGGGTTAACTAAGAGAAAGCTCTGGGGTGGGGTGGGGTGGGGTGGGGTGTAGTGGGTTAGGGTGGGGTGGGGTGGGATGGTGAGTTGGCTCAGTGGGAAGAGCGCTTGCTGCCAATCCTGATCACCCATGTGATGGAAGGAGAGACTGACTCCCACCAACTGTCCTCTGGTTTCTATATGTGCACCATGGCACAGCACATGTGCACACACAGGCAAAATAAATGAATGAAAAAAATGTTAAGATTTCCCCAGATGTTATGTTGAAGCAGAGGAAGAACGGAGAAGCTGGGAGGCGATGGCTATGGGGACAGCGGCAGTTTTGGCCTCGGGAAGCAGCAGAGGCAGGAAGTGGCCAAGTGATACATTACAAGTGGGGCTTCCTGGGACAGTTACAGGATGTGCAGTATTTACATAAGGACACTTTTCTTAGGTGAGTAGGTGGCTGCAAAGGGTGCTGGCAGGAACAAAGCGGGAAGGAGCAGGGCAGAGTAGGTGGAGTACAGCAAGGTGTTCCCCAACACTGCTCTAGGTGCGGGTCAGATTCTGGACACAGAGGTAGTCTGGGTCTAACCTCAATAGCATTGTAAGTGATAAGCGGACATGCCTAGTCTGAACTTTACCTTGGAAACAAGAGACTCAACAAAAGGAGCAAAGCGAGGAGGAGGGAGAGGAGGTGCATACTGAACACACTTCTAACAGTGTTGTTCTGACGGCACCGCAGGGCACCTATCAGGATAGTACTGACACTCTATGGTGGGAGAGCAACAAGGGCTTCAACTGTGCTGGCAAAGGCAGAAATTTGAGACATTGCCAAGACCTAAGAACTGCCCAGAGGGCAGAAGCAGTGGGGAGCAGTTGGAGATAAGATCCCTAGTCTGAAGAACAGGACAAGGGGACCCCACTAGAGGAAAAAATGAGCCAGTGCTGAGAAGCACGGATCCTTAGTAAAATGTAAGTCATGCCTCCTGTCACCTCTTCTCACTCCTAGGCAAGTCCCCGCAACTGTCAGCATCTGACCTCGGAGCCTCTGCTCTCGGCTCTCGCTCCACCTTGGTAGCTTCATGTGTGTCCCCTTTCAAACACATCTCAGAACCCTTGCTCCTAGGCCAGAACTTCCCCTGTGTGCTTCCTGTCACATGGCTCCTTTCCATTCCTCCCACACTAGCCATCCCACAAGGAAACTCAAGAAAAGCAGGGATCTCTGTCACCTTTTGCAACATTATCTTTAATTCCTAAAACATTTAGAGCCTCGGTGGGGAGGCTAAAGCATGCAGTTAACTACCAGGAAGACTTTCAGGTAGAACTTTCTAGAAGACAGTCAGGACTGAGGGAGTGGTCACAAGTAAGCAAGAATGGACAGAATTTGGGGCCCCTGGAAAAGAGGCGAGTCATCTCAGAAAGACTAAGAGATACAGGAAAAGATGGAAGTAGGAGTGTAATCCAGAGAGCCAGATAGAACAATCCCTGGTCTGTAGACTACCTGCCCGTAAATCTCAAAAAGGCTTTAACCCTCTGTGTGCCTCAGTTTCCTCTGCTCCAAAGTGAGCTTTAGAGCAGCTGCCACGGAGGACGGTGGTATTTAAATGAGCTAATGTGTGCAGTGCTCTCGGAACAGCTGGTGCTGCCTGGCACAGAAGGAAAGCGCACAGTAAGAGACCCAGGGAACCACACTATTTCCCAGGGAGCGCACTGGGAACTGGGGAACAGCTTTGCCTTCAGACTGTGTCGCTGCTCATTTCCTGGTGTCCTGGGGCAGGCCAACAGAAACTCTCTGCTGTTGAGCTTCTACTGCTGGTTTTTTGGTTCTTTATTTCCCCAGGTGTTTTGAACTGGAACATGCCACAGAGAGAAGGAGAAACAGCCCAGTGTTGGAGTCGATCAGTTTGAGTCCTGCCTTCAGTTCCAGAGCCCAGACAGGAACTTACACTTTGGGTATCTCAAACTTGAGGGGGACAGTTCTGACTCCTGGAGAAATGAACAAGGCTGGCGTGACAACTAAATACAAGAGCGGTCACAAAACCCGACACTGCCTGGCATTGGCTAAGAGACAAGCAACATGCCCACATGGTAGGTGCATGAAATCAGAATCTTACACCAAGCCTGTGTAAGAGAGCCAATGTCAGACTTGAACCATTCATTCCCGCCATTCATAGATATTTTCAGTCACAGTGAATGGGTAAAGAAAACACTCTGTGTGTGTGTGTGTGTGTGTGTGTGTGTGTGTGTGTGTGTGTAATGAAATACTACATAACCACAAAAATGAAACTCTGTCATTTGCACCAACATGATTGGAACAAAAATATTAACTTGAATGAAACAAGCCAGACACAGTAGGACAAACAACACATGATTTCACTGAATCCTGTAGAATATAACTGAACACAGGTGTCTAGAGATGGGGAAAGAGAGCATGGAGCTGGGACAGAAAGAATTAAGGGACACGTGAAGATTGGGAAGGATGTCGGGGGAGAAGAGAAGCAGCCTTGAGAGCAGAAGGCTCACTATGGGCACATATACAGGAACACCACAGTAGACCCACTAATTTATACAGTAATATATGCTAATAACCACACACATTTTTAGTTTATCTCTTAAGAGAGTAAGTTTCCTCCAGCTGTTTTGTCGCTATTTTGCTTCTGGTTTGTTCTGTTTGCTGGGTCCGGCTCTGAGCTCCTGGGCTGGCTCTTTCCTGCAGTTCATCTACCCGGTGGCTGGGTCTGTGAGCATTCACCACAGCACAGCCTGTAAAAACAGAGCTTAACGGAAGCACTGGGCTTATTGGCAGATGAATTTAACATGATTAGGTACTGATCACTGATTTTTAGAATTAGTCTTGGGAAATGAGGGAGCCTGGAGGGGTTGTCTGTTTGCATCTGGGTTTTCCCCACTGTCCCTGGTGTGGGGACTAACTCTTCCCATGTAGCTCTTCATGTTGTTCCCACACAACAGTGAGGAGGAAGGGGCTGGAAGCTATACTGGGACAACTGAGGACCAGAAGGTATAGGTCAGCGGGAGTACTAACAAGCACTTCGAAGTGGACTGCTTTGCTGGCTTTAAAGGGGCTTTTAAAAATTACTTTTTCTTTACTGTAAAACAAGAACAAGTTTGGTGTGGATAATTTGGATAACTATATAAGCTAAAATGAGAGCAACCTATCACTACTGAATATAATATTTCTGTAATCATTCCTCTATTTCAAGATGCCATCTCTTGAGGACGTGTATATGTGGGTTAAATCAAAATGCAACCCCCCCAGATTCATTACATAACCCATTTTAGAAGTAACAAGATATCATGATCCACACCTGTAACTGTAGCCCTAAGGATGCCGAGTCAGAAGGATGGGCTGGAGAGATGGCACAGCTGTCAGTAGTATCTGCTGCTCATTCGGAGGAGCTTAGTCCCTACACTGGGCAGCTCACAACCACCTGTAACTATGAACCCCTCTTCTGGTCTCCATGGGCCTCTGCACACATCTGTACAGACACATACATTCACATGAACAAATAATCTATTTTAAAAATCAGCCTGGTGCCAGGTGGTGGTGGCACACGCCTTTAATCTCAGCACCTGGGAGGCAAAGGCAGGCGGATCTCTGTGTTCGAGACCAGCCTGGTTTACAAGAGCTAGTTCCAGGACAGGCTCCAAAGCCACAGAGAAACCCTGTCTCGAAAAAAACAAACAAACAACAACAAAAAAAAAATTAGCCTGAGCTATATAGTAAGACCCTGTCTCAGAAATATGCGCTAATATATTCGTCATTCACTCAAGCAAACTAAGGATGTGTTGGACTCCAGGCACTGAAAAACATGCAGAAAATTGGAGAAAGAAGCATATTTAAACACAAAATCATCTCAGGAGCTAGCGTTCAGTTGACAACACTTGCCTGGCATGTGTAAGGTTTTGCACTCAGACTGCCAACATCACACCAAAACAAAACAAAATTAACACTATTAAAAATGGGTGAGAGGATAGAGATAAAGAACAGAGGGAGCAGAGGCAAGTCTCTGGGGCTCAGGAGGTTCAGAAAAATTCTATGGAATGGCCCAGTAACGATTTGCAGCCTCCAGCACATAGGTTCTGAAAGGAAGGGAACACACTGACCGACAGAAGGTGGAACGAGAAGGCTCCATGGGGGAAGCTGCAAAGCTACTCGGAGGAGGGGCAAACATCCAGCAGGGGTGAATCCCAAAGGACTGAGAGAGAGGATGCAATGACAGTTCACTGTAGACGTGAAGCAAGGGGCTGGCATGATTTCAGGGACAGCCAGGGCAGAGGAAAAAATCCTAGGCCTGAGAGTGCCCATAAGCTGAAGACAAGGTCTTAGAAATGAGTGACCTAGAAATCAGATTCCAGGTGGGCAAATGCCTTCTACCCTGCCTTGATTGTCAAGGTTACTATGGACAAGCCGGCACTACCAACGGCGAAATGGTTCTAGTCCCATATTTCAAATATATGTTCAAACAGGAAAAAAATACGTGAAATTTCACCATATTTTGCTCATCTATTTTGAAACAAATTCAGTTTTTCTTTCGGGACATCATCCATCTTAACCACCCCCCACACACACTCACCCATGGGCTTGAGTGAGAATTCTCCCACTGAACCCTAGTCAGAGAGGCACATGAACAAACACAGTGAGCCTAATCAAGCTAACTCAGGCACTACCTGGGGGGTCCGGAACCATAAGGAAAGAGTCCACCAGCCTCTTCTACAACCTCAGATGCTGAAGACCACACATATCCCTTGAGCTGTCCAAGTCCTCCCAGGCTATCAGGTTAGAACCAACTCAGCATGAATACACACATGGGAATGTCAAACCCAGAATCCCAGAAAAAATAAAATGGTCAGGGACACTTTTTGAGGGGCTGGGCACACCAACATGCTTTTAGATTTCTACGTGATGCCAATAAATCCCCTTTCTCATTCCAATTTGAGTGATTTTGAATTTTTTTAGTCATATATAAGGAGGAGTACAGAATTCAGAGTTGGAGATGCAGAATCCCAATACGGCTATTCGATGGGCTAGGCACAGCGCAGCACACTCTCAAGGTACAGCTTCACACAGAGGGCGAAAGCTTCACAGAGGAGCTAAAGCCACCCCGCATCAGGAGGAGAAGACAAAGTTATAGTCTATGCAGGACAAAAACAAAAGAAAACAAACAAAAAGCCAGTGTGAGCAGAGAGGGGCAAAGGTAGGAAGGGCCATGGATGCTGGGGAGGAGAAAATGGTGTGCTGTGCCTAGACGGAGTCCGCAGAGACAGCAGCCTTTTAGGGAAGGCATTTGCTCTGCAGCCTCCGCACAGCCTGGGATCAGGCCCAGCAACTTCACTGACCAAACACGGAGCCTACAGACTGGTAAAAGCATTAAAACATCTTACCTGCTGATAGAACTCATCATCTTTAGGGGTCAGGTAAGGAAGCCAAGTGTCTTCAAGCTCCTCAAGAAGCCTCAGTTTCTGGTTAAAATAAGAATTACATGTTACTGAGTATAAAATGACTTCAAATATAGGCCAATATATTATTTTCCAATAAAACACACACAAAAATCTTAATGAACTTGAGTGTGTAAACTTTTAAAGATATACATTAAGGGCCAACTATAAAACAGACCAACTGAGTCATACACATTTTAAATTTAAGATGTATAAAGCATTCTTTCAAAATTAGTTCTGCTCCCTGTCACATTTCATGAGACAGTTCCATTCAATCCTCTGGCATCTTTGCCATCGGGGCCTTTTTCATGCCCTGGGAGACCTACAAATCAGTCCATACAGTCTCCCAGAATGAATCTTGCTGCCTGTACAACCTGAGACTCCATTAAGCTGCCTGTGACCCCAACCCTGGATGCTGGGGGAGCTGCAATGCTCACTCCTCCTGTAAACCCTTACTTGGATGTGCCCACTTGCAGTAGTGCTGTTTTTTAGATTTGTTTTATTTTAGGTATGTAAGTGTTTTGCCTGCATGTATGTATGTGTACCAACATGCATGCCCGGTGCCTGTAAAGGTCAGAAGAAGGTGTCTGGCCTCCAGGAACTGCAGTTGCACATGGCTGTAAGCCGCCACGAGGGTGCTGGGAACTGAAGCCATGTCCTCTGGAAGAACAAGCACTCGTAACTGTGGAACCATCTCTCCAGCCCCAAATAGTGTCATTTAAAAAGTAATCTCTCATCTCAAACATTGCCACAAATTTATGGTAAGCCTCTTTGCTTTCTTATCCAGTTTTGAGGTACCTTTTTGTAATTATCCATCCAGCATCATCTAAGGCTGTTTCAGAAAACCAAGTCTTCGTCAGACAGCACTGACTAATATGACAGGTAATTGCAACAAGAGATTTTGCAATGCTTCACCTTATATTCAGGCATCTACATAGCCCATGTTTGCATGTAGCATATACAATGTGAGTATAACATGCACACACACACACACACACACACACACACACACACACACACAGAGAGAGAGAGAGAGAGACAGACAGACAGACAGACAGACAGACAGACAGACAGACAGACAGACAGAGGTTCATACTAATTATCTGGAAGAAACAATAGCAGAAAGAGCATCACCAGGGCCATTGTTAGGCGGCAATGAAACACTATAAGAACAGGAAGGAGTGTCTTCGCTCCAGACCAGTGCAGGCCTACCCAAAAGATTACGGCTTAGCACACACAAACTCCTGTAACTTCATAAGTCACTGATTTTATGCAGCGCACACTCAACCAATCAGACATGGCAGCCCAGAGTGTTATCCCCCCACACACACACCAAGAAAGCAGCCTTCACCCACAAATCTATCATAACCAGAGCAATTCCGAGTAAACACCCCCTTTTGACCCAAAGGACTTTCTAGACCTTTTACATTACAATCCAAAATAGATAACACAAAGGAAATAGAAATCTCACTAGCACACTTATAAAAACAAAACAGTGCGTTCCATCTGCACATGATTCCACTCATCTAATCAGTCTTCCATTTTGATGGCATTTTCTTACCCATAATGCTGAATGACTTCCTAATTAAAGTGTGATCACTGCTCATTAAGAAAGACTTAGAAAAGTAGCATAGGACAAATCATTTAATTTACTAATTAGGTAATGCTTTCTCTGCTCTCAGCAGTAGCCACTATTACAGTTAAAAAAAATAAAAAACGAATGATATTTCCCTGAATATACATTCTCACACTTATGTACTCTATCACTCACTACCTTAACCAAAACCCTTCAATTTCATTTGAAGCTCAGGGAAGCCTGCATCCCCTGTGATCCTTTTACTGGTTCTTAGGACTTTTTATAAACACAAAGCACTACAATATTTATAAATGCCACCAGAAATTAAACACTGAATAATTCAGAAGGTCCACCTTACAGATGCCACCTTAAAAGTCTCTGCATGAGAGTCTATCATTAAAGCTAATCCATGTATAAGAATATATATATATATATATATATATATTTCCAAGAGAAAATCCATACTCCATCTAAGACAGGCTGAAGAGCAAGAGATCTGTCTCAGAGGCCAACAAGCATCAACAGAGGATCGACCTCTTTGTAATTAATACTTCAAGTAAATTACTGTGAAAACACATTTCTCAGCTCAGCTGAGGTGCAGACCACCAGACATGTGTAAGGCTGAAGACACCCAAAAGGCTGCACCAAAGGATAAAATTCTTCAAGAACGCTCCTACTATGGAGAAAGCAGAACAGCAATGGCCTTCCTCTACAGAAATTCAAAACATTCTGCTTCCGTTGTTATTTATGTGTGTGTGTGTGTGTGTGTGTGTGTGTGTGTGTGTGTGCGCGCGCGCACG
>JAQHUG010000066.1:7138976-7155380 GCA_028555095.1 Dicrostonyx torquatus | reverse complement strand
CACCTGCCCTCGCCTGTGCTCACCTGCCCTCGCCTGTGCTCACTTGGAAACTCATAGAAGATAGAGCTCTCCTCTGCTTCTCAAGACCCACAAACCAAAATAAACTATAGCCCTCCTGAGGTTAGGAGATTTCTTTCAATTGCCCTTTACAAAAAGTGAAGTTTCATGGCCAAGCCCTGGCTTCAGCGGGTTAGTCTACTCCACACCCACTGAATTTGCTGTCTCAGATCCAGAGGCTCTACGGGATCAAGGTTTTAACCCGGCTGACTACCCTTTCTGGACAGCTCCTTCTGGGGCATAGTGCCATCTTCTTTACAATCTTGAAATAATCATCTTCGTTTATTCCTTTAATGTCTTACACCTGCCATCTACGTATCTGAAACAGAGGGCACGCACATACTGTGATACCTTAGCAGGAAGGCACAGAATTCTTTAGGATAGAGATTCTTAGCAGATTGCCCAGGCTGAAGTGACTCACGGGACCTTTAAGGTTTCCCACACAGTGAATCTGGCCTCCTGCTATCAATTCACATGTTCATCAGTAGTAAGTCCCATCTTTGCATTTGCTCAAATAGCACTTACTACCAAACTTGTACACTTTTGACAAAATGACTAATAAAAAACAAGTGCTCTTGCTCATTCTCTGTGCGCCAGTTGAATAACTTTTCAGACATCTCTTAGTGAGATTCAGGACAGGGTCTTTTATCCACTCCCCACTCCCCGCCTCCACCCTTGTTTATGCGTCTCCTTGATCTATAGCTACGCAAGACATTGAGCTCAAAGTCTATGTAATTTGATCATTTAGCCTTTCCTTCATTTCTCCTTTTGCTGAGCAGCTGTCTAGAGAAGGACTGGGTCTCCAGCGGAGCTGCCTTCATGCACCCCAGATAACATGACACTTTCCATGTACTCCTTAATTAAGGCAGCAATACTTGGCCTAGGATTCGACCAAGCTAGCTGCAGTGTTTCTTGGTCTCAAAAAGTTCTCTTTCAAGGGAAACTTTTTTAAACTCAACAAAAACCACAGATTCAAAATAACATACTTGAGTTCTTTATATAACTTGCAAACCAATCTACTTGCCCTATTAACTTTAACATTTTAAAATCCTCAGTTATGATCATCAGTTAGGGGAATGTATGTAGTCCAAGTTTCAACTGGGAAACAGTCTCCTGAAGAAAATTGTCGAATTGATGAAAAAGTAACTAAAGTAAAGAAAAAGGAAAGAACTGGGAATTAGGAGTAAGAGGAAAAGACTAAACACTTTTGGGGAGAAAGTTATATAGCTAAAGAATATGATATTGCTGTGAAAGCAGTACATACAACAAAACAGTACGCAGGCCCTTTCCTGAGGGTCAGGGACTCCACACAGTCCCCTGCACTGCATGCAGCACTGAGGTCTCGGAGCTAGGCCCATGGCCTTCTGCTGAAAACGGACGCCACTCACTGAGGCTCTCCTTCACCCTGAGCACAGGCCAGGACTTTGTAAGAGAACAGAACCACCAAGGCCATCCCATCCCAAGCCTAATGAGCATCTGTAGAATTGAGAAAACCCTTGCACCCATTCTAGTTACATCCAAGCTCTGAGGACCTGACAATACACCCCTGTGACACTTCCAAGAGGAAAAATCCCTCCTGTTCAGAAGAAAAAGCCAAGTTCTCTCAGCTGTGTTCTCTTGGGCACTGAACACCCTGAAACCATACACCTTGGCAACCCATCGAAAGGTCTGATGATGGAGCTCCATGAGACTTCACCATGTGGCTGACCAGGTTTTAGCACAAACAGCACTCTCCCGCCAGCAGTCCAACTGTAAATAATCACACTTGAGACCAGTAGGAGTCCTGATTCCTTTGTAATTATACAAAGCTTCAGCCATTAAACCAAGATCAAATAGCCCGCCATGGGAAAGTGGATGAGCGTGCTACTGCCATAGAGCCATCAGAAGCGACCTCCGTGAGGGCCATCCCATAATCCTGTGCTCGCCAGTCCTGCATGGGCCCTCTGCTGCTCCCAAAGCAAGTGCCACATGATCAGACAGTAGACATTGCCCCTTGAGTAACAGCATGAGACATGGTGTTACCTTAACAACAACTGCTTAGCTCCTGACACAGTTATATCAACTAGTAGTTCTGTCTGACAGTATGAAAATTAAGAGAAGAATAGCTAAAGGAATGGCTTATTTAAAAACTACCATAGGAGTTTATAATATAAAACAGGATTCTAGAAAGTCAATATGCTCTTTCTATTTTCACTACTTCTTGACTGAAGCATCAACTAGAACCCTGGAACTTAATTAGCAGACATTTAATCTTATTTCCGTACATGCATTTGATGCTCCAAAGTTATTGTTTCCAATTACACTATGAGAATAATCCTAGCGTATTAGTTATTTCTCTCACTGTTGGGACAAAACACCTAAGTAAAATAACACGGGAAAGGTAGAGAGAGGTGGTCGGGGCTCACAGTCTCTCATGGCAGAGAAATCCTTCAGGCTGCCTACTCTTAGAAGGAGGTTATTAAGGGTAACTCTCAAACCCTCACGTTTGACCCAAATCTATATTTAAAACTGTCTTAAAATTTTCACCAGCACCTGGGATTCAGAAAGACCAAAATCAAAGTCAGCATCTTCCTTTCTGGCATCTCATGCTCCAATTTCTCCTGTTTCTAATCCCATGTCAATAGCACCGTCGGCCTAACACGTAATTCAGAATTGCACTCCCCTGCTCCTCTTCCATCCCACTTACATTTATTACCTATCCCCCTTCAAGCAAAGACAAGGACTCAAAGCATCTGTGCTCACAGAAGCATTGCTCACAAGAGCCCAGGATGGAAGCTACCCAGAGTCCATGTGCATGAATGCTAAGCAAGCTGCATTTATGCACACCAAGAAATATTATGCAGCCTTAAAAAGAAATAAATTTATACATATACACCACAGATGAATCCTGAAGAAATTACCTTAAATGAGAGTAAACCAGTCACAAAAGGACAGATTTGTATGATTCCAAAGGCGTTGGGTACCTAGAACTGTTCAATTTAAAGATGTAGAAAATTGGGACTGGAGAGAGAGTTCTGTGGTTAAGAGCACTGGCTGCTCTTCCAGAGGACCCAGGTTCAATTCCAGCACCCACATGGCAGTAGAGAGCTCTCTGTAACTTTAGTTACAGCACTCTCTTTCATCTTCCATGGGCACTGCATGTACATGGTACGCATACATACATACCAGTAAAACTGACACATAATAAAATAAGTATTTTAAAAAGAGAGCTAGAAACTTACCATCATAGTTACTGGGGTTGAGGGAAAACAGAAATGGGAAGCTATTCAATATCTAGAAGGTACGGTGCATACAAAGTCACAATGTGTGATGATGAGAAGCTGGAGAGGGATGGTGGAGATAGGTGCACAATGGATCAGTCGGCTAAGGGTACCAGGCTGCTTCATTAAAATAGCCATTTTATGTGTATTTTGCTGCAATTTTTCAGTGTTAAAATACTATGAAAAGTACATGAGACAGAAAGGAAGGAAGGGAGGAAAGAGGGAGGGAAGGAGGGGGTTTAAAGAAATTAAAAGCTCAGGAAGCTAGGAGTCACAGTACTCAAGAGCAGCTGATGTCCGCTGATGTGCTTTCTAAATCAAGGAGGATCTTGAGGTTCTGAGGCCTGTGCTAGTCTTCAAATATGGAACCATGCATGATTTTTCTGGCATCATGAAATGAGCCAAAAAAAAAAAAAAAGGAAATTACAACTGCCTAATCATAAATGAGAGCCTCCTCTAACTTCAAAGTTAGGAAACTTGAATCAGATTCCAAGAGAACCGTGAAGTGTTCCTAGGCCGAGGGAGCGGAGGAATCTTAAGTACAAACCACAGGTTTTACAGCTCCATGACAGCTTTCTGAAAAGACAAGTAGTACTTGTTGCTTTTGGAGAACAACCTAGATCAAGAGTGGGGAGGGTTTTGCCCGTGTTCTCCGAGCAGTCTGAAGATCTTAGCTCATGTTGCAGTTCATCACTGCTCTGCCCGCTAGTTACATTACACACGAGACGGTGCCAATGGCTCCATTTACAGGGTATCTCTCCCATGCAGAAAATTCAATCTAGGCTGAAATGTGGTACATGAAATCTCGGCTTTGGAGGCATGTCAGTGAACACATTCCGATAGGAAACTATGGCAGCAAACATGGACATTTTAAGGCAGACAACTATGACAAATCTTGAGCTATTACCAAGCTCTCCCTTTGTAGTGCTTTTCAGTTTTACAAACATACTACACTCTTAAACTAACATATTTAATTTCCAAAGTGAAATGTGGCATGTGATTAACTTACACAAAGGCCTGGTTCTCATTTCTTACATAATGTGCATGAAGGAGAAAAGACAGTGTGTGTGCACATAACTGACACAGCATAGGACAAGCCAGCAAAGGACACAGCCTCAGCCTCGAGATGGAAGAAGCACAGTACAGGGAGAGGTGAGAAGGAGAAAACACCAACCATCCCCAAGAATTTAGGGTAAGACAGAAACTAGGCATAAATAAAATCCATTTTATACCAGGAGCACACAGCCAAAGATAAGAGAAGGAAGTTAAAAGGAAAGGAAACAAAAATGAAAGAGAAACAATTGAGGGGTAGAATGTCCACCACATTTTAAATTACTTAAACTTAGGAATCTGCACTTTTCTCCGATAGGCCACACATTCTAGAGATGTTGAATGAACATCACTGGATGGAAATACAGCCTATTTTTTTTCCTTCATCGCTTGTCACCCAGTCATTAAACAAACCTCATTCAACAAAAGCGTGGCATTTCTGAACTACCCACCATGGTTAAACAAAGGCAGGGAGGCGGAATGAGGGCACGGATGGACAAGGGGACACACAGCCCTAGAATAAACCCATGTCTCAGAGTTAGTGGAACACCTGACTGGACTTGGAGAGTGAACACGTGCTCCTGTTCTGAGCCTAGACTCACATGCCTTCTCTCATGCAGTGGGGTGCTTTAGCCGTGATTTCATTTGACTTGTCTATTTTGCTAGGAACACACCCTGCCATCTAAGATGGCAGAGGTTTGGATAATTAGTTAAATGCACTAGTCTTACAGGGAGAAAAAGTAGAGTGAAAATCTGAAGGGTTGAGGGGATTAATTTACCAACACAGCATTAATCAGTCCTCCCTGCTTAACATTAGGTCTCAAATTTAATCTGTGCAACTAAATATGAGTCTATTAAAAAGAAGCAAGCGACTGATGGCAATTCTGAAGGCTATTCTTTTATTTATTTTTACATTTGAGTTGGCCACTTAAATGTGAGCCAAGTTACAACTTAAGTTAGTGGCTAATGGGCAAATCCCCAGACTCCTCCCTTATCCATAAAGTGGTAGGAGCCAAACTCCACATACAGACCCTTCCAAGGCATTTGTAGACTACCAGCATCAGCGTATGTTAGCGAATGTTGGTTGCCTTTCCTAAAAAGAGGAACCAGCAGTCACGTGTCAACTCATCTGCCAATATTAGAGCCATTTTCACCTGACTGTCCCTTTGTTCCATAAGGTGATGGTGCAGAAAACAAGGGGCCCTAAGACACACGTGTTGGTAAGCAAAGGCTGCTGCCTAGGAACTGGAGGTTGGGATTTTGACAAGAATGCTGGCTCTGAAGGACGGCGCTCATGTCAGAAGGCTGCCTTGCTGCCCTGGGCTCCAACAGCAGGGGAGCCTAGCCGACTTAAGGCCAATGGCTCCACAGCACCAGCCACCGGCACTGCAGCGCGTGTCCGTGCTCCTCCACTCTGCTTCTGAAGGCTACCTATTAAAGCCTCAGAGTTACAGAGACTACCCAAACGGATCGCTGAGCTCACTGCGGTCAAACGATACCTAGAATTATTCAGACATCTGCGAAGTGTAACTGGCGCTCGTGTTTGTAAGAAAGCATATTATCGCAGGCAGTAGAACTGAGACCATCTCTTCAGAAACCCACTTCATTAACAAGCCTGAATGATTTATTTTATTTTTATTCTGCCCTGATCTGCCAAAAGATAATGTGAATCCACTGCCATTCTGCCTTGAATGCATGCTGTCAGAAGTGCCTGCGACAACCCATCACTCTGCCATGCCCAACAACCCCACGGCTGGCCTTCCCACAACCACTATCACCTACACTTCAAAGAGCAGTTTTTCTCTCATAGGACCTACTACCTCCTAATCAAAAATAGAATATGTGCATCAACTTCCTTATGAGATCCCACCACAGAACCATGTCCTCCATTTCATGATACCTTCCCAGTCCACGGACCTCTCATCCCCAGAGCTACCGGCTCCACACAAGTCACTGTGAAGCCACACACAGTACTATAACTTTTCCTCCTGGTTTTCTTCTCATCCCCTGCTTAGGGTCTGTTCTCCACACAAGCCACAGAAACCTTTTTAAAAAGCATACTGAACCATACCACTTGATATCATTTTCTTTCTAATGAACTCCACGGATGATATGGGAAGTCCTTCTGTCTATGTGCTGTTTTTAACGAATAAAGAAAATGCTTTGGGCCTATATCAGGGCAGAACAGAGCTAGGCAGGAAAAGCTAAATTGAATGCTGGGAGAAAGAAGGCGGAGTCATAGAGATGCCATATAGCCACTGCTGGGAACTGACAAGCTGGAACCTTGCCAATAAGCCACAACCATGTGGTGATACACAGATTAATAGAAATGAGTTCAATAAAGATGTAAGAGCTAGCCAATAAGAAGCTAGAGCTAATAGGCCAAGCAGTGATTTAATTAATACAGTTTCTGTGAGATTTTTCGGTTCTGAGCGGCCGGGACAAGCAAGTGGCCTCTGCCAACACACAGACATCAGTGCAAGTCTGGGACTCTCTTGCCTCATCAGAGCACAGCCTACTCCATGTCATACAGACCTTTATTGCTTGCCTCCCAGCTTTCTGCAACTGTCCCATCTCTTCATTCCCCAACCATCCTAACAAAAATGAGCTTCCTCGTCCTAAGGGCTAACTTCTCACCCAGTGGAATAGAAGCTCACAAAGCAAAAACCAAGCAGACTTTCTTCATTCTTCTATTCAAAAGTAATTTTGTCTCCACACTGGGTACAGTGTGGCTGATGTCAGTGGGTCTCTGTGTGAACCACAGAGGCAAAAGTCCCTTTCACAAGCACTAAGGCTGGGTGCCGTGAGGCTGGAGTTCCCACACAGAAGTGAGAATCGTCAGCTTCACTATGCTGCAGCAGGACTTTTACATTTCCATTAAAGCCATGAACGGTTTATGCTTAATGCTAATGAATGAACCCCACGGAGACCATTTTCACACAGGAGCCATGGTAATGATGACAGGTCAGCTGTGACACGTGTGTAGAGACGACTGCTGTCCAAACGCGACCTAAGATTTACCAACTCAAAGAAATCGGTTTTCTTTCGAGTTCTAGCCTCTTTTAATTTCTCTTGAATCACGACCCTTCCAACTTCTCCCCCACAGTACCCCACAAACTCCAGACCATCTTGACAGAGGCAAGTGTACTGTAAATACTGAAATACCTGTGACTACACCTGCAATATGCAAATTCTAACTCCAAATATAGTCCCCATTGTTTGAGTTCCGGAAGGAACATCATTTACCTATTCAATGATGGTAATGAAACCTACTTGGCAATTATCTGTTAGGTTTGTCACACCCAATTTAGCACTTCAGCAATTATAGTGAGGAAGGCCCAAATGTGAAACCATTTAAGTCTAGTCTTCATTTTGCTGGTGGGATGCCCTGAGTTCTACCCAGAGGAGCCTATCAATGCCAACGCCTTGACAGCTCACCTCGCTGCAGGTCTGCTGACACAAGTCTAGCTAGCTTTCCTCTGGCACAAGGCAGAGAAATCCTAGGAAAGTACAATCCACCTCTTTTGTTTCATCCCCCCCCTTACAAAAATAGTAGTTACTCTGAAAGTCACCATGTCACCAATCCATACTCAACTTATATGATGAATCTGGCTAAACTAAGGCAGGCATATTCCCACTTTCACTATTTCAACTCCAGAAATCTCAGGGACTTTTTGGAATGCACTACCAGCAAGCATGCTATTAGACTCATCATGAGTGAAATGCACATAAAATCTCTGAGAAAGATTTATTAATGTAAAATATGTGGGCCAAGTTCTAAAACCACATTTTATGGGGTTTTTTTTTTTTTTTGGTACGGCTTCCAAGGCAACACAGGTCCTACTGATCCAGGAAGTACAGAAGAAAATCCTGAAGGGCTGTGTGCACTGTTTCTAGGCCACTGATGCAGAGTGCACATCAGCCAGGTTTAAAAAACACTTACGGAAAACTGTAAGTAGATGTCTTCAGAAGTAAAGCACCAAAACACACAGGACATGTGTGTTAAAAGTCTGAGGGCAGTGGTTCTCAACCTGTGGGTTGTGACCCCTTCGGCAAGCGTCTATCTCCAAAATTATTTACATCATGATTCTTAGCAGTAGCAAAATTATAAAGTTATAATTAGTTATATATAATTATATATATAATTAGTTATATATAGTTATAAAGTAGCTATGAAAATGTTATGGTTGGGGACACCACAGCAGGAAGAACTGTATGACAGAGTCGCAGCATTAGGAAGGCTGAGAACCACTGCTCTAGGAAGTCATGAAGCATGTACTCCAATTAAATTTCAGAAATAAACACTGCAGACCCAGTGAGCTCTTGTGATTCTGACCTGCTAATCCTGACTGTGCTGTTGTTTTGTAGATGGGATCCTTGAAGTCGATCCCATCTCTCACTTATCTCTGTGTCTGCTATGGTGCCTCACATACAGTGGGTTCACCAGCGTTCACTAAAGACGGGTGAAATCGCAAGTATCCTGACAGTATTCAGACTGCCAGGGAAGCTGGGCATAACGGCTCATGTCTCTAATCCTATCACTCAAAGGGCAGGAGAATTCATTACATCAAGTTTGAAGCTAGTATGAGCTACCTGGTGAGTTCCAGACCTAAATGTTCTCTACAGTGAGGCTGTCTCAGAACAAACAAGCATCCAAAGAAATTGTCAATGTCAACTTACGACACAGCTAAAACACACAAGGTAAGGAATGAGCTGACTAGGAAAGAGATTCCCATCCCTGTGGGATCTCTACCTGAGGAAGATGGAGGAGGACCGATATCAATATTCATAAACAAGCCAATTACATACAGTAACGAGCATCACCCTGTCATTAAAATGGGCTGCATTCCATCCCAAAGGCTTTTAAGTCCAGTGGATGTCAGTGAAAGGTACTGATTTATGAAGAACCTGAAAAATGTTCACCTGATTTGGTAAAAGCTACGCATCTGGAGTTCTGCCACAGTACCAACTCGGGGCCTGAACACCTGAATCACAAGTGTGATTGAGCAGCAGTTCTCAACCTGTGGGTCACAACCCCTTGGAGAGTCAAATGACCCTTTCACGGGGGCAGCCTAAGAGCATCGGAAAACACAGATATTTATATTACGATTCATAACAGTAGCAGAATTACAGTTATGAAGTAGCAACAAAAATAATTTTATGATTGGGGGTCCCCACAACATGAGGAACTGTATCTGGAGTCCAACAGACTGCAGGTGTTCTCAGAGGCAGGAGGAGCCAGATGAGTAGGGCCTGTCCTCCGGCAAAGAAGGACCGTAGCTCATGTGCAACTCAGAGCCACTGAGGCTCTTAAGCACAGAAGTAACACAAACTGACTTACAACTTTAAACCATGAATCCACCTGAATGGGTTACAAAAGACTGTGTGTGAAGATCTAAGGCAGACGACCACACAGCGTGAGATAAAGGGGACCTGGTACACACTTATCCCTGTCGCAGTAGCAAATCCTCCGTGAGAATTAGGCAAGGCTGTACAACACGCCAGCAAAGCACACAGCGTGTGTGCTCTCAAGTACTCTCCCTGGTGAACATGCACAGATAGGGGTTTGGGGACTGACTATAAATTACCACCAAAGGACTGGGTCTCTCCTGCCATCCCTGCCCCCATTTCTCCAAAGAAGCTGATGGCTTGGACAGTAAACTGGGAGTGTACCAAGTTCAGAACACAATGGAGAATTGATCATTAAAGGAGCTGGACTCTTGAATTAGAACTGAAGCTGGGTGCCAAGCTGAAACACAAAGGACTCAGTCTTCTCGAACAACAAAGACCGGTTTGCAGGAGCCTCTGTTACACAATCCCCTCCGCTCACCTTAAGGCACTTGGCTGGAATCTTTTTTAATAGAAAGGACAAACTCTTGAGTAAATGTAGTAATTGTTCCAATGATGTGCCCCAACCACCCAAGAAGTTAAAAAAAGAAACTGGCAAATTGGGAGTCTTCTATTACATGCTCGCTTCATTGCTGCCTTGTGTCTAGAATCTACTCCGGCAGCGAAGGAAGCTGCTCTGTGGAGCTCTGACAGTGTTCAAGGTTCAGAGACCGTTGGGCAGAAGCAAATCCACACGAGCAAACACACAGAAAGGCTTGCAGTGGGACAGCGACTGAAGGAGAGTGTGCTTGCTGTCCCAAACAGGGCTTGCTCTGGAAAAGGCCTTCCTTACAAAAGTCTCCACAGCGGGACCCTGTGGCAGCAACAGTCATTTGATCAACATTTGATGCTGGCGATCAGTCTCCTAAGAAACAATAACAACTTAGGAGCGTGTTTATCACCAAAGGTAGATTTGAAAAAAAAAAAAAAAAAGGACTCTTCCTACATTTGGAGAGATGATCAGCTGTTTTGAGCTTCCTGCTCTTTCGGAGGACCCAGGTTCAGTTCCTGGCACCCACATGGCGGCTGACAGTCACCTGTAACTCTCCTGCTCTGTGGGCAGAGCTCTCAGGTGTACACAGGCATACACCTAGACATAAAATACAAATAAACACATCTTTAAAAACTAAATTTAAAAAATGTAAAGTAAAGCAGGAATTCTGATCCTAGGCTAAGAAATGGAAGAACAGGAAAGAGATTTTCTTCTCTTGATGGCCTAATTCTGGCTAAGTTCCAGGATCAAGAAGAAATTAACCTTAAAAAAATAAGCTTGAAGCTCTTCTCGCACTCTGAACACTCCCTGTTGAAAGCTTCCCAGCTAGTCTCTGGTCTGCTGGTTTGGCAAAGGGTCCACAGAATCAATAATAGTAATCTCATAATATTAGTATTTGCTTGTTTTAATTTGTGGTTAAAAAGAATGCATGATCTCCATGGGGACACTTGAGAAACACAGTGGAAGAGCAGTCTGCAGACGCTGCAGGGACTGGGGTTTAAAGGAAAAATGCTAGTCAGTTACTAAATTTGAGTGGATGGAAGCATGAGCCCTGGGTACTATAGGTCATTTTAATGGACAATTTCTAAGTTGTAAAAAGACTATTATAAATGATAAGCAAATGATGGATATGCTAATTAGTTTCACTTGGCCATCCCACAATATACGCATGCACCAGACATAATGGGACAATGTATTCCATATACACAATCATTACTTGTTAATTTTGAAAACTGGCATTGTTTAAATAAATAAAAACTGTCCTTTGTCAAGTTTCAGTATAATATCAAGTAAGAATATGAACATTTAACACTAAGAAACACATTCAAATATTCTCCTCTTCAATACCTGATGGAGACTTGTTTGTTCAAATGCTTCAATCAAAACAACACATAACAACAGTGTGTAAAATTAGATATGAGAACACAGCTTGCACCATGCTAGACAATAAGGAGATATGCCAGTATGTAAAATAACATCACTCTTTTTGATCATTTTTGTATTGGAAAAGTTACCTTTCATAAAAAAGTCACAGTCTCTGCTATTATTAAATGAATAAAGTTGTTTTGTAATTCTTCTGCTTGGTTCCAAACACAGTAACTACACAGACAAACCTCCACATAAACAAGAGGCTTGGGGATCATCAGTTAACTTCAGTACAAAAGAGCCGGTAAGACAAAAAATCTGAGAACTTCTAGTCTAAAGCAAATATATTAATAGCTGCTTGCACACACAAACACATACACACAAACATCTACAAAGCATATGCACAAACACACGCAACATGCACACTTGTACACACACACTCATGCCCTCACAAACAAATCACATTCGCACACATGCGCGCACACACACACACACACACACATGCACGCATACACAAACCTTCTCACACAGTAGAAACAAAATAAATTTCTTGGGACTTCATTGTGCAATTTGTTACAGCCCAAGGGCCTGGCTAGTTTGCATGCCTGACTTACTCAGACCCTTCCTTCCTCCTCTCTGGCCAGCAAGCACCAACCCCACTGTGATTTCACAGCCTGCACTTAAGCAAACTGCAAGGCTGTGGCAGAGTGCAGCTCATCCAGTCTAGCAAACAGGGGTAAGAGCTCAACTCCCCGGCTCTCCCGCCCAGGGTCCCTTTCAAACACTAAGTCCACAAGACACTGCATTCGTTTGCTCAGAGCAAATAGTTAATTTGTCCTTTCACTAGAAATCAAAAAGACAGAGTCATAGAGACAGGCTTCTGCTTCAGCCCCACGCTGACCCTCCACCAACCCCCTTTCCCAAGCAAGTGGATGTCAAAGCCATGCAGAATCAACAAATCAATCAGTCCATAACAAATATTTATACTGCTTACATGAAAAACAGAGGAAAAGAAAACTAACAATGCAGGCAATAAAATAAAAACGCCTTAGCAAATAGTGCTGTAAGAAGTCTGAACAAAGGAGGAAAAACTATGTGCCAAAGCGAAGAGAAGAAAAAAAGCAGAAAACCGAGATTGCCAGGTAATAAGGGCAGCACTGCTAACAAGTCAGTAATCAAAGCTGGTGATCAAGAGTCAGTGATTAGACCTTTGGCTAACACTGGGTTTCAGCAGGGGAGAGTGGGAGATAAGGCGAGATGATAGGCTGTGCCCTGATTAGGGAAGGTCCAGAGAGTCTGAGTAGTCTGGATTCCATCCTCAATGGAATAGAATAAGCAGTCACAAAAGGCTTTTGAGCAGGGTAGGAATATAGTGAAGAAATAGTTTTGGGGGAGGAGGGTGTGTGTGGGATGTGTGTGTGTGTGTGTGTGTTTAATTTGTTGCCCTGTATTTTTAAATTCTACTCTATTTACAATATGGGTGAGTTCAAAGGAACCAAGATTGGGGGTTGGAGGGCCAGAGAAGGAGACTACTGAGAAAGCCCAGGGAGGCAAGGGCTGGGCTTGAACCAGGGAAACCAAACTAGAGAATCTAGCACTCCGAGAGCCGGAGGAAATGGTAGCGAACACAGTGCGCACAGTGGCTGATGGGGCCATGCACGAAACGAGGAAGTCAACGCCACTGACCACATTTAGAGGACTTGCTAAGCTATCCACTGTGCTGGAGAACAAATGAATACTGGTTTGGGCCACTCTGCAGCCAAGGCTCTGGACAAGTATTTAGCCCCACCACGCCCAGGGCCTGAGAAGACCAAGAGACTCAGAAGATAGAAAGAAACAGAGTCGTGAAGCTTGGGCTTTTTCTGCAAATTTCTGTGTGAACACTGAATTTTCAGCGAAAGTCCAGGAAATGGCCTCTAGCTCATCCTTTTAAGCCCAGTTGTCATGGTGGCATCTCCCTCATTCCTGGCTGTCTCTGGCTGCAGCTACAGCTGTCTGTTCTCGCAAATGGCTTCTTGATTCCTATCCTGCCCACATGTGGCAGATGTGGGGCTCCCTGGCCAGAACACTGCTTCAGAAGCCCAGCTCTAGAGGCTCAGGCTGAGCTCCTTTCCCTGCTCCTCAGGAGACTCCTAGAAACTACCCCCTCGTTGCTATATCTTGCAACTAAATTCATACTTGTGCCATAGGCGCGCACACAGACATGAGCAGAGGCAGAAGCTGCAAAGTGGCAGGTGATTAACAGTGCAGGGCTAGAACTCAGAGAGAAGCCGTCAGAGCAGACTCCCAAGCCAGACAGTAGCGGCACACGCCTTTCTTCCCAGCACTCAGGAGGCAGAAGCAGGTAGATCTTTGAGAGTTATAGGCCAGCCTGTTCTACAGAGTAAGGTCAAGGACAGACACAACAAATTATATCTAAACATATATATGGGAATATCGTATATTCCCAGCATGAGTGGCAAAGGCTGAGAGACTTCGGACTGTAATACTCTTCAATTTAAAATCCCTATAATTCATCTTGGAGTCAACAGAGGAACCTCCTTGGTTGTCTTACATGATTATAATCACACCTCACTTTTATCCGGGGCTAGGGAAATAAATACAAGCAAAAGTACTGTGAAGAGTTCTTATTTCATTTTCACCAGACTCAGGAGGGCAGAGGGCATGGTGCCAAGTGCAAGAAATGGGAGAATCAAAGCAAAGCTATGGTAAACAGGCTGCCTAAGGTCATGGAGGATAAGCTAATGGCCTGACCAAAGCATTTCTTACTTTCAGCTTAGCTTCAGCTTCTTTGCTCTTCTGTCACTTAATTCTGATCATGCTCTGTAAATGATACAATTGTTGGCATAGAAATAGTAGAAGCCTAGCAAGGTTTGCAAAACCACAAAGAATTAAATGGAGCCTAACTTATGGCCATGGAAAATATTAAAATCCCATGTGTAGCTTCTCCTCCCCATTTTAACCTGGGATGCAGTGCTTGTGCCAGGCTCGCTGTGCGTTCTTGCACACTCCCAGCACACACAGTTCTGAGCAGCGAGTGTCATCCAATGCAGGCAGCTATTCATTTATTTTTCTATCATTCTACAAGGTAGAAAATTAACAGCGATATGTTTACAAACCTTCACTGAGCCCTTACATAAAAGCTCAGAAATGTTTGTATTCCACACAGCCCTGGTTTGAAGAGGCTCAGAAGCAAGTTAATATACACCTATTCTGGACAAACGTGCAGAAAGTAGCCCTGTTAGACCCAGGTTAACCTTTGATCTTCCCAACTTTTTCTGAGAATGTACAATCCATCACGTACAAAAACACAGCGGAGGTGTGAGGTGTTGGTAAGTACCCCTGTTAGTGAGAAATTCCGCTAATTATTACACCAAATAAGCATAGTTAACAGGCCATGGCCACAGAGGGGCATGTTTCAGGGCATTAAATAGCTGCATTGGGTGGAGAAGAATATATTACACTATGCCCATTACCAACAAAACAATTTCCCTGTCACCCAGAAATCCAGTCAGCTGGAGCAAGTGCTCTGAGGCCCGGTTGATGGAGAGCAGTGCTGCAGCGCCACCTAGCGTCCATCACATTTTAAAGTGCTCAGCTCATGGGCTCTCCAGATGGAAAGAGGAAGTAGGATAAAGAGATCAAAAGAAGTCACACTTGGAGTGACTGGGTGTAGCTTAGAGATAGAAAGCAGGCTTAGAATGTCCAATTAAATCTTCTGCACCAGAAAGCATGGATGGATGGATGACCACACCGTGAAGACTCCTTAAACTAAATGTTTGTTTTTGTAAATACACATACGTTTTTCTTCTTCCCTGTTTTCTTTACCTACCTCAGATTTCCTAAGTATGTATGTCTCAAAACAAACTCCAAAATCAAATTAAAGGCCCAAAGTAACCAGTCATTTTTCAGATATGTATTTTATCTGCCAAGAAGCTGCTAGCAGAAATGACCCTTCAAAATTAAATGTTCCCAGAGAGGAAGGACATTAGCAGAGGACAACTCAGTTAAGACTGACTAGAGCTGATGGTTCAGATTCCATCAGACAAAAATAAAAAGCAGTTTATTTGAAAGAAGGAACATGGTTTTCTGAGGGAGGAAAATACTGTTATCTATTGATTTAGAGCAATACCAGACTATGTAATCCTGGAGAACTGTTTTCTCAGCTTCCTGGGGGCTGGTTCCTAACCTGACATTGGTAAATACTTATCAAATACATATATCGATGTAAAATATTCCTGAAACACCCTGTCAATGTAGAAACAGTGCCTTTCTCCTGGTACAGCTTCACAGAAGAGAGCTGGTCTACACTACTATAGCTCAAACAAGTGACACAGCCTGGTCACTGTCTCCTGGCCCCACCTTCTAAGGAGGACAGACAAAAGTCAAGCAAGAACACAGGTGTGTAGCAGAGAATGAGAGAAACTACAGAGACAACTAAAGCAAGGAGACTCTGGCATATGAGGCAGAAGTGCCATTTTCAAGACAATCGGCCACAGTCTCCTGAGAATAGAAATCAGGAGAAAGCAGAATCCCGTGTGGAGAAGAGCTGAGATGGCGAGCGTTTGCCCTGCTGCAGGACTAGCGTGGACCCCAATTTTGGTGGATCAGGAGCAAGAGGAGGATGGAAAGAGACAAGTCAGAGAGGTCGTAAGGAGGGAAATCAGAGAGAAGCAAGGCTGTGGCACCTTTGAGCCACAGGCTCACACTGTACATAAAATACACAGGTCAGACAGTACAGTCACAGGCTCACACTGTACATAAAATACACAGGTCAGACAGTACAGTCAC
>JAQHUG010000066.1:7112948-7138926 GCA_028555095.1 Dicrostonyx torquatus | reverse complement strand
CAGTACAGTCACAGGCTCACACTGTACATAAAATACACAGGTCAGACAGTACAGTCACAGGCTCACACTGTACATAAAATACACAGGTCAGACAGACAGTACAGCCACAGGCTCACACTGTACATAAAATACACAGGTCAGACAGTACAGTCACAGAATTATCCACTCATCATCATGATGAGTTTCAGACCCTTTTCATTACCCCCACTCTTCCCTGCCTTTCTCTCTCCTATACTTGACAACCATGGCCTTCCTTGCCTGCTCTACACATGGAATCATGTAACACGGGCCTTTTTTCATTGGCTTCTTTCACTTAACATATGGTTTCAAAGTTCACTCATCTAGACTGTAGTATGTACCAGTGTCTCACTTGGGATTGCCAAATAGCATTCCATTGTATGAATATGCCACATTTTTATCTAGTCATCATTTCATTATACTTGGGGTTTCCCCTCTTCGGGGTTACTGTAAATAACACTGCCGTGCTGAAGCATCATTAAAGCAGCTTCTCAAACTACATTTCCCACACACCCATTCGGAAAAGCCTCAAACTGTATCTCCCACACACCTCTTGGGAAAAGCCTCGCCTTAAGAAACAGCATGAATTTAGGGAAAGAAAGTCAAGCTCCAAGAAGCAATGAAGGAGTCAGAAAAGCCAGAGCAGAGCCAGGAATGTGACCATCAAAGCACAAAGGAAGCATCCTAAGGAACAGAGTCCAATTCCCAGGATCCACATAAATGCCTAGAGGGCATGGGCGCCCCCGAGTAATTCCAGCCTCAGAACCTGAGACGGGATCCCCAGAACAAGTTGCCTGGTGAGACAAGCAATACTGGCAAGCCCTGGAGTTGACTGAGACAGCCTGGCTCAATGAAGAGCAATTCAAAATCATTCCTGATGTCACTGATGTTAACCTCAGGCACCCACATGCATGAACACATACAAGTGTACATACACAGGAGGGAGAAAAAGAAAACCCAACCTTTCCTCTCTGGCACCGAATTCACCAGATCACGCACCTGTGCCATTACGTGCAGTGTGATTCCTGGTCTTAGGTTTCACTGCAGCAAATATTTAATCAGAGAATAAAGGAATAAAAGGGAGGAATGTAAGGCAGAAAAATATCTAAAAGCTCAAAATGCAAAATGTGACCAAGGCCCACGAAATAGGGCTGTTTACGGCCTTTGTTAGCTAACCACATCCTGCCACTTCTGAAGGCCCAACTCGCCAGCAGAATAAACAGATTAAACTGCACCCACATTTCCCATCAATGCTTCCTTACAATTTAAGAATGTGAACACATTCTTTTATCATTTTACTTTAAAACTTATTTGGTCTTGAAAGACCCTTAATAATTTTCTCATAAATTTCTGGGCATACTGGGGAACTCTTGGAAATTAGAAAACCCAACTTAAAAATTATTTTCTAATATACTCAAATTTTTTGCATAAAAGTCTGTGTCATCTTTGGAAGCTGTTGTAAGGTTGAATTTTATAAACAAGCAATGGAACAATTATCTAATTGTGCAGTTTCAGTTCAGAGTCTGGAGACAATGCTCTTCTCCCTTCTCCATTCTTACAGATCTGAGGAAGAAGCTGAGGAGTAAGTCCTGTCCAGCTCTGGGCAGAGGTGTGTGAACACAAGTGATGAGAGCCACTTCCAGGGCAGGCCCTGAAACAGTCCTCAACACATCCCCGCACTGGGTTAGGTAGAGATAACCTTCCCAGCCTTGCTGCGCTGCCAGGACTCCTTAGCTGACTTACCCTGCTAACGGAATGCATGGAGCCAAGTGCCAGCACCAGCCTACATGAGCAGGAAACCAAAGTTACGTCTAAGAACACCACATGGCTTCTGATAGTTTCTGTTACAGCAGTAACCTTCCTGAACTAGTAACAGAAACTGTAGGACTAGACACAGTTCGTAAAGCATTTGATAGACACATGGCCTGGATTAGCCATTAGCATTTTCCTCTTTTTTAAAACTCATGCAATTGCTAATTACTGCTAGAAATGACAACTAAAGACCAGCTACGCACAAAGCTGTGTTCTAAATGCTTGATCCAGATGAACCTCTGGAGCCTCAGAGCAACCTCAGCGGCAGCGAACACAGTTGTCTCCGCTTGGTAGACAGTGAAAGCAAAGAACAGAGAGATTCAGTGGCTTGTCTAGGGTTACATAATTTATAAGTGGCAGAGCCAGGACTCAAATCCAAGTACTCTGGCCCTGGCATCTGGGCATTTAATCAGTGTACTTTATTTGAAGTAAAACTTCAATTCCAACAGCATGTGTTTCTCTCTCTCCTCCCTCCCTCCCTCTAACACACACACACACACACACACACACACGAAGGCAAGATAAGTGGATATAAAGCAATTCCACCTCCTCATGTTTGACACATGCATGTTCACGGCTAACATTAAAGAGAACTTCAGTAACTCGGGACAGTTGTGATTTGCTCTGAATCCTAACTTCAAAAAGACATACGCTGCATATGTGGGGAGGGTCCAAAGGCAGCAGAACAATGCGCGTGCTTCCATGAAAATGCAAACGTCTCTGAAACCAGCTAATATGTAGGTCTTTACTTTTCCAAAGACATGAGGATTAACTGTATTGTGGGTTAAATTAGCTGAACATCAAAAAAGACATCCAAAATAAACAGACACATACTCCTGGTAGCCAGGGGTGATGAGACCAAATACACACTTAAGAAGGAGTCCAAGCGTGCTCACGAACATTCTCCCGATTCAAAGTAAACAAAGAAAGGAGGCAAGTTTTGACATGAACAAGACAGCTGCGATCATAAGCGCAGCAGCCTCAAGTCTGGATTTGGTGTCTGTTTCAGACAACTCTTGAAAGAGCCCTAAAATGACTGCTCCTGAGCCAAACAGCGGCTATTTTTCTACTCACACGTAGCCTATCCATTGCTCTAACCATGCACCAACTGGCTAGGCTACGAAGTAATCATCCTGTCTCCTCCCTCCAAAAGAGCCGCCAGTTCGCACCCAGCATGCCTCAGAGGTAGAGCTGAGAAGCAGACACGGTTAGGCTGCAGTGTCAGAAGCTGTACGAGAAACATTAGGTTGATCAGCTTTTAACTGTGAGGAGGTTTGAAACTTGTGTTCTCTCTGGCAGCGAACAAAGAATGTGGGCAGATGTGCAAACAGTCAAGTTCACGTGGCTCCTTTTGAGAGTAACCATATGAAGGATAAAAGGATGTCAAGTACCTGGAGCATTTTAGAAAAGACATGAAATGAGCTCTGATGCTACAAAGGGTGGACAGAGATCGTGAATGCTGGCGGCATCCATCAGCCACCGAGCATCCCAGCCTGTGTGCCTGGGCCCGTGCTGGGTATTGGGGATGACATAAAAGGCAGCTATAGCTAACATCACTTCACAGCAGTCAATAGCACCAAAGATCGGTTGAGCATTTACTGTGTCAAGCTCCTTGGCCTGTAGTAACTCACGTGATGTCCACACCAACCTGTGAACAATCCACCCCAATCTACCAGACACAGGAGAGAAACAGAAGAACCTTATTACAGAAGACAGGCAAACTTTTTCATATAAAGCTACTGCTTTTAGATAATTTTGGGGACTCTTTGTACACTAAGAAGAATTAACCATTTACCTCAATTGCTATTAAATTATCCCAGATATCCTCAGAACAAGGTCTGTAAATGTTGTGAAGCCTGACTTGCATGTTAAATGCATCATGTCACAGAAAGCACAAGTAAACTACTCTCCTTGATGGAAAATGAAAACTGAGAGGCCCATGGGCATAATAATGGCAGTGTTAAAAGAGGTACCTTCCCCTATTTTTTTTTTTTAAAAAGTAATCCATAAAACAAGCCTTGCTCCAGAGAAGCATCATAAGAAAGAAAAGCAAAGGTCTTCAGCTAGATTACAGCATTAAGAGGAGGTTTAAACAGTGGAAGAGTCACCATGAAGCCTCCTGCTGCTGCTGCTCACACAGTTCCAAACAGTGCCAAAATCAGTCTTCACATTCACTATGAACAAAAGAGCTGGGTTCCCATCTTTAAGGTCAGATTAAGGTGACAGGCTGGATTAAGCCATCTATCAGGTGAAATGAATGCTCTGACCAGAGCCTAGACTAAACACTTCTAATAGTAAGGTCAGCACAGAGGCCTGGTCCAGTGGGGAGATGCCCTGTGGCTGCAGCTCAGAAGCTGCCCTACAAATTCTCACTAGACGCTTAATCAATATGATGCCTTAGGACTTGAACTGCGGCTATATAATCAATATTACCTTTATTTTAAGTAGCAGGAGGAACAATGAGATTATCTTGTTGCTTACAAGTCTGTCGTGGACAATCTGGCTCCTGGTGTATGTCATCTTTGGCTTTTGCCTGGAAGGAATGTGTTTGTTGGGCATGGAGACAGCCTGGCAGCAGGGCTGGAGATAGAGAAAGAAGGCACACACGGTAGCTCGGGAAAGCCAAGACCTCCAAGTTGTGAGCTACATGCTGGACCTCCTTCCCCCATCTTCAGATCTGTGCCTCCCAATAGTTCCTTGGATGCCAATTAGGTACCAGACATGTATCTGTCCAAAGGACAGCCCTGTTCTTCCTCAGTGTTCTCGCTGTCATAAATGGTTACAATCTAGTCACTGAAATCCTGATGTTACTCTGGTGCCTCTAGCTTCACAAACATCCTCACGCAGTCTCACAAGAAATGCTGTCAACTTCGTCTCAAGATTACATCCTAAGTCTCTCCCCTCCCATCCACCTCTGTAATCGTGTCCTGCCCCAGGTCATCAGCATATCCTTGGCAAGACTTTCTCCCTCATTCTACTCTTGCCCTCGTGTGTGTGTGTGTGTGTGTGTGAATAGTCACAAATAGTCAAATAGTAACAAGTATAGAGCAGATGGGTCACTTTATACACATTCTTCACCTTAACCCTTTCAGTGGCTTCATACAGTTGTAATAGAACTTAAATCTTTACCCCGACTTAGGGTGCATATAAGATCTGTCTTTGACTCTTTGTCCTTAAATCCTGCCACTGACTGCTTTTGCCTCCTTTTTGAAAAAACTTAATCAACACCATGGACTACTGTCTCTGTGGCTGGAACAACTGTCCTTGTCATATTTGGGAGTTTCATATCAAATGCCATTTCAGATCACTCTAACCCACCCCTCTGCTCATCACTTCATTACCTTTATAATGGTCACTGCTCCTTGGCTTGCCGCCTCTAACAAGAACAGGACAACAGTGAGCAGTGAGCACACACTGTTCTCTGCTAGAATTCTTACAAGGAATACATGGGTAACACATGGGAATCTGGTATTGATATTAATGCGGAACACACTAGCAAAGTGCTTCAGTCAGAGAGAGAAGCTGAGCACAGAAAGACCTTTGGTTTTCTCCAAATTGGCTTAATCTTTTTAACATTCCAAAAGAGTAACATTTTCAGCAAGAGGTCAAGAAGAAATCAAGCCTCAGCTCTTGAGACACTCCCGACTTCTATGCTGTGAGGCTAGTGTTGACAGTGGAAGCTCAGATGGTGTCTGCAGACACCAGCACCATCTTGCCTGCACACTCTCCATCACACAACTGTTCTTCTCATCTCCTCACAAGACTGTCCACAGCACTAGGTGCCTTTCTGGTTCACTGGCTCATCCCCTCCATCAATCAAGAACATCTAAAAGCTCCATCTCCTAGATAAAGCATGTTTGGCTCAAAGGAAAAAGAAAAAGAACAGGAAAGGGGCTGGGCAATGGGCTGATGCCCATCATATGTGCAATAAAGGGCTTGCATCTGCATATAACTGGGTAAGGCACTGGTATCCACCCACATGTTGGGGAGGGGGCTAACATCCACTTATACACTGGACATGGTGCTGAATGCTTAGAAGTTTTAACAAGCCTGAGAGATAAATATTTCCAGGTAAGATAGAGTATTAGGTCCAAGATTTTCCAGAAATCAAACACGGAGTGGCAGAAATGGAACTGACACCCACATCAGTCATACTCTAAAATCCCAGTTCTTTCCAAGATATCATCGTAGAAACAAAAATAATGAATACATAAATAAAATATTGCTTTTGCTGTCTAAATGTGATGTATTCTGTCCCAGAGAGTTCTTTACCACTTTTTACTGACTAGGCCCCTACCCTATACCCTAAGCACTGAATTTCTACAGAAGAAATTAAAAATCCCTGTAAAGAAATTAAAAATCCCTGCAAAATTTCCCTTTTCTATTGTACACTGATAAAACATTTCAGTTGCAAAGGACAGTAGCACTAAATTTTCCATCCCAGCATGACTGTCTCACCAGACAAATGTCAGTGTTATCAAAGGGCAAGTAACTGTTCAGCAAGGCACATGCCAAACTTCCAGGTGCTCACAGTGCGCTCCAAAGGCAAACAACCCTCAAAAGCCAATGGTTGAGGTCAATCTGAACGTCCTTATAAATAGAAGACCCAAAAAACAAAACACAGAATCACTATGTGAAAATACACCCTCTCATCTGTGAGCTTTTTAAATAAATCAAGAGTAAAATTAAAATTTAATGAAGCAGATTTTTCTCTTGTCAATCTTTACTCACCTACAATAATTATTTCTAATAAGTCACATGACATCTTAACAGGTTTATCACTACAAGGCAAAGAGGCGAAAATAATTGGGCTAGCATGTTTATTTTACTCCTTTTATTTGAGGGGTAGACAGGAGCTTGGTTTGTAGCCCAGGCTGGCCTTGAACTCCTGCCTCCACCTCCAGAGTGCTGGGGTCACAGATGCACCCCGCCAAGCCAGGCTGTCCTAGTTCTTTTCTATACTGGAAGGCATTAGAAATTGTCTGATAAACATCTTCTAGGCTTTCCCAGGTAATCCAGATATTTTTCTTCACTGTTCTATTTTCTCACAGAACTTATTAAGGATATCATCACAAACCAATTTAAAATACTAATCTGTGAAAAAACAAATTCACTTCACATTTTGTTTGAAAATAATACTGATCAAAAATAATACTGATCAGCTCTTTGCTAATCAACCCTCTGTTTCCACAGATAATTAGGTGACAACTTCTAAGCACATTTGTGATACAATGATTAAGTTGAAACCTGGCCCTTGTAACAGCAAAAGGAGGCTTGTAGTCTGTTTCAGGACCAGTTCGAACTCAGTCCTTAGGAAGGTCACTATCTATAGAAGGATCTTCCCTTTTGTGACAGACTGTGAACAACAAAAAATGCCCAAACCAGGGTTCTCTCCTTCCCTCTCCCATCCTGCCCTTCCTTCCATCATTTCTTTCCCAGTCTTTTTTCTTACTCTCTTCCTGTTTTGCTTTTAAGATCACAGAGCAGTGAGTTATAGGTGTCAGGTTCAACCCCAAACGGTAAAGCCCACACACTCTCCTCCCGCTTCGCATGCTCGGGGGTGTAAATATTTCATGGGAGCACCATCATTCACTCAGTGCTTACGCTGTCTGATCCAGCCTCCATTCTGTCTGTTCAGTGCTCTGGAGGATAGCGCGTTCTCATGTCTGCTGCTCAGTCACATAAAGCCCTGCTCCTCAAAGGTTCTTCAAGTTCAATAATTCATTAAACACTCTGCTGAGGTCGGTAAGTACGCACGGGAATGCATAACTGTGGAATGTGTGGCGCTATTAGAGAGTTTCTCTAATAAAATGGTGACTTTAGAGAAAATGACAGCATTGTTACTAATACAAGAGAGCACACACTGAACAATCGAAGCTATGTCGTGCTAACAGACAAGAGCTTCAAATAAGCAGAAGTGACTGTTTATGGGTAAGTCATTAAGCAAACCTGCATGCAGGAAGGTAAAATCACAACACCAGTCCCAAGACTTCCTTCAGAATAAGTAGTTGAGCTTCCATTGCTACCCTTTGAAAATGCCACAGATACATCCACAATCTCAATAAAATGCTCATGAAACTGAATAAAAAATGACATGTTAAACTTTAAAATATTATCTCCAAAATAAACTCATTGTCCTTCTCTCTGCTGTTCTCTGAGCAACAGGCCAAGAATTACACAAGGCATAAATAAAAACAAAGGGTAAAATGTGGGGTATATACTTGATCACCAAGCATCCAATGAACTCAGATCTATCCAGAGCCAAGGGAACACAACAGCAGACTAAAACATCACTTGGTAGTCACAAGGCTTCAGGATCCAGTTGGGTGACAAAGCACACATCAAGTGATTAAATAAGACCCTAGACAATATAGAAAATGCCACTAAATTAACATTGAAGGTCACAACATTTCAAGAATACAGGGTTGAACCAATCTGAGTGGCAGCAGGCAAGGACACCTTTAGAAGGAAGAACTGACGTATGTACTGAATTGATTTATTTCTTTCAAACAGACCTTAGAAACAGAAACCCAGGCCCAAGTTATGATTACTACAACAAAGTAACTTCTGTTTAAATATGATGATGTCAAAACATGCACCTGACTTTTTTTTCCAGATCTTAATGATATTCTTGTAAAGAAATTAAAATAACAGACACAAGCAGATCTCTGTGAGTTCAAAGTCAGTCTGGTCTATGTAATACATTCTAGGCCAGTCAGGGCTACATAGTAAGACTTTGTCTCAAAAAGGAAGGATGGATGGATGGATGGATGGATGGATGGATGGATGGATGGATGGATGGATGGATGGATGGAGGGAGAGGGAAGGAAGGAAGGAAGGAAGGAAGGAAGGAAGGAAGGAAGGAAGGAAGGAAGGCAGGCAGGCAGGCAAACAGGGAGAAAGGCAGGCAAACAGGGAGGAAGGCAGGCAAACAGGGAGGAAAGGAGGGAGGGAGGGAAGAAGGAAGGGAGGGAGGGAATTAAAACAAAACAACAACAAAAAACCAGAGACAAAAAGAATGGAAGAGAAGATGACAGCAGATGAGGGATGACTCCATGCACATCAAGAGGCAAAGGGAGGGTAATTAATAAAACAGCAAAGGCTGAATGAAGTCCTTCTACTCCTTGGAGCAAGAAGAAAGACCCAGACACACCCCCCACTCCTTGTCCCCATCTCCTGAAAGCCTCAGAATTTACAAGAATCAGATATTCCTAAAAGTAGATGTACCGTAGAGTAGAGCTGAAAACAGGGATGCTAGGTGGAAACCTACAAGCAAAGCTGTACTATCCTTTCTCTCTGTCCTAAGCTTAGGCCAATGCCAAATCTTTGATCAAGCGAAACATGGACCGAAGTGTCTGGAAGGGGTGGCCTGAGATCAGCTGCGATACTATGCTATCCAGCCCAGCTAAGGGCAGAAATAAGAGCTGCATCCAACACTTAGGACCTTCTCCTCTCTCTCCCTGGTTATCCCAGGGCTCAGAAACCCCAGAATTTAGGTCAGTGGGTCATCTCCAGGCATCCTGGGTAAGCTCCTTTGATACAAGAAGCTACCAATTTTTATCACTTCTTTGCTAACTTCCGGCCTAACCCTACATACTGGATGGATCCTCTCATTTCTTCTATTTCTTCTCCCCTTTAACTGTTGCCCCTACCACCCCCCAACAATTTTCAAGGAAAACATCTTTAGCATTTCCTAATACTTTTATGAAAATTGTTTGCTTCTGCTACCATATTTTTAACTATAGAGAAATCATTCAGTTTTTTTCTTTTTTGTTTGTACCTTTCACATCATGCATTTCTACCCCATTCATTTCCCCATCCCTTCATATCTGCCCTGTGCCCTTGCAATCTCCCCATTCCCCAAATAAAATAGAATTGAAGAGAAAAAAAAAATCAGTCTCCTCATGGAGGCTGCAGTGTGACACAGTGAGTTGCACAGTAAACCCTTTGTCCATACAATGAGCAAGCGCTCATTGCAGAGTCACTGATGTGGTTTGAGGCCTCTGGTTGCAGCGATGCTGTCCATGCTGGGTCCTCACTGGAACACCCCTTGGTTATCCTGTTGTTGTGCTATGCCATGGAGACCCTGCAACTTTGGGTGTGCAGGACCAGTCCCTTCACATGCTCCAGCAGATCACAGATGGGGTGGATGTTAGGGTGGGTCAATTCATAACCCCGGTTCTGGGCCTGGGTAGTTGCAGGGTTAGTCAGCCTGCCACTGAGAAATCATTCTTGCTCTTTTAATAATGTTCCCCTTTTTAATGTTTCATAATGAGGAATTTCAAAAACATAAAAGTAGAGAACTATGTAATAACTCCTAGATAAATGTAGGGAGTCTTTATCTCCCATGTGCCAGCAAAAGCTCGGCCAATCGCTTAGGCTTGTTTTTAACTAGCTCTTATAACTTACATTACATTACATTTCTGTTCATTTACATGCTCCCACGTGACTCACGGCTTGTTACCTCATCTCCTACATGTCATACTTCCTCTGCATCACCTCATAACTCCACCCTTCTTCTCGGCATCCTCTGTGCCTGGAAATCCTGCCTAGCTATTGGCCATTCAGCTCTTTATTAGACCAATATCTATATCATTGTAGAGTATGATCAAATATTTCACAACAAGTAAACACTGAACAACATTAATGATGATTATCATTTAATAGTTCTTTTAATTGTTCTATTCTACCATTATTTCTGGATTATTTCAAAGCAATCCCAGATGTCATAATATTTTGATTGCAGTTTTTATATGCGTGTGTGCGTGTTTATAATATATAGGGACAGCATATTTTCTAAAAAATACACTGTATTTTCACAACTAACAACATTATTAGTGTGAATGTTTTCTTATATTAGCATCTTGATCCTGTTTGCAGATGATATTTTCTTTCATCTATTTAAGAATATTGTTTTAAAGGTTTGAGATTATTTTGCTCTCTTTTAAATCATACTTTATTTTACATATAGCAATACAATTTACATGTTAAATAAAATACAAGAATGATTTGATATAGTTTTAAACAAAAGAAAAAGAAATCAAATTGTTCAGGTTATAAAACCATTTCCTTCAGAATAAAGGCTTTCTTTCTTACTCCATTGACCACTGGTGCAAAGGGTGACTAATCTCTGACCATATCTGTCGCACTGACCCACTTAAAAAGTTTCCCCCCTTCTAACTAGCATATAAGTTATATAAAACAATGTTTTCTTAAATGATTTTCATGCATACATTTAATGTATTTTGGTCATATCCAGCCTCTCCTATGGCCACCTCTCGTCTCCTCCAGCTCCAGCTAGTCTCATTTTCTTCCTAGATAATACCCCTTTGACTTGCATAATTTTCTGAATCTGAAGTCTACATTTGAGAGAAAATATTTGTCTTTGGGAATCTGGCTTATTCATCTAACATGCTCACCTCCACTAACACCATGATTGCATTCTCCATGAAGGATAAAGAATACGCCTCTGTGTGTATACACCACACATTTTCTTTATCCATTTACCCTTTGATGGAAACCTAGGCTGATTCACAGCGTGGCAGATGTGAATAGTTCTCCGATGTGTACAGCTCTGTGTACTACCACTGTATACTGACTTTGACTCGTTTCAAGGACAACACACACTGTCTTGTTTCTCTGGTTCCTTTTTTGTTTTGTTTTTAGCTTTTGTTTTCTGTTTCTGTGCTTTGTACTCTGCTGTTCCTAGTTGAGGCACTCCTTAGTATTTGATGAGCCTTGACTATCAGTCCACAGTTTCCCGGCTGGAGGCTCAGCATCCAGAAGTTCCATTTGTCAGCTAGAGTGAGACGGCAGAAACTTTTCTTTATGCATCACTACATGTCACCCTTGTCTTTAGGTATGGCTACATGTCGCCCATGCTTTTCATTGGTCTGGCTAGTTTCCTTTGATAGGAACCCCAACATCTACTCTGGACTCAAAAGTTGCACAACCTCTCCAAGTAGCCCTAGTTCACAATAGAAGGCCTCGTTCCTTGCAGCTTGGAGACTTGGTGTAGTAAGATCATGTGTGTTTTAAATCTAAATTAAAGCACCACTGCTTTTTTTAAAAGGTGCTTTCAAAACAAAAAAATTACATTTTCAGCTTCTTTTGAAGTCTACAATTTCTTGAAACGCTGTCATTCTGCACCCTGGGGCTCAGTTCAAAATCTTCCCCTAAACTGAGACCGAGATTCATCTTGAGTAATCATCCATCATTAACTTATAGGCAGCAAACATGTAAGAGGTACTGTGGAATGAAATGCACTTACATAAAAGACAAGGGCATTGGAAAATATGTCTTGATTAACCTTTTTTTTTTTTTTCTATCCTGGAAGAAGGCTGAATAGCCTGATGCAACAGTCAGAAAAGGTAAAGCACAGGGCTAGTCGGCTGGCTTAGCATTTAATAGCACTTGTTGCTCAGTTCCCACCACCACCATGTGGCTCACAACCACCTGCAATTCCAGTCCCAGGGGGTCTCTTCTAACCTCCAAGGTACCAGGTCTGGACATGGTGCAGATACAGACACACAGGTAAAACACTCTTACATATAAAATAAATAAATCTAAAAGGTTTTAAGTGGAAAGAAAAGGCTAAACACATTTCAGAAATCTATGACAACAGACAAGCAAAAACCCTGTAGACTCTACACCCCAGAAACAAACACGACCCCAATAGCAAGGCATTCCCTCCACAACTAGTGCACACGATAGAAAGGGGAAAAATAAGAAGGGAAGAGAAGAGAATTAGGAACAAAAATGATGTCTTCCAGGAAAAGGCAAGCAAACCAAGGTTCTAAAGGGTTAAAGATTAATCAAATTCTGAATTTTAATACTCTAAAAAGTCCCACAATTTCTTTAACTAGGTAATATATTTATATGTTTTATAAATACACACTACAGTTAAATATATTCATATGCGCATATTATTAAATGTACACAAATACGTAATACACACATGACTATGGTTAGCAAATGTGTCAAGGAAATTTCTTGAAGCTTCCAAAGACAATTTAGACAGGCTCAAACGACTTTTTGTTTAATATAAACTGATTGGCCATATAGCTACTGTATATAGCATGGATATACTTAAAAATTACTATGAGACTAGATTTTAAGTATTCCTATCATTAAAAAAATACGATAAGTATATGAGCACAGTGTATATACATTCATTGACTTGATCTTCGCCTTTCTACTGTAGAATGTGAAAAGCACTGTCTTAATTTTAAAAAGTACTTTTGAAAAAAAGAATGTCTAGACATAACTTTTCCGAAGAGCTGGAAGCACCCATTTCATCAGCTTTAGACTTAAAAGTTCTCTCTGCTGCCCATGCACCTGCTAGCTAAACACACCTCGCTCTCACGCTAACATTAACAGCCCTGTCATTTATCCCTTAAATGTTTATCTCCTTTGGTCACAATTTTATTGTCATTAAACAGCAGCTACTGTGTGACCAAAATGCATTCAAATGCCGCGAGTACACACAGAGGCCGCTGTTCTCTCTCTGGCTGGTGTGAACAAAGGACAAGAGCCTGCCATTCTTCAAGCTAAAGGAAGGAGCAGCAGGGAAACGCTTGACACAGCATCTCCCTCCATTCACTGTGGAAACACTAACGAGCGCAGCCTGCAAGCACTTGCTCTGCTTTTTCACAAGTTTCAACTCATGAAAATAATTACACATTTTAGCATCCTTTAAAAGGCTATTAAATAATAACTTACAAACCACTGTAACTAATACAGTACTTATTATCTACTGAGCACAGCACTAAAGACACCACGTGCCAGGCAAACAGAAACAGCAATACCTTGCAAGAGACCCAGGACACTGCACAGACTTGACATTTGAAGCCAGAGGTTTTCAAAAGCTCCAAGCCCTGAAGAAAGCAGATGAAGTTGACGCCCTAAGGCCAACTCTCAATCAAGAAGCTGCTGCTGCCCCAGCGCTGACCTGAGGTAAGGGCTACCTGTTCTCAAAGGCCACCAGCTTGTTGTCATCATGCTACTTCTCATGCACCCTTCTTGCTAGTCCCATTCCATGCAGCTCTCATGAGTACAGCCCACATGCCTTTTTTTCCTTAAATTAACCATTTCCTTAAATTAACCATTCCATTGTCTGTTGGAAGCTGGGCGGTGATGGCACATGACTGGAATCCCAGCACTTGGGAAGCAGAGGCAGGCAGACGTCAGTGAGTTTGAAGCCAGCCTGGTCTACAAAGTGAGTTTCAGGACAGCCAAGATTTGTTACACAGAAAAACCCTGTCTCGAAAAACCAACAAAAAGAAAAATCTGTTGGAGCTGAGAGGGCAGGAGAGGAATCAGTTTGAATTCTGACACTCGTTAGGATGAGAAATAGAAATCTACGGGTATAAGACTTACTTTCCCCTCGTGCCATGAAGAGAAACGGTATATTACCTAGGTGCCGGCTTCCCTGCAAGTGACAGAAACCCTAAATAGCTCTGGCTTACCCAGCCTGGTCTGTGACTCCCACAAAGGCGTTAGAAGCTGCCCCTCCTTCTAGTACTGACCTGCATCTTCAAGATCCAAGGAAGCAGGACAGAAAGAAGGACTAAGAAAAAACAGTCAAGGCACAGCAGCTGTCTCTTAAAGAACCATCGTGGAAACAACCACAGCATCCCTCTTCTTTTAGTCACGACTGGCTGCAGGAAGACCAGCAGACGCAATCCAAACTTAGACAGGTTACACGCCTTAGAAGTTCAAGACAGAAGTGAGACGGGGTTTGGAAGTTAACTTTCAGTTTACCACAATGAGGCTTCCATTTTTTATAAAACTAAACAGAGTTTGTGATTTCAGTTAAATAACTTATTTAGAATAAGACAGTGTTCCAAACCCAAGAACCACTGAGATGCGAGGACATGGCGATGGAGGCCTTGATTCCCTGCTTGATACTCGTGAACACCCCAGTGCTTGATACTCGTGCACACCCCAGTGACCCAGACTGCTTGATACTCGTGCACACCCCAGTGACCCAGACTGCTTGATACTCGTGCACACCCCAGTGCTTGACACTCGTGCACACCCCAGTGCTTGATACTCATGCACACCCCAGTGCTTGATACTCGTGCACACCCCAGTGACCCAGACTAAAGGGCTGGACATTCACGCGTTCTTCCCCTTTCTGGAGTAAACATCCTGGGTGTGTGACTCCCACAGACCTGATGATTGTCCTCTGGGTCTTGTCAACTATCCAAGCTCCTCAGCCCTGAGGCCCAATCACCACCTATCATTAAGAAAGAGAGGCCTTTCACATCCAAGGGGCAAATCTCACAGAATGACATTCCGCTGATACTTAAAGGTGACAGGGATGAGAGCAGAAAAAATAAAGAAAAATGTAGAAGCCAGTTGGGGCGGCCTTTCATTATACCCCTCTCAGGAGCTATTAATCTTGGTCATAGTCAGTCAGCTAAAAATAATTGCTTCTCCTAACATGTGTTGTACACGCAACTAGGAATAGTAACAGGTCAGCCCTTACCTAGGAAACGTGGCTTCTGGCCCGCACACAGCCAAGAATGGCTCTACAGTTGTTGTAGCACAGGTGCCTCTGGTCTTCTCTAACACAGAGCGCCAGGGCGGATAGCATGCCACACTCTCCTTAGGCTTCTGTCAGGAGTATCAAGGGGAGATCTGTGACTTCTTTTAATTACAACTAAGGTAAGCAAAAATTTAAAAGACCTTACCATTGTGCTTACCAAAGCATTTCTTGGCTGAGATATTTTAATTAGGTCATTTTTTGTTTTGTTCTGTTTTCCTTTGTTTTTTAATCCGGAGATGTAGCAATCCTCTCCTGGTTCACTGCTAATTTACCCTCAAGTTCAAGGGCTTTGAGCTTTTAAGTCTGTCAGTCTGTGGAAAACGCTCTGAACCTGGACTTTTATAGATTCTGTTCCGTAATTAGTCATTATGGACTCTGAAGCAGTCAATGAACTTTCTGGGCCTCAGTTACCGCAGCTCTACTCTGGAAGGACAGACTCAAAGGGCCACACGGTACTTCTCCACCACATTAGTTCAAACGCACAGGCTTATCTCACTAATAATAATCACAAATATCCATCTAGACTTTTAAAAAATCATAAATGGGACCTAGCTAATAGGGATTATAAAAGGATACTTCCAGAGGTCTCCAAGGGTACACACAAGATATAAAAACAAAGGCACTGGTTGCCTAAAGCTGGGTGCCATATGATGCAAGAGGAGAAACTGAATGGGGGCAGCCTCGAGCTATGAGCCAATGGGGAGCAAGCATGGGACTATGAAGAAAGAGGGGTTATCTCTGAAGAGAAAGCACAGTCCTAAGGGCAGGCAGACCACCTGCCAATGGAAAGAGGGCACGGAAACTCTACCTTCACATAACAAAAGATTCAGACTTAGGGAGAAGCAGGGCCATTTCTACAACCCCCACTTCCCAGTGGAGGGACCTGCCCTCTTTCAGAGATGACTACATTACAAAATGGGCACACTGTCTGATACTGTGCCCAGCCACTCCTTGCCCTCTAGACAGCAATCTCGTCGAATGAAAGGTGTGGGCAGTCTGGAGGGCTGACAGTAATCAGGACACAAGCCTCAGACGGCACCAAAAAACAAGCAGGAATTATGCAGCCATTAAGGGTCTTCCTGGCACCAGGAAAAATCACAGCAAATATTTTGCAAATTGTGTGAAGTCAGTGTTTGCGAAGGATATTACGAAGATGCAAAAACTGTAAGAATTTTTCAGTTATACTGGTAATCAAATAAGTCCCTAGAGGGACAGCGATAATATAAAGATCTGATGTTTATTCATCTTCATTGGGCTCATGTTGAAAACTCACCCTGCTGGGGATTTTGTTTGCCTTGTTTTTATTGTGAAGTCCTCAACAGAGGAGTTTTTAGAAAACGAAACAGCCGTCACGTCTGACAACAGGAATTTTACTTGCACATTCTTTATACCTTGGGGGAAACTGGCTTGCTTTTATTATAACTATAAAGTTCATTTATCATCTCACAGGAGACATTAAAGCAATTGTGGGAAGTTGGATATCGTCCTTTGCCAGCCACAGTCGTGCCCTGCAGATGCACTGCGACCACACAGCTGCGTTAGAAGACAGTTGCTCAAATGATTGCGGCACCATTAGTGGCGGGGGTGAAGGGGAGGAGTCCTAAAGCAGATTTGCCACACGGGTTCAAAGCGGGTACACGTGAGCAGCTCCTTCTAGAAACTGACTTGGGAGCTTTTTAAATACTGAACATTAAACCACCTTCTTGAATTAAGACTTTCTCAAAACAAAACTGATCTACTCTAAAATTCTTGTTAGCCCCACAGGAATGGGCGTGTAGCCGAGCGGCATTTTGTCTCCCCGCCCGTCAGCTGATAGGCGGGTAAGCTAGCTCTACCTTCTCACAAATGATGCTGCTGTGAAACTTAGGTAGGTACAAAAATAACTTTAAAAGCCTAATCCTCAGATTTTACCTTCTCAAAGCGGTAACTATTGTTGACTCTTTCTAGAATATTCTATCTATATGCAAGCGTTTATACAAACAGTCACATAACATTCTGCACCTTGCTTTATTAGCTCACATCCCTTGAGTATCTCAAACTTGCTGGTTTACCTTTGACTTAGCCTGCTCCCCACCGACGGCTGTCTGAGCTGGCTAGTGCGCTCTGTCACCACACGTAGAATACATGGGTCAAAGGGAATTTGATTGTCAATCTTGTTAGTTTAAGAAGGTAAAATACAATGTAGACTCAAATCATGGCTGTTAATAAAGAGGGCAAAGAGTTACACAGGCATCATTAGAGAATAAATGCCAGCCACTACAGAACTTCATCTCTGAGAGGGAATTCACACAATGAACTCACCCACTTAAAGTGCTCAAGTTAACAGTTTTGAGAAAATCCACAGAGTTGTACAGAAATTACCTTGTTAACATAAGACCTTGTTATTAGCACCTAAAGAAACCTCTGTGCCGCCTGGCTCTAACCAGGGCCTGAGCCTCACACCACCCGCTAGACTCCACCCGCTAGACTCCACCCGCTAGACTCACTCCACCCGCTAGGCATCCCTAAGCACTCACTGACTTTCTGCTATAAACATCTTTCATCAATGGAAGCCTTTTCTAAAGAATTTTAAAATTTACTTACTTAACCCACTGAGTCTTAGTGCTGCCCATAGGCACATGGGTGTATGGGTGCGGGACCTCCACTACAGCATGGATAACCTACCAGTAGCCAACCCCCCACCATCCCCGTACAGCCACAACTGCCAACAGCTCCTCACTCCGGGGCCTCTGTTGCCTCTGTCCCATCAGAGTACTAAGGAGAACTAGAGGTGGGGAGAATATAATCAAGATATACTCTACATACATGGATGAACTTTTCAAATAAGGAGAAAGTTATAATATGTAGTTGTTTGTGCTTAGCCTTCACTGAACATGTTTGGGAAATTCATGCACAGGATAGGGCACATCAGAACTCCACTGTTTACTGGAGAACACTACTCCACTCTACGTACACACTTGTTTATCTGCTCATCAGCTCACTGACACTTGGAGTTGTTTATTTTTCTGGCTATGATAACTATTTCTGCTATGAGTGGTGCACAGGTCTGGTAGGGTCATATGTCTTCACCCTTCTTGAGTACTACCTTTAAGTGAGTAACCGCTAGGACAAGAAAGAAACAAAACAAAAACCAGCACCGAAGATTAACAAGACAGCTCGTCAGTGCCAGGACACAAGTTCAAATCTTTGAAACCAGCTCAAATATGATACCTTCTAACAGTGACTCTGAAGATTAAACACACTCTCCGAAAACTGGGCTTAAGCCCTAGAAGCGTCACCAACATGAGAAGAGTGAAGAAGGCGACATTCCTCTGGTAACTTAGGCACGTGTGTTGTGTGCTTGCACTGTGCGTGCGTGTACCCTGCTGGAACCCTGACGCTCCCGACTCTGCAAACGCTCAAGACATGCTAAGTGTGGCAGCTGCTGGCAACAGTTTGTAGAGATTTTAAGGGTGTAAATGCAGGGTCTGCTGTGTTTTCCGCTAAGTGTCAAACATAATTTGGGCTCATGTGTCACATGTATCCCCTCTTAAATGTTTTTTGCCTCCCTTTCCATCTCCTCCACAATTTCTTAATATGTAAGAACCATGCATAGCTCAAGGGGTTGGCCCTCACATAAAAGAGAAAAATTTGCAGATTGACACTCACACCAATTCAACATGCCAGATACAACTTACATTCTATTAATATTGCTCACGATAACCTCAACTGTCTCTATTTGCTAATTATTCTCAAGCCCATGACTCTCTACACCAATTGGTATTTGAAACCTGACAGCTGAAACTTTTCTCTGCCCCTCCAATTCCAAATGGAAACTCATTCTACATGGAAGACTAAAACAAAATAAAAACAAAAAAAAACAAACAAAAACCCAAACAATCCTTTACTAGATGCTAAAAAAAAAATTCAATAAAATTCAGCATTTGTTTAGTTAGTTTTTTTTTTTTTTCAAGACGGTTTCTTTGTGTAGTCCTGGCTGTCCTGTAACTCTCGCTATAGACCAGGCTGGTCTCAGACTCACAGAGATCCACCTGCCTCTGCCTACCAAGTGCTAGGACCAAAAGGATGTACCACCACCCAGCTAGCATTTGTTTACTTTTTTCCTTTTTAATAAAAATATTTTTATTATTTACCTAATATACTGTGAAACTTATTTGTACATCAGGTCTGAAGCATTCCATGTAAACAGATCTGAGAGGTGGTGGTGTACCTTTAATCCCAGCACTTGGGAGGCAGAGCCAGGCGGATCTCTCTGAGTCTGAGGCTAACCTGGTCTACAGAGCTAGTTCCAGGACAGCCAAAGCTATACAAAGAAACTCTTTCTAAAAAAAAAAAAAATTCCATTAAGCAGGACAACCAACCACTTCTCTAAACATAGTTTTATTTAATCTAACAAGTTTAGTTTGTGTTTTTTGATACAAGATTTTGATGCATAGACAAGGCTGCCCTAATAGTCACATAAGCCAGGCGGCCTTGAAATCACAGTGGTCCTCCTGCCTCAGCTTCCCAAGTGCTGGGATTATATATATATGCTCCACAATCTTTGTGAGTTCGAGACCAGCCTGGTCTACAAGAGCTAGTTCCAGCACAGGCTCTAAAGCCACAGAGAAACCCTGTCTCGAAAAAACAAAACAAAACAAAAAAACAAAAACAAAAAAAAAACCACAAAACACAAATAAACAAAAGATTACTTTTTTTTCTATTTCTATGAAAAATGACATTGGGATTTAGACAGGGGTTATATTGAATCTGGAACATGGAATAACTTTCTATTTATGTGTGTCTTCACAATTTTTTTTCCACAACTTTTGTTGGCAGACTTTTTTTTTAACCTCCTCTTTGCTTACATTTGTTTCTAAGTGTTTTGCTTTGTAATGCAGCTGTTATTAATGGGGCTGCTCATTCTTTCCTTAATTTTTGTGGAGAGTTACATGTTAGTTCATAGAAAACTTGTTGGTATATGCATGTTGGTTTTATACCTACAACGTTACTGAGCATGTATACCTGTGAAAGTTAGCACTGAGTGTCAATTTAACAGACTCTAAAATCACGTAGGAGACAAGCATTTCCTGGGCATGCTGGTAGAGACTATCTAGATTTGGTTAGTCTGTGGGAGTATCTACAAGGGATTCCCTTAACTAAGTTAATTGTGGTAGGAAGATGCACCCTTGTAGTGGCATTTCAATTGTATTGTAATAAATAAAGACTGCCTGAAGATCCGAGAGTAAAACAGTCCCACTGGTCAGCCTTACAGACCAGATTATGGTAACACACACCTTTAATCTCAATAGCCATAATGACACGCACCTTTAATCCTAGTAGCCACATTAGTTGCTATAGAAACTGGGCAGTGCGTGCCTTTAATGAAGGTGGCATATGCCTTAAATCCAAGCCCTAGCGAGGATTATAAAATGGGAGGAAACAGCTCTCAACACACGGTCTCTTTCTCAGATTCCGGGAGGCAGGATTGCCATTTCAGACTGAGGTCAAAGTAAGAGTGAGTGGCTGCCTATTTGCTTTTCAGATCTTCAGGTTGAACCCCAACTTCTGACCCTGAGTTTTTATTAATCGTGCTTCACACCCTGAACATGAATGTCACCACTCTAGGGTCCGAAGTCCCCAGACTGAAAAGGAGAAAGTGATCTAGGCAGGAGCATTCATCTCCCTCCGCTTCCTGACTGACTAGAAGTGCAAATGACCAGTTGCTGCAGACACCATGACCTCCCAACCATGGTGGACTGTATCGTAGAACAGTAAGACAAAATAAACCCTCCCTTCCTTAAGCTGTGTTTGTTAGGGTCATTGTCACAGTAGCAAGACAAGTAACTAAAACACTAACGGGAAGCTGTAAAGTTGATAGGTTGAGGGAGTGTTTGCACACTTATGTTCAGTATGGTGCTGTTCACACCATCTAGTGAACTATGTTAATGTTCACCAACAGATGAACAGATAAAAGAAAAGTGGTAGAAATACATCACATAATCCAGTCAGCTTTGACGAAGAAAGAAATTCTACCATTTGTAGAGATGCTGGAAAACAGTATACTGAGTCAAATACACCAGAGACAGAGAGCTAAGTATCATGTGAAATATACAAAGAGCTAGCGACAAGAGGCAGGGAGTAGAACTGTGACTACCAGATGCTGGAGGAGGAGAGAGGATGGACAAATGATGTGCAGAGCCACCAAGGCCTCAGTGTGACAGGAGCATCCATTCCCATTCTACTGTCTTTTGACTCCTGGTGGGGGAGCAGCAAACAATAAAACATGGACACTCAAAAATCACTAACAGTAAATGCCATAGGTTTGTACTACAGAAAACGCTAAGTATTTGAGGAAATGGACATGTTAAATGAGTTTGATTTAATTATGCTACGATGGTCAGTTTTTATTAGATTAAGGAATACCTCAGGGATTAGGGAAGGCAACCTCTGTAATGATTAGTGATGTGGATCTTTCAAGTATCTGTTGGCCATTTGTGTTGCCTGTTTTTAATTAATTATTTTTGAGACATGGTTTTATCCCAGGCTGGCCTTGAATCTCAAATCCTCTTCATTTCCAGTGACAGATCTGACCGGATGAATAGATTTATCCTTGAATGGATTCGTATGATAGGGCTAGCTGGAGGGAGGTGTCACTGGGACAATGTCGCCAGGACAATGTTGCCCCGTCCCTTCCTGTATAGCAGCATCCCTGCTTCCTGTTCCGTAAGAAGTGAAGTACAATCTCTGCCACATGCTCCACGCGCCCTGATGTTCTGCCCAAACATATGAACTATGGAGCTGAAATCAATCCTGCTTTAAGTTGCCTGTATCAAGCACATTTGACCACAATAATGGAAGATGTAACTAATACATTCCACATTATATTCACAATATATCACTACTTTATACCAAAATAAAACTATAATTTTCAATGTACAAATTTATTTTTTATATAAAAAGAAATACATTCTATAAAGCTTGCTAAAATGTTGTTGGATGCCAGGCCGTTGTTCCCACAAACAGCTGTCCTAGCATTAATCCCTCCAGGCTACACTACAGAACTCTAGCCCTTAGGTGCTTCCTGGGAGGCAATTGCCTTTCTTGCTGACGTACCAGAATGGGCCAAGTGATGAGAGGGAGGCTCACCTCCAAGTAGTCATGACAGACCCCGTCTAAGGAGACTTGGCCCTTTGCCTCAAGATTGGTGATTCAGTGAAGAAAGGGATGCAGGTAGGGCACAAAGGGATGAAGAAAGGGATGCGGGTGGGGCCTTGCTGACCAAGAAAACATCTGACACTTCTACTTATATTTCACTGACCAGAACTAATCACACGCCTCCTACAGAACTGTGCACTGAACATTATGTGCCTCGGGAAGAGACAAACCGGTGTTGACCAGCAAATGCTAAAGCACATGCAGGATGTTGTAAACAACTTGCTGAGGCTAAGGGCACCTCACTGACAGTAGACATCACAGTAAACAGCCTAATTTCTAGGGTATGCACAGCACTCGGGCTTACATAAATCCACACTAGACACTTGGAGATGCTGCAGGCCGGTAATGCCAGGTCATTCCGCGTTCCACACCAGCGCAGCAGAAGTGAGCAAGAGTCATTTACCCAGTCGTATCTGGAATCATATTAAGGAGCTTATCTTGTGAACGGCTCCAAGATTAATCAAGATTTAAGGTTATCAAGAGCAATATAACTCTCAGCCAATACCACTAACAAACATGCACTGAAATGTATATCTGAGAACAGTGTGAGAAAATTGTAACTAATCGTTTTGACAGAAGATTGGGAGCATCCTTCACTGGACCAGAGAGGTCTCCTCCAGACCCTTCACTTCCTGAGGACACAGCACGTCTCCACCTCATCCTTGCATACACAATCCAGGGCTCTGTTCTTTGTATCTCATAATGTTCTTGTTAAAGATTTCTTTATTTGAATGAAACAATGACGGAACTGAATTGATGAAATTATAATGCAGCTGAATTCTGTTACTGTGTCTTTCAAGAGAAGATTCTAAAGCTGGGACTGGGATGCAGAGCACCATGTTTCCCAGAAGACTCTGAGAAGGTATGTGGAGTGGGTAGCCAAACAGGACTTTGGCTCACAAAGCCCCAAGGACACTGACAAATAGCCCAGTAATAACCCATCTGAGTCTCAGAAGGCACTCCTTAGAGCTGGCCAATAGAAGCCAAAGGGAATTATTCATTAGCAAGTGTGAATCACACTAGATACCACCAGCAGATTGGGTTTGGCTTTGCTGAATTATTCAGTAGTGTGTGTGAGAAATGCACGACCCAAAGGGTGTTAAACTAATCCAGAGTGTTCCAGTGCTTGCTTTCCTTTCAAGGACTGAAATATAATAATAATAATAATAATAATAATAATAATAATAATAATAATAATTCACCTCCAAGTCACAGTTCTTATATTTAAAACCTGTTATAAACCTGGCTAAATAGGTAGGTGGAGAGAGACAGTCAAAAGGACAGGCTTCTTGGCGAGTCTATTTAATATTCATCATATAATGACAGGCAGCGGGCTGAACCAATGTTTGTTTACCTGTCCACATCTTGCCTTTCTTAGATGCTTATGGTCAAAGACAGTAGGAACTCTGCTGCAATGAGATTCATAGACGAGGGAAGCGCCTTTGAGTGCTGTCACTGAGCGGATGCAAATTTAATTACCGAAGGTAAGCTTTCCATCTTGTCTCCAAGTCCTTGGAAAGCAACTGTAAACAAGAAGCACTAGGCAATCAGGTGTCAGGGGCTCATTTGATCTGCTGCAAAATATGTCACAAATCACTGGCAGGAAGTGAGTCCAGAGGGGAACAAAGAGAAAGAAGTGACAGTGTTGGAGGCAGCTCTTGTGGGTGTGCCTGTTAGGGACTGGAAAGGCTCCCACTGCCAGCCCTGACTTTCCAGAGAAGTGCTCCCTGCCTGACAGGTCTCTCATCTCGAATTTGTTACACATTTTCCTATGGTCCAGGGAAATCTCCACAGAACTGGGAAGTCAACTAGAGACATACCTAACACAATTAAATCACCTGTGACAAAAAAGAAGAAAAAAAAACCTCACCAATTCATTTCTAAGAAGATTGAAGAAATCTGAAAATTAATGCAGATTAAGGTAAAAAGAGAAATGATCAGCTAGCATTCTCAGAAAACCCAAAGCCTGATGCCTTCTCTTCTCTTCTTTTTAGTTGACTAAGAAGAAGGTTCCGTCCTATGACGCTCCTGGTCAGAGTCACATTGTCAAGTGCCCTGCAGTATCTGTGACAATGTGTGCTTCACTGGGAGGCGAGCGAAAAGAAGTGATCCCCACGTGTACACAATCTGTAGCTCAGCAAAGAGCCTGTGGCCTTCCTGAAGGGTGCCTGGATCCAGAGCACGCTGCTCACATCTGTCATACAACTGCAGGAAACACGCCTGCTCCCGGCCAAGGGCTGCCAGTTCCACAGCACCCTCTACAGAGTCACATCCTAGCAATTTCCGTATCCAATGACTCAAGTCAGACTCTCATTTCCATGATCAAGTTCCAAACGGGGGCGGAGGATCAGAAAGCAAGGGGAGCAATTAACTTAAAGCAAATTAGCCCATCTCTAAACTCAGGGAGAAAGTGGTAAGTGTGAAGGGCTTGGGTGAGGATTAGAAGAGATAATAAATGTACATAACAGCCAGCATCATTATATTAAAGAGCAAGGAAATTAATATTAATAAATGCAATCACCATCTGCCTAGTAACAAGGATTCCCAGGATAATAACCTATATTAAAAACTGTGCCTACGATTCTCTGCAAACATGTTACCATTGTTTTATTACTCCGGCACCACTTTCCTATAGCATAGATGAGAAGGAGAAGTTAAAGACTCACCTAGAGCTTCCGGACTTGCCCTACCCGAACATCACTCTGCGAGCACAGAAGAACAGAAGTGGAGAGTTAAGGATAAGACGGGAATCACCACACTGTGTCTGCCATTCACTTTTAGATGCCTTTGCTTTCTAATATTCCTTGTGGTCTTTTAGTTTCCTCTAATTGTGGCACCAGAAGGGCAGCACCAACAAGCGACACCTAGTGGCCAAACAAGTTCCCATTCACACTACAATTAAACAGCAAATAGTAAATCATAATCCCGGAAAATGGGTTTCGTTAAAAGAGAGAAACATCAGTATAAAAATAGAATAACATATATTAAACAAAGGGTCATTTTGACTGCTATTTAACCCTAACCAAAACTCACTCCTTTTATAGACTGGTACTGGAAGGAAGATGGGATTCCAGAATAACTCACACCTATGTGGCATATTAAGACCCTATGGACTCTCCAATGGAAGGAAAACATATTCAAAAGAAACAAGACAGCAACTGAAAAAGCCTATACATTGTTCAAGCTTCCCTCAAAAAACTAAACTAAGATTCACTGAGTAAAAGTCCAAATGCATCGGAAGACACTATATACAGCGTGTCTTAAGTCCTGTGCACACATCTGAAGACACTATATACAGCGTATATTCAACCCTGTGCACACATCTGAAGACACTATACACAGTGTATCTTCAACCCTGTGCACACATCTGAAGACACTATACACAGTGTATCTTCAACC
>JAQHUG010000066.1:7078581-7100690 GCA_028555095.1 Dicrostonyx torquatus | reverse complement strand
TCACAGGACTACAGGGGAAGATCACAGAACCATGGGGAAGATCACAGAACCACGGGGGAAGATGATCACAGAACCACGGGGGAAGATCACAGAACCACGGGGGAAGATCACAGAACTACAGGGGAAGATCACAGAACCACAGGGGAAGATGATCACAGGACTACAGGGGAAGATGATCACAGGACCACAGGGGAAGATCACAGAACTACAAGGGAAGATCACAGAACCAGAGGCGAAGATCACAGAACCACAGCTCACAGACCTCTTGAGAAGACTCTAATTCTTTTGATCCATTAAGTATTTCTCTTGCTCTCTTCATGCATGAATGAACCCTCCTCTGGATCATCCATTATATTCCAACTCCAACCACACCCCAGTCTCACTCACAGATGATTTAAGAACAAGTTTACAACAAGCTGCCTTGAGAAATACACAAACATTTTCTAAAATGTAATCTGGAAATATGTATGCATCAAGGGCCTTAAAAATAAAAGGGTGAAGACTTTTGCCCAAAGTGTTGTAGGAATTTATCAACTGATTCAATAGAGTATTATTTGAGCTAACAAAATTAATGAAACTGCTAATTGGTCAACCATATGGAACTGTCAAATAAATTATTATATCCATATGGGTCTATTGTGGTTTGGCATTAAAATACTTTGAAAATAATTAGAAATGTAAAAGAAAACAAACAACAACAAAGCACACACCAAAACAAAGCACGACAGTACTACACAGAATGATCTGATAATAAACAGACGTATGGATGTATGAACTGCTAAATTTACTTAGCAAACAGGAATATCAACTTTGATAATTGCTTTACCAAAGGCAACTCAACTCATATGTTGGATTTCTTTAACTAGTTTATCTGAGACTAGTTTGCCCCCCCCAACACTACCACATCTTAATGTCATTTGGAGGAATGTAGTCTACTTCCTAACGTTCTCAATCTTCACCCTCCTCTTCTATCACAATGCTGGGCATCTGACCAAAGGGAGAGCAGAACACTGTAGGATGTTCTTCATAACTCCATTATAAAGTGGCTCGAGGTGTTCCTATTATAATAGGTGACAACTGACTGTTTCATGCAATGCACAATATTGGAAAGTCAACAGATGAATGACAGACTCTTACCTCCGAGGAGCTCAGAGACTAGACAAGTAAATGCATAAACAGATCCAGTGATGGAAGGGTGAAGACGTGTCTTGAAAACAAGGATGGCAGAGCCAGAGGCATCTCAGATGAAGTAGTATTTGAGAAAACTATTTTCTAGGTGGCACTGAGAAGGTGGGAAGGAGACTAGGAAGAGAAATGTCACAGGCAAGCACAGAAGTCTCCTGCAGTGAGCATAGGCTACTGGTTAGAAGCAGTGATGTGGAATCTGCCAGGCAGTCTAAGGCAGGGACCTCAAAATAGTCTTGTTCTTGGTCAGAAGCAAGAATATCGTTCTGCCATAGCCAGAGGCTAGGGCACCAGAAGGGATATCTGGTTTCTCATTCTCTCTCCTCTCCTAAATGACTGCCATTACCTGGAAGCCAACTGAAGACATGTCCAAGGCTGAAAGCAGACACCTGGACACCTTATGGCTTGGCTGATCCACCACCGCACCCACCCATGCATCACCCCAGTTTCTGCTATAAGATTAAAAAACAAACAAACAAACCCTAGCCTAGCAGTCCAGTGGCATCCCATTTCTGGGGACCCGTCCCTGCTACTGGAGCTCTGTGCTCTTTCTCCAATAACTCTTTCTAAATTCGCCCTCCTCCCCGACACACACACACACATTGTCCTGTCCCAGAAGAAGTTGTGTGTGCCTGTGAGTGTATGGTCACCCTAAGTCCTGAGTTGAAGGTGAGAAAGAACCTTTGTCAAAATCAAAGACACTCCCTTGCCCTAATCACCATCAAGTTATGGGGCAGGGAATTTCATTTGTCCAAAACAAAAAATGACGCCAAAGCCAAACCTGTGAGAAACAGTCACCAGCGAGGGACATGCTGACTTACTTTCCCATTCAGTCCTTTAGCTTAGTAGTGGACCAAACGTGGGCCTCTACAGAGCTGCATCCCAACCTCTACTCTACATTTTTAAGGATGGCAAAGTATGTAGTGGAAGGAAAACCACAGCTCGGAGTCGGAGTCTACAAAAAAGAAACCAGTGTGACCTTACCTGTCACGTAAAGGCGTGAGATAAGGATGGAAAACAGCAGGACAAAAACCAGGACTTGGATGAGGGCATGCGCAGGAACATGGCGCTCTTTTCTCTGACTCTTTCCTCTAATCTTTCCAAGGCCCACTCTGGCCTCAGGTATGTCTCTGCTGGGGAGAGCCCCAAAGGTCAGCTCTTCCTTGGCCACTCTCGCCAGTCGCCATCTGGTTACCCTTTGCTTCTCTCACTGCACTTAGGACTACAAAAGTATGTGCTAGAGTTCACTTATGTACTTCTGTCTCCCGCTACAGTACAAAGACAGGTGCTGCTTGTCCAGCTCGTGGCTGCACGCCTCAATTTAGACCAGCGTCTGGTACATACAATTCAATAAATACTTGCTGAGTGAGCAAGCGAGGTTGCAAGCGTGCAAGTGAGTGAGTGTGTGAGTGCGTGAGTGAGGAGTGAGTGAGCACAAGTGAGTGTGTGAGCAAGTGAGTGTGTGAATGAGGAGTGAATGAGTAAGGAGGGAGTGAGAGAAGCAAGCATGTGAGTGAGCAAGTGAGTGAGCCTGCAAGTGAGCGAGTGAGCATGAGCAAGAGAGTGAGCGAGCAAGCAGCAAGCAAGTGAATGAAGATTGAGTGAACAGTGAGTGAGTGAGCAAGTGAATGAGCAAGCATGTGAGTGAAGAGTGAGTGAGCGAGCATGTGAATGAGTGAGCAAGTGAGTGAGTGAGCATGTGAGTAAGCGAGTGAGTGAGCGAGCATGTGAGTGAGCAAGTGAGTGAGTGAGCACGTGAGCACGCAAGTGAACGAGTGAGCATGAGCAAGCAAGTGAGTGAAGAGTGAGTGAGTGAGCATGTTAGTGTAGAGTGAGTGAGCGGGTGAGTGTGTGAATGGCTGGATGAGTGAGAGAGCGAGCAGAGGAGTGAAAGGAGAAAGGGGAGAGAGAGAAGCAGGCAGGCTACTCAGACTTGTGGTTTCAATGCTTATCACAACGATGGCATTATGAGCAAAAATCAGTTACATGAGAGAAAGGAAAATGTCAAAACACTAAGACTGTGTCTAGCTCTGAAACCTATTTGCAGGCCAACCCCTGCCTTATGTTATTTAATAATTCTAGTACCTTCTGAGGTCTGACAACACTTCCAATTTCAATGCTTAGCAATATCTCCATTTTTGCAGAGAAGGGCACTGAGGGTGGGGGCTTAAGTGATTTACCCTAGTGACACAGATGAAATGGAAAACTAAAACTCCAGCTACGTGACTTCCGGTGCTCCCATGCCACACTGGCGTACGGTGTTTGCGCCAGGAGAACAACCTTAAGTCTACCTCAGCTTCTCCATTTCAGGACACTTTTTAGTTGAGAGTTTCAAATTTAGAAGAGGCGACAGTGCACTAATGTGGATTTTCAGTTCTCCAAAGGCCCATGTGTCACAGTTAGAGGCTGTGTTACTGAGAGGTTATCAGGGCCCAGCAAGAGGTCTTCTGGTCACTATGGGTATGTCCTTGAAAAGGATGCTGGAACCCCAACTCCTCTTTTTCCTTGTGCTTGAACCATCGAGTAAGGAGTTGTATTCTGCCACGTGGCCCTACCAGAATATGTTTATTGCTTTGAAAAAATGCAAGAGAGCCAATCAATCATAGACCAGAATCCCCAGCTCTCAAATAAAGCGGGCCTTGTCTCTTTGAATAAGGAGGCTGTCCCAGTCTTTAGGAAATGACAGAAAGTTAGCCAGAAACAGTTAACTAACAGTTAGCTGTTAGTTAGACAGCTTCCACCGCAAACTTCCTCTCTTCAAAAACTGTATTTCACAGCACTGACTTCTGATGGCTTCTCCTGGTGTTTTATGTCAGCGTGTGAGGTGCAGGCCTCTGACCCTGGAGCTCACCAACACAGCTAGTCTGGTTGTCCAGTAAACCATCAGGATCCACCTGTTCCCACCCCTCCAGAGCCTTTATATGTGGGTGCTCCTCTGCAAGCACATTACTGACTGAGCCATCTCCCCTGTCCTGACCCCTAAAGTTTCTAAGGCTGGCTCACAATCAGCTCATTTACTTATGTTTGAACTCCTCCATGACAGAAAAAGTTTTGATCAAATAACATACCAATCATACACATTCCAACTTCATTATTTAAGTTTCTATCCATGCTTCCCCACAGTGATCCCTCCTCCCCTTTTGCAGCATTCATAAACACCATGATAAACATTTCATCTTGTGAGCTAGCGCAGGAACTTGTGGACTTGCCTTATATCCTTTATAGACTAAAGCAGACAACATATGCAAGACAAGAAAGAGTTTAACTGGCAGATGCTTGGATCTAAACTCTGCTATTTGAAACTTAGACCACTTGAGAAAACTGTTTGCTTTCTTCACCATGGCAAGATGCAGCCCCTTGGCCTGTTAAAGTTCTCTGAATAAATTTAGCCAAATGAAAAACAAACAGAAAGGGGGAAAAGGGAGGAAACTTTTATTTCCTGAATGTAGATATATTCAGAGCTCTGATTTTTTTTTTTATGCACACTTGAGCATCCTGTTGACAGCCTTGGAAGTTAAGTACTATGGACTGCTGCACAGAGGTTTCAAACCTTGATGGAAATCAATGGCAGGCTCCTTTTGACAGTCAAATAATGACAAGCACGTTGCAGGCCACTGCCCGTCATTCACCAACATCTCCAACCTGCTCCAGCTGCTTCTCAGCGACTAAGTGAAGGGTCAGAGGTTAAGCTCCAAGAAGCCAGCAATGAAGGGCAACTGTCATGCACCACTGCCTATCGTGGAGCAGCAAGGAGTGGCTGTCTCCTCCGGAACATGCAAAGCGTTCTCATTCTGTCCAGGCAGCGACACATCTGAAGGTCCTAAATGAGACCATTGCCAATTCATGAAGCTCCAAACTGACAGCATGCCATTCAAGCTGTCTCAAATTTGACTTTTTTTCCTATTTCAAATCACAAATGCATGCAAAGTATACAGTTAAGCATGACTCTTCAGCCATGGTTTTAAGCAGGTTTTGCTTTCGACACGTACAGAGAGAGCCTCAGACACATGTAGCTTCTTGGATCATAAAAAATAGAAATAAAACGCAAAATTCTGCTTTAAGGAGTTTCTAATAAAGTATGTAATTCAAAATGGAACATTTAATTTTAAAAAGCTATAAATTTAAAAGAGAATAAGGAGAGGTCTATGGGAGAGTTTGGAGGGGGAAAGGAAAAGGAACATGATAAAATTGTAATCTCAAAACATGAAAGTAACCAAAAAAGACACGAAATTTATATATTCATTGTTTAGAAAACCTCACAGACATCTATGAATGGAAATCTTTAAAGGGGCTCATTTTATCACATTACCCCAGCACCAGGAGAACTGAGAATACACAGGGCCGTATTTACCAAAACGGTTTAATTTTAAGTAACATAGATCACAAGAACATTTCCTAATTGTTGAGAGCCTGATTATACATATTAGGGTTCACACGGGTTCAGAGTGCTGCACATGACAAAAGCACATCCTTACACACCTGTAAGTGCATGTTGTTACTGTTTGCTACGCAGTGGAGTTACATGATCTCAAGTCATGTATGTAGTGCTTCCGAAGCCATCTGAGTGTCACTAAAGCAACGGGCAAGAATCCAGAATTAAGCTAAACAGATCTGCTTGCATCCTTTTCATCAACAATATCACTTATATCCTCAAACGAGCCCAGCATAGCCCGTATCAGACAGTCTCTGGTGGTATGGATTGAAAGGGATCTTAGGTAAAGGTTCTGGTCTACAGATATTGCACACTACAGTTAACTCCTTAGCCCTCATGGCTAGTGCCATCCTTCCTTAAGTCAGCCTGAAGAAAGAAATCATCATCTGTAAGGAACAAGTCAACACACCCTATTATTAAAACCCATATTGGCTGCCCTATTTTCTAACGACAAAAGCATAGCTAGTTTCTTGGTGAGCTGCAGACAGCCTAACGTAATTGATGTGGAAGTAATGTATGACCATGTACCAACTTTTATTCAGGAAAAAAAAAAACAAATTATAAACCCACAGTATTACGTGCAGTTTTGATAAATAAAAATATCTCAAGCCACAAGCACACATTCAAATACTATATTCATGGCTACTTTAAAAAAATGTTATTCAGAAAAAAGCTACTCAGCCAGCATGGGGGCACATATCTGTGTCCCCAGAACTCAGGAGGCAGCAGTAGGTGAACCTTTGCAAGTTCAAGGCTGCCTTAGTCTACATAACAAGTTCTGGGCTAGCCAGAGCTACATGATGAGGGAAATAAGTGAACGTTCAGTAATATAGAGACTTGATAAAGAAGGAGCTTGAAGTAGAAAACTCCTTACCAAACATTCAAGCATGTATATACACAAACATAAAAACTGAATCAGAGATGTCTTCCCCAAATCTTTATATTCTAGACCTGGGCAGGGAACTCTCATGTTTAATATAAACTGACATAAGACAAACAAAAGAAAATATTCCTGTGAACTCCAGAGTCAACTAATGGCACTCATATTCCTGTAGAATATTCTATACATGAAATTTTAAAATTCATGATAAGTGGGTCTAAGACACTGAAAAAGAAACAAAAATAGGCTGGTAATTTAAGAACGAGAAGATTCCTGAGCAGACCCTAAGGAAAACTTTATATAAATAAATTCAATGTTCAAACTTTTACACTGTCAGTAAGGTCTGGAAGTAGCAGGTGCAGAATTAAACCATTTCCAGCCCCAGATCCCAAAGCCAGGAGAAATTCCTTGCTTGGGCTTTTAGCTCTTTGACTTTATATAAAGGAGTCCCCAGTCCACAGATAACACACAAGGGAGAAACTGGCCAGACCTAAGACCACAGTCATGAAATCCGATCTGTGTTTCCCATACTGAAGATACTGAGGAGAGGGGTTGCAATGGGAAAAGCAAAGCCAGAGCAGAACTGGGCCTGGAAAAGCCGAGCACAACAGCTGGTCATGACATTCAGGAGGAAGGATGAGTCTTGACATCTGGTCTCTCTAACCAATGACAAAGTAGATACTCAAAAACGTCTGGGAAATGAATCAGCATGTGGCTTCCTCAACCTTCAGTATCAAGCATTCAACGGAGATAATAGAATGGATCAGAATGTCACTGCTTCCTTAGACATTTGATTCACAGCCTCGAAGGATCCCAGACAGCTGCTATTTCACTTCCCACATCCCCTCCATCATTCCCTCCCACCTTTCCACATCCCAATGTCAATTTCACTATCTGTGAAGTTGTTTTTATCTGAATATCTGATTCATTAAGAGTAAAATAAGAAAAGTCAGTGGACTCAGCAACATTCAGAAGTAGGCACTGTTATGGTTCTGGCACTTTAAGAGAAAAGCCACGCCCAGTCCCTGCCCCATCTGCTGAGGCAGGCTGATCTTCAGCTTCCGGCCTGAGAGCTCTCTCCTGTTTTCCTCTCGTAGAGGCAGGTTCTGTCTCTCTCCCCACTTTCCTCCCCCCCCACTTCTGTCTGTCTCTGTCTCTGTCTCCTCTTTCTCCCTCTCTCTGTCTCTCTTCTCTCTCCCCTTCCCCATTTCCTCTCCATAACCCTAATAAACATTTAACTTTACTCTGCATGGCGTGCCTATCCATGTCTCTGGCTCCTGCCTGCCCGCCACGTGTCTCCCTGCCTGGGACCAGCCACCGCTCAGGAACTGGCAGCCATCTCTGCCTGGAACTGGCTGCTCTCAGGGCCGGCTGCCTGCCGCCACATGGCCTGCTACCACTGCTTGGGAACCTACAGCGTCTCTGCTGCCTACTGCTGCCGGGGGTCCTACAGCATTTTTTATTTTTTATAACAGGCACATCTATGACTCCTGTCACTCTTGTGCTCCAGAGATGGGGAAGAATGCAAGAACAAACGAGATGAGGAAGAAATGTGGCCTCAATCCCATACCCCGGCATTGGTTTCCAGAGTTGTGAGGATACAAGAGTGCCATCAGAACTGGACCAAGTTATTCTCCATCCTCTTCCAATGTGCCTTTTTGTTAGATCCTCTGTAATATGGTGGCAAAGCTGTATCATTGTTTGGGGACTTCTGTGTATTGCTACAGTTTAATTCTGCTTGTTGGGACAGAGAGGAAAGCTACGGGAGGATGCTACTCTTGTCCATGTCAGATCCAGAAGATAGGACGCTTCACGGGAGTGCCTACGTGCTTTGTGATGATTGGTCAGAAGCAAGAGCTAGCCTGCGCAGGTGTCCTCTCTCCTCCTTTCATCTGAACAAAGCCAGACATTCTCATTTTACCATATTCACTGTAAATGGCCCTGTTCAGTGCAAGGAGTACCCGTTGCCTCCAGGTCATGAAATAATAGTAAAAACTTGATAATCATTCATTGATTTAGTTTTCAGCATACTATATCATTTGAATCCAATGGGAGCATAAAGAGCTATTTGTGAGGTCAACCCCAGTACAGACAGATGCTGACATGCTATTGATGGCAAGGTGGAAAGAAATTGCTAAATACAGCAGATCAATACCTCGTTTCACTGTTACAGCCTTCTGCAGACATAAAATATATATATCTTTACAGCTACAAAAATAATAATAATGAAAGTGGGAGATAAATGCTTCCCTCAAGGTAAACTATTTGATTAGCTAAGGGCAAAGGTGACAGCAGCAGTTACACTAAAGTAACTTTATAGTCTTAAATAAAAATAGGAAGAAGAACCACAGATGAAATGGCGAAATGAATCGGGACACTCAGTGGTTCAGATATAACTCTTAGAAAGCAGTGATAAAGGGCCTCCAAAATTGAAGGTCTCCCTGTAGCTTCTACTTTCCTGAGGTCTACTATGCTCTTATATGACTTTATACACAATATTTTTCTAATCCAGTATTCTTATTGTTGATGGAGAACACATTGGGAACTACAGGTAAATGAACATTCTTTGAAGTAAAGCCCCTGCCCCAAAACCTCAACTTCTAACCTATATATGTGTCTATTTGAAAGAAAACTGTTGAAAGTCAATCATTTTACACATTGTTAGACGTATTTGTGACATGGCCAGGAGATCTCACTATCTTCCTATGGAAAAGGCGATTGCACCTAAAAATCTAATAGGTACTGTGCTGGGGTGATGGCTCCGTCGGTAAAGTGCTGGCACCCAAACATAAGGATCTGAGTTCAGAGCCCAGCACTCACATAAAAGGCTGAGTGAGTACAGATTGCCCATCTGCAATCCCAGATCTGGGGGCAGAGATGGGAGGATGCCTAAGTCTGCTAACCTTTTCAGCCTGATAATATGGTGCACTTTAGGTTCCATGTAACACCTGTCTCAAATAAAAATATAATAAAGGCAATGATCAATTGAGGAAAATGCCTGATGTCAATATCTATCCTGTGTGCACATGCACACATGTGTGCTTACACACACACACACACACACACAATAGGCACAAGAAATAATTTGGCTAAATGGCAAGATATAGGGTAGCTACCATACACAGGAAGTGTAAATACATACTTACTGCTGGAAGGATACATTGTGATGGAAGGGATGGATGGAGGGAGGGAAGGAGGAAAGAAACAGAGGAACAGAAAAATCCTCAAAAACTTCATGAGCAAGGAGATATTAAGGAAAAGTCCTCAAGGATTTGTGGGTCTAATACAATATCATCAAGTTCACTTCTGTTTCTCAGATGAAACTCTTTTGGTAAAGATAAAACTCTAAACTCTGAGCTTAAAAACAACCTAGGAGAATTCACCATAAGTAGTATAATATCTTTTTTTCTTTTGGTTTTTTTTTTTTTTTTGGTTGTTTGTTTGTTTTTTGAGATAGGGTTTCTTTGTGTAACAGTCCTAGCTGTCCTGGAACTCACTTTGTAGACCAGGCTGGTCTTGAACTGACTAAGATCCACCTGTCTCTGCTTCCCAAGTGTTGGAATTAAAAGCATGAGCCACCACTGCCTGGCTATCGCATGATGTCTTTAAAAGGCAGTCTGAAGAGTAACTATCACTGCTTTCAAAAGATTATAGCTACTACATTAGCTTAACCTGAGTAACCTAAGGGAAGAACTATTTATCTTGGATCACAGTGTTCACAGACACAGTTCTTGGCTGCATGGGCTCTGGAACCCTGATGAGGCAGGAGTGTGTAGCAGAAGCTATTCACCCCATTACAGACAGAAGCAAAGAGAAAAAGACAGAAGCCCTAGATAAGATACAGTCCTTAAGAACATATCTTCAGTGTCATGTTTTTTTCTGAAGTTTCTAAAACATTCCAAAGTAGCACTATCAGCTAAGACCAAGTCCCCATATATTATCCTATAGGCAGACACTTCACATCCCAACCATTACACCCACCCTACTTTTCACACAGCAATGAGTGATTTACTGGAGAAAGAGGATACTGTGCAGACACACACACACACACACACACACACACACACACACACACACACCACCCAAAGTCACAGTGCTAAAATGTCAGTGGATATTAAAATCCTCCTAAGGACAATATTCTAAAGGAGAATGCTAAATATTTTTTCCACTGTGGAAACACTGCATTTGGGAGTTGTTCATCAATTTTTAAACAATGTACTTATCTAAAATGAACTTTACTTAGAGGACACTCAATTTCCCAAAGCCACGGGAAATCGCAAGTAAAAAACACTAGATAATTGCCATTCCTCCACTTTGTAGACCAGGCCTTAAACTCACAGAGATCCACCTTCCTCTGACTCCCGAGTGCTGAAATTAAAAGCATGCACCACTACCACATTTTAACACACTGGATATTGTGGGTTTGAGCCTCAGCAAAAAAAAAAAAAAAAAAAAAAAAAAAAAAAAAAAAAAAAAAAGTAAATCTAGCCTAAGAGAAACAAAACCATTATGTAGTGAGGGATAAGTACTGAGTGATGCCTGCTGCCCGTGGATGTCAGAAGGCATTAGATGGCCTGGAACTGGAGATACAGATGGTGTGAATCCCATGTGAGCGTTGTAAACTGAACCCAGGTCCTCTGTAAAAGCAGCAAGTTTTGTTAATCCCCTAGCTATGTCTCCAGCCCTGCAAGCTGTTTTAAAAGAGAAGACTTAAATACAGAATGTTCTCATTTTAAAAGCTATGAAAAGTCGAGTGTGGGTTTTATGAAACAGCAGACAATTCTAAACAGGAGAATATGTTCAATGTCATACCAAAGAAGTTCTTCTTTTACGCATATGGTGTTTGCGTGCATGTATGTTTGTGCACCACATGCATGCTTGGAGCCCAGGGAAGCCAGAAAAGGGTGCCAAATCCAATGAAAGGGTGCCAAACCCATTGGATCTGCAGTTACAGACAGATGTGAGCTGCCACATGGGTGCTGGGAATTGAGCCCAGGTCCTCTAGAAGAGGAGCCAATGCTCTTCACCGCTGAGGCATTTCTCAGGCCCCTCACGTCAATACATTTGAAAACCTTCATTTTTGAAAAAAATATAGTAATCAAAGTATGTTCATGAAGATGAAGACTAAAAAGACACGGCCAGGGGTGTGGCTGCATAGCCAAGCAGCAAAGCACTGACTAAAGATGCCCTGATTCAACCAGCACACAGGAAGACAACTTAAATAGGTGACAACTACAGAAGATAGAGACATTACCAAAAAGAACCTTCCCCAACATTCCATAAAAAGGTGAAGCTAATCGAAACTTCTAAGAACAAAATGTGTAATGCATTACAAATGGCTGCAGGGCAGAGGAGGGAAGCATTGCTGTTTATCTCATATTAGCATAATACGGTATCAAAATTAAATGAACAAAGTCCAAAAGGGAAGGTTTCTCAGTATTGTCGGAATACTGCCTGCTAAGTTATCCCACCAGCAAAAAGCGCTCTATGGGGCTTCATGAAGAACGGGCTGAGCAGTGGCTGCACTGTGCATGCCCAACACGGCACACTCACAGATTTTCATACAGACTCAGGGAGGACCACCCTCAGTTTCTAAACTAATCACCACCACAGACCCATTTGACTGTTACAACTGAAATAGCATAATGCTGGATTCAGCAGCATGTTAATGGACGAAGCAGGATTTATCAACTGCATCACCATAGAAGCTCTATTAAAAACTTAGTCCACCCATAAAAACGAAGACATCATCAAAAGCCGGGCAGTGGTGGCACACGTCTTTAATCCCAGCACTCGGGAGGCAGAGGCAGGCAGATCTCTGTGAGTTCGAGGTCAGCTTGGTCTACAAGAGCTAGTTCCAGGACAGGCTCCATAGACACAGAGAAACCCTGTCTCTAAAAAAAAAAAAAAAAAAAAATCAAAAACTTCAACAAAAACAAAATGTAAATCCATAAAAAAAAAAAGAATCAAAGATTACTGCCAAGTGCTATTATTATACTTCATACTGGAACTGAAACTGTAGCCACTAGTGGCATGACTGTCCACTGTTGGTACCACCACTGAGGGTTCTAAAGCTGGAAGGAGAAAAACATTGTCAAAAGGAGAAAGACAAAAGCATATCCACAATAGACATTATCTACATACCATATACCTTAAAAAATAGAAAATCAACCAAAAATTTTAGAACAATAAGAATGCAGTCTGTCCTGGAGTCAAGGCCATCGTTTATATCAATCAAAAGATATAACTTTAAAATAATCCATTTACAATAGGTGGTAAAAGAAAAAGCCCACAATAACCAAAAATGCAAATAATCAAAAATAAACCCCAAAGACAATAGTATAGTAACTGAAATCACAGAACTTTCTAAAAATTATCAAATTAAACACATTTAGATGGATAGCATTGCTGAATGAGAGAAACTATAATAGTTCAGCTCTTCACTAATTTATAAATAATGTAACAGCAACTAAACTGCCAAGGATTTGTAGGACACATGGGGAATCTTGAAAAGTATTTTTCTCTTCTTTTAGCATATCAGGGGGGGAAAGTTGCCAAATGCACAAGAAAAGATCCCAGGAAAATCTGAAAACAGAGTAAGTATGTGTCTTTATACTTTCACATAGTGAAGAGAACCACAAAATTACAGCAATTAAAGGAGTGTGTCCATAATAAGAAAGCAAAGCAAAATAGAAAGCTCAGGTGAATATGTAGAGATTCAAACAACACGGAAAAGGGGTAAGGCAGAGGCGGAGAGAGGACTACATAACTAACAAATGACAAGTTCCTAAAACCCAGAAAGAAAAAAGCACCCCGGCAAATGAACTAAGACTACAGGAGCCATATAAAGCTCAAAGAACTGTCTGCCCAATAAACAGGCCCCGAAGAAGTCCTTCAAGGTCAACGGCTAAGAAAGTACAAGTTCTCTCCACGACCAGCAGCTGCTACCTCCCCGTAGCTGGCTGGGATTTTCACTTTAGGACAGTTTCCAGAGTTTGAAACAAACTACCAAAGAACATTTCTTGTATGATTTTTTAAATAAGAAACTGGTGTCTTCTCCCTGGCAGCAAGCGGATGGTCTGAACCAAAGCTCACCTTCTTCCCATTTGCCCTAGGGGAAAAGCCACAGATGTGCAGGGATTTATGTGTAAGAATGTTCACTTAATCCCAGCACTCCGGAGGCAGAGGCAGGCGGATCCTTGTGAGTTCGAGACCAGCCTGGTCTACAAGAGTTAGTTCCAGCGCAGGCTCCAAAGCCACAGAGAAACCCTGTCTCGAAAAACCAAAAAAAAAAAAAAAAGAATGTTCACTAAATAATGAACTATAGCAGAAGGAAAACATGCACACGAAGAAATAACTTATCACTGTAATGATATAAAACATATTCACAATATACTGAATACTGATGAGAAAAATACAGTACAAAATACATATCATATAATTTCAACTCTTGTTTAAAATGTATTTTCATAATTGAAGCTCATAAAAACATGCTGAGTTTTTGAAATACATAAAAATTTAAATTATACATATATTCTAAATGAAGGAATCATAGTGTGTGTATTGTACATAATAATAACGTGAACAAAACAGAAACAGTAACAGTGGTCATCTCTAAAGAACGACAGGGAAATCTTATTCTAAAAACTATAAAAACCACACCGGGCGGTGGTGGCGCACGCCTTTAATCCCAGCACACGGGAGGCAGAGGCAGGCGGATCTCTGTGAGTTCGAGACCAGCCTGGTCTACAAGAGCTAGTTCCAGCGCAGGCTCCAAAGCCACAGAGAAACCCTGTCTCGAAAAAAAAAAAAAAAAAAAAAAACCTATATAAACCATTTTTCTGTTTCTCTAAAACATTACTGAAACCAGAAAAAACTATTTTAAGCAGTAAATGCTTCACCATCTTATGCCATGCATAGTATGGTTATAAGATTTACAAATCCAACTTTCATATTCACGCGTGAAAACTAAATCCATTCCAGTCACACCTAAGGCAGGGACAGCCCTGCGCTATCCTGAATGCCCTACATACTTCACCTCCCTAGATTTCGCCACTACTGTCAGTACCATCTCCGAGGCGATAAGTGAAGGGAAGGGGATGTGACTTCCCACCATCATTCAGCTAGCAAGTATCAAGGAAGAGACATGACAAAGCACCCGGACCCCAGATCTGTGCTCTCAACTCCCACAGGCCACAGCCTCTCCAGGTAAGGTCCCCTCTGAAACAGCAGGACTGACTTACAATGCAAAAGCCAGGCAGAAGCAGTAAATTAAGGACGATTCTTTTAAAGCAGTGTCCTAGTTAAATGCTATACATATCCAAAAATGTGGCCACTGATCAAAACATTTTTGAAAATCCTTCTTTTTATTGTCCCCAGAACGCAGTAAACAGTCTTCTAGGAAAATTATTCCAAACAGCTATGAAGTCAGTCTTAATCAAGGCTTACGATGATTATACAAACAGCAGATTTCTGCTTTCTGACACAGCAGCAACCCCGTGCAGCTGATTTTACTGCACCAGTCTGAGCTCCCTCCCCAGAATACACTCAAGGCGTCCGCTGTTTACTATATGCATTGCCGTCATCGCTGGCGCGTGCTTAGCTTCTACTGCACTGAGGTCATCAATGGCAAAGATTACACTTCATTGGTTCTTGATTCTCCAGCCACTAACACATGTCCTGGCTCCCAAAGAGAACTAATTAAGTATATCTGAAAATACTCTACTGAAAAAGCCACGCAAATGCTTTGAGTAATGACACCATAGTAAAGAAAAATATTGCCAAGAGACTATCTAGTCTATAAACAAATATGCATAGATGGCATGTGGAAAAGATTATAATAAAAATGGAAATTTTATGGATAGTTTCCAAGTTCCTAAATACTAAGGAAGACAGAAACCAGTTTTTAACAGATCTCAGAATTTCGAGTTCGTCATTTCTTACACATCACGGGTGCGGAGGTGCAGTAGCGAGTAAGCCTCATTGTCTAAGAAGCAATCTCCTGAACCAAGGATGCAGAAACAACCATAAACTTCCTCAGACAACAATGCAAAAATCACATCTGCTAAGCAGAAGACACCCGGATACAGCCTGCCTATGGGTCCAATCGACAGAGCACAACCCGGTGCCTGAAATATAAATCAAAGCACCTGCCGCCCCTGGTACTTATTGACATGTGCTACCTGCGAGTTCTAATATGTGCAAGACGGCTGTTTTTATTTACAGCACAAACCACAGACTGAATGTAAAACAAGGTGCTTAATAAATCCAGAGGATCATAAAACACAGCATAACTCAGATGGCAAGGCAGACACTCACTCCTTAATTAAGTGGGTGATGTTCTGCTTAAAACAAAAAGACAACCCAGGGCTACAGCTTAGATTAAGCACTCAGTGTTGCGAGGGCAGCACCAGCCATTTTCAAGGCGAAGGCTTTAAATCATGAAAAATAAACCATCTAATAGTTCGTATTGAATAGTAAGTAGACAGTCAGGACACAGGCTGATTGGGATTAACACGTCTCCAGCTATAACAAGTAATTTTACAGAGGATTAGTATCTTGATGGTCTGATCAATATGAAGCACCGCCTGCTATTACACATGAGGAGAAATTGCCCCTCTGGTAATAAAGTGTGTGTGTCTCCGCTCTCCTTCATTTGCTCAGTCCATTACTGTAATGGCTCCAGCATTAACAGCTGGGACAATTTAAGCAGCAGGGGTCTGCTGCATTTAAAAGCTGGAATGGTGGCCCTCACCCAATCCTCCTGTCTGCATACGTGGTCCCTCTGCCTGGCTGGGCCTGCCACAGGAGGGTGATGTTTTATGGGAACAAGGACTACTATTTCTCAATTATTGTTTCATTAATAGTGCTACCAGCCAATAATGTGACTCAAACAAAAACTGCTTGCAGTATATTACCTGCTTATTTGACCAAAAAAAAAAAAAACAATTAAAAGGCACACTATTTACCCGAATACCAAGGTTGACGTGGCAACAGGCTAGTGTGCTCAGAAACTAAAATGTTTGTGTTTGTTGGTCCAGTGCTCAGCTCATATGCTCAGGCAAATAAAAAAATCAAAACGTTCATGCTGGCAGGGGGAAAATTCATCAGCAGAATTTTCCATCTCTGTCTTCAGAAAATAGCGAATTGACAGACTGCTGTACACGAAAAGAAAATCCTCATTAACACGGCCCTGAATCCCATTCAGTTAGTAGAGGTGGCAACATCAGCCCATTTGGTATTAGTACTGGAGAAACATGGGCCCTGGAGGCTCACCTTGAGTGATCCAGTCACTAAGTGATGGTGCCATAGGACAGACTTAGGGCTGGTGAGGAAATCGGAGCTCTGACGTTTCTGATCACAGTTATGAACACACTGACTAGCTACCAGCACATCTCCTCGGACCAGATGCAACCTGATAAGGCGCTTCAAACAAGCTCCTACTTGATTTCCACCAGCCACTAAGGTCTCAACTGCCCTTTATCTGCAGAGCAGTTCTTCAGCAAAATGGAAGGCATGGTCTCTTTACAAGCAGATCAGTTCCATCACGACACAGCAAACAAATGCACAGCATAGCACCAGGCAAGGCCTTGGGTAGAAATTTCCATGCAGGACCAGTAGTCAACCTGGTACCCTCAGAGACTAGAATCGGGGTTAGTGGGGGCGATCAGCGGTCTGCTGCACAGTACTGTGCACAGCAACATCTGAACTACGGTATGATGTGCTTAAAATGTGCTCCAAGGACAGATCTCACGGTAAGGCTTTGTAACACCATTTAAAATACAACGCCTTTCTGATGTTCTGCATGGAAACCTACAGCTCCAACTCGAGACTTACCTTTCAAACCCAGAGCAGCCTTACAAAACGTGCCAAGAACAAGTGTTTGGAAACATGTCCCAATCGACGCAAATCTTAACTCCTGAATGTCTCCTGACCCAGCCCAATTCCTCCTCATTCCTCCTGCCTTACACCATGAAATCAACCAGTGAGGCACATTCGTATAATAGCACAAACCCAGGCTGATATATAAGATTAGATGAACAAACTTAGCAGAGTTCCGAATTCAGCTGTTCTCAACAGTGCCCTTCCTCCCTAAGGCTCCAGAAGTGCCATCTCACAATGAGGTCTTCTAGAAACCAGAGAGGCACATTTCCAAAATAACCCTATCAAAAAAAATCTACCCCGTGTACCCATTAATACCAGTACGCAAGAGGTTGAAGCAGAATTAACACAAGTTCTAGGCCATCTGGGCTACACGGTAAACTTGAGGTCCGTCGGGACTACATAGTGCAGCACTATTTCAAAACAAAGAAAGGAAGGGAGGAAAGTAAAGGAGGATAGGAAGAAAGAAAAAAAATCTACCCTAAAAAAAAAAAAAAAAAAAGCTAACAGAATACATTAAATCCACAAGGCTGACTAGCAGTTTAAAATTGAAGGAAAACAATGGAAACTACTGCTGACCACTGCCAGAGAAACATGTTCAAGGGATGAATCCTGATTCTCAAAATTAATTGCCATACCAATAGTGTGTGACTAATTTTAAATCCCTAAGTACCTAATCATTTTCCATTATTTCTTTCAAATTCTACTTCCATCTCTATTAGAAAGTCCCATGGCCAATACAAGTGGCACTCTTGAGAATTCATTTAATAAATATTTATGGGACATTTGCTATGTGTCTGGCAAAATGTTAAATGCTGAGAATAATATGGAAAATGGAAATATGGAAAATGGAAATATTTAAAAAAGAGTGGACCTGAATTTCTTCAACCGTATCTTCTAAATGCCCAGACTTGGATCGCTAATGTTAGAGCAGGACAGATGGAGGTGACATGGAAGCACAAGAGAGGGGACAGGCATCTCCAGAAGCAGAACTGTCCTTTCGATCAGAACACCTAAGGGCCACAGTCTCTTTGAGGTACTGGAGAGCGTGTGCTGTGGGACCAGGGGCTGCAGGTTTTGTAGGGCTTGAGGAAGAAAGGGCACATCAGGGTGGGAGACCAGTGGATAATTTTCTGGCCTTGGTTCTGCCTCTGCAGTTTAGGATGGGAGACCAGTGGATAATTTAGGATGGGAACTGTCTGTATTGGCGGTTATTCTTGAAGGGGGGGGCGCTTCTGTGCAAGCATTTGTCAGATTGAGATATTTTTAGCCTTTAAATAAACTCTGACAAAACAACTACTGAGTAGTAGCCGGGAAAGTGGTGCTAGAACTATTCATTGTTATTGTCATGCGGTAGGTATCATATGCTACATGCTGGAGAAGGCAGTTTGACTGGAGAACCATGAAAAAAAAAAAAGGGACTTGGGAAAAAGAAAAAAAAGAGGGCACGGCAGAATCTTTCAGAGGAGGTTTTAAGAACCTGAGATTGTGAACTATCTGCACTAAATCTTCATCCCTATTTCCAAAGCTACGCCCCCTAAAACCGTGGGCTCTTGGAAGTACTGACTGTCTTTGGGAGCCTCATGAGCTGACTGCCGGCCGGCCATGTGGCAGCCATGAAGCAAGGTTGGAGCTTAGAAAATCACACCCTAACATAGGGTGTTTCGGCTTGCTGAGCACTTAGAACTAAGAGATATGGGAAGGCTTTGGATTTGGAACCTCAGAACCAAGGTTTCTGACCTTCTGCCCTCCTGTAAGAAAACAAGTTAAAACCAGGGCTCCTCTCTTATCTAGGACGAGTCAGTGTTACTTGAGGTTCTTTTCCCAAACAAACCATAAAGCCTAAAAATATTACTGTAACTTCCCAACCTTTCTAAGAGAAGGCCATGACATGGAAGCCCCTCATTTCAGGAGTGCCCTGTCCCATGCTTGGGAGGAAGAATTACACAGGCAGGGCCCCGTGAGTTTCCCATTCAGCTTTTCCATAAGATCCAGTTTCATCCAGCCCTACGTCTATACGATTAGCCAATCTTTACCAAGCATAAAATTCCTGAAACTTTCGGTCTTCCTTCTCAGGGCTCCCAAGTCAGGTGAATAAATCGGACATGTTTTTTCTTACTAGCTGGAACTCCAGTCATAGAATTCAGAGTGGGTCTCTAGCCCTTATTTAATCTCTTCAAATGCCCTCACAGACACCGATGTCTGTCCCATCTCCTTGGCGAACCTAAGTCCAACCAAGTTGTAATGAATATTAAACATCACAAACTTGTTCTGGGATCTTCGCAAAAACTGAACACATGGTGGTTACTGGAGTCTAGCCCAGCTGGAGAAGGCAAAAAGTCTTTGTACCTCTTCCCGGACACCTGGCCCTAAGCATCTCATCCATTTGGCATGGCTGTATCCTTCATAATATCCTTTATAATTGTCCTAGCTTGCTTCTGCTGCTATGGAAAAACACAACAAAAAAAACTAGAGGGCAAGGATATTTCATCTTCCAGGTTTTTGTCCCTCATCAAGGGATGCCAACATAGGAACCAATGGATGAGCAGGGGTGACTGGCTTGCTTTCCCTAAGGTATTCCTTATACAATCCAGGCACACTTAACAAGGATGGCACTGCCTACAGTGACCCAGGCCTTCCAACATCAATTAGCAATTAAGAAAAAGTCCCATGGACAGGCCCACAGGCCAATCCAATTGAGGCAGTCCCTCTGTTGTGGTTCCCTCTTCTTGTGTTTCAAGCTGATGCTGAGTTAACTATGTCAGTAATAAATCCCCCCATCTCCTGCGCAAGTCACTCAAGTCTCCCAATATCCGAGGACCACAAAGAAGCCACTAGAACAATCCTTTCTAGAAATCCTTTAGAGTATTTTTAACTTCACTTTTTGAAAATGTGTTTTTCCCCTTCATACATTCTTCCAGTTTTGCTTATTTGATACTTGGCTAATAATGGATATTATTGAGCAACCTTTTTTCCTTAATTTTCACTTTATAGGCAATCTTTTTCCCTTAGTTTTTACTTTGTCTTTTTTCCTTTGCAGGTGTATAATAATTAGTGATGCAGAAACAAAAGTAATATGAAAATACACGCAACATGACTCCTAAAGATAATTCCTCAATGACTGAACTCAGGATCCTGAAATGGGTAAAATGGCAGATGCAGACTTCAAAAAGCCGTTAGTAAAATGATCAGTGGCTTAAAGAGGTACATTCAGACTAGCTCAGTCCAAGACCTGAGGCTTACACTCAGCAACAGAGAGGAAAGAGAAAAAAATGGCAAGAATATTAGCAATAGGAATAAGACAGTAGCAGGGAAGGGTAATCCAGCAAGGAAACAGAGACTCAGAGAGAGAGAGAGGGAGGAGAGAGAGAGAGAGAGAGAGAGAGAGAGAGAGAGAAGGAAAGAGAGAAGGGGAGGGAAGGAGGGAGAGAGGAAGAAAGAAATGTTAGAACCGAAAACCACATATTTAAAAAAAAAAAAAAACAGTGGAGAGCACCACCAGTTCTCAAGAGAAATACAAATACATAAATGGCCAATGAATATTTGTAAAAATTCACCATCCTTAGCCATTAGAGAAATAAATGTAAAACTGCTTTGAGAGTCCATCTTGCCAAATCAGAATGGCTGCCCTGGGTGTATCTGAACAAGAACCCACACACACTCACCACTAGGAGAAATGTGGATTTGTGTAGTCACTTTAGGAATCAGTACGAAGAGTTTTCAAAAAAAACTAAAAATAGAGCTGCCTGTTGACCATCTAGACCATTCGGGAACATAGCTGAAGGCCTCAAGGAGCACACACCATGTTCACTGCCAACTACTGACAAAAGTCATGAAATAGGGGCAGCCTAGAAGACCATCGGCAAATGACTAGGTAAAGAAAATGGCTCAAATACACAACTGAATTTTATTCAGCCACAGAGAAAAATGAAGTCACGACACTTGCAGAAAAATGGATAGAACTGGAGATCATTATTTTAAGTGAATTAAGCCAGACTCAGAAAGACAAATGTTTTCTCTCAAATGCAGAACCTAGATTTAACAATACATAAATATGTACATGTATATAGTATGCATTTATGTAAACATGTGTAGTTTAGTCTAGATATTCCCCCATCACTACACACATGCCCCAAGGCTTAACATGATGAATTTAACCATGTTCTTCATCTGAAAATAAACAGGACAAAGAAAATGGTTTGAGTGACAATTTTTTTCAATTTTCCAAAACATGGGAAACAATTAGTACCACCATTTTAAATGTATGGGAGAGAAGTTTCTGGAATCCAAGTCGAGAAAATGCACTTTACAGACAATATCAACGTACAGAATGAAGTTTAGAATTTAAGCTAAATATCTACAAAGGTCAAACTGTAGAGGTAGAGGTGACTATGACAATGATGACAATGAAACCGGGTTTATAAAATTTCCTTTACTATATTCCAAGAATGTTCTAGCTGATACAGATATACACAGATCTCATTTAATAGTCACTGTAACCATATCACCCCAATTTTATGAAAAAAAAGAAATAAACTCATACCAAAGATCTTAAGTTGCTTGCTAAATATCTGCAAAAATATCCTTTGCAGATATTTATCCTCATGCTCTATCTCTCAGCAGTGCCCTCCAACCTGGGTACACTGCAAACACCTCACAGCTGTGCCCTCTAACCCGGGGTACACTGTAAACACCTGGGGTACACTGCAAACACCTCACAGTTGTACCCTC
>JAQHUG010000066.1:6976796-7078044 GCA_028555095.1 Dicrostonyx torquatus | reverse complement strand
TCACAGCTGTGCCCTCTAACCTGGGGTACACTGCAAACACCTCACAGCTGTGCCCTCTAACCCGGGGTACACTGTAAACACCTGGGGTACACTACAAACACCTCACAGCAGTGTCTTGTGATTAGGGGATATAATAAAAGACCTCTCCCCAGAGTGGATAAAACCATGGATAATAAATTTTGTCAAAAGTATAAAATTTATCAAAAGTATCCATATTGAGAGGTTAACACCAATAATAAGAAACCAGAACAATTAAAATACTATAATAAACATTCTATGATCCCATCTTTTGCTCTCTAGAAAAGGTCAAGGCAAATATTAATCGTTTGAAATTGTGGCCAAGCATAGGTAACTGACACCACAGAAAGTTAAACCCTGGGTAAAAGGGAAGTAGAGAATGAAGGAGGATTTGGTGGACGCAAAAAGAAAGACTGTGCAATGAAACACACAATCCCTGGGGAAGAAGAAAGTCCACTCAATTGTAGTTAGGGAAGTACTCGCAGGATACTATGGCTATTCCACTTGTGTGGGGGAGCCTGAAGTCCTGATATATATGTGAAATTCCTCCACTTCACAACATCAAAAAGTAACTCACTTGATCCAAATAAAACACCCTATAGACCTGGATGAAATTGCAAACCATGTGATCTCCCTTGCTCACCAAAAACTTTACCCACTCAAACTGCATGACCTACAACAGTCACAGTAAAACATCAGGCAAAGAAGAACAGACAAAGCTGGGCATAGTGTACATGCATATAACTCCAGCACTTGGGAGGCCAAAACAGGTGGTCCAGCTCCCAGGCCACTACCCAGGGTGACTTAGAGAAATGCTTCTCAGGAGCGAGGACTGAAGATTTTTATAGTAATACACACATCTGAGGGTCATTTTCTTTTATTGTCTATAATTTCTTAGCTCTAATTCTTTAGTTCCAATTCTGTAATTCTAAATCTTTTTCTAATTCTCTGTTTCGATTCCCCTTGCTTTTTTTTTCATCTGGCTTAAAAATAAATACTTTTTACAGGAGGTTTAGGGTAATATAAAAAAGTTACAAGGATCACATCTCACTGGTCATAGAACATTCCTTGGGCAAGTGATAAGGGCAGAGCCATTTACCACAGAACAGAAAGAGTTTCAAGGTTCCTGGTGTAAGACTGTGGTCAGAAGCTGGAGACACCGTGCCCAGTGAGATAAGCTGCGAGACATAGTTCTTTGATCAGCTGGACTTAGAAAGTGAAGAACTGGCATGATTGTTTAGGTTTCTTTGTGTTGAAAACCTTGGTTAGATACCCGCGAAACTGACCTTGTGGATAACTTCAAAAGCTTTTAACTTAAGATCCATGCATAAAAACCTTTAGTCTAGTTTGAACTTGCTCTCAGGTAAAAATGAGCTAACTGTAGTTTGTCTAAGCTGAGGAGAAATCGTTGTTTCCTGATATTAGTCTGAGTAAAAGGAACAAAGCAGACTTTAGATGCCTTACAATCCTTGTGGGACGACAGATCTAGTTACAAAGCATATCTTCTATATATCAAAATCATACAGCTTGATGAGAAGTCATCTTCCTGACCATCCACAGGTATATGTGCCCATAAGATTGAGATACAATCATGAGATTACATAAACATATCGTATGAGATTACACACTGCAGTGCAGGTATGGGGGAGACACCAAAGCTGCGTGTGTGTGTGTGTGTGTGTGTGTGTGTGTGTGTGTGTGTGTGTGTGAAACTACAGACAGGAGCAACAGTTTCCAGAGTCGGTGGTCCCACAGGTTATATCTCAGTGGGATTTCCTCCATCAGAGAACCATTCCTCTGGTGGGTTGACATTTAAATACTAGTCACCTGCTGTATACTTCTATGGCCCTTAACAGATCTCTATGAGTTCAAGGCCAGCCTGATTTATACAGTGAGTTCCAGGACAGCCAGGGCTACATAGTAAGACCCTGAATAAAGAAGAGAGAGAAAAAGAGGGAGAAAAGAAGGAAAAGAACAAATGATCATTACACAGAACAAATATCTGTGCTCACTACAAAGTCTGACTCCTTTAAAGATGGAGAAAAGTAAAAACTAATTTAAGTGACATTAAGAGAGAAGGCTAGGCAAGCCAGATGGCTCAGCAGCTAAGTTACTTGCCATCGAGCCTAATGACCGGCATTCAATTCCAACTGTAACCATAACACTCAAAATTTATAGGAGAAGCGCACAGGCATACAATAAATAAATATCTTTTAAAAAATAAAAATAAAAAGCAAACCAGATTGGGGCTGGGCATGTAGCTCAGTAGTAGGGCACCTGCCTGGCATAATCAAAGTTCTGAGTTCCATTGCAAGTACCACCAAAAAACGACAATAAAGGAGACCAGATTATAAGAAAAGAGACATGACAACAAAAGGGAATGGCCAATCCTGAATTGACACCTGGACCAAGGAAAAAATGCCAAAGCATATAGTCTTAGAACAATTAGCAAGTGGGACTATGGACTATAGGTTAAGTAAGTATTGTGTCTGCATTAATGTCTCTGAAATTGACAACTGGAGGTGTTTATATGTACTAGACATTCCATGTTCTTCAAGAAATACATGCTGAATCATTTAAGGAGGATTGAAGTCTCCTTATCACTGGTAAGGTTTGTTAAAAAGAAAATAGTGACAGGTGCAGCTTAGTGCTAGAGGTTACCTAGCAAACACAAAGCCCTGTGTTCAATCCCCAGGACACACAAAAACTATACTAAGTAGCAGTAATGGTTCAGATGTATACATGAGGGTGGGAACTGCAGAAAAGCTGACACAGCAAGATGGCAACCTGTAAACTGAGGCAATAGGCTTAGAAGAGTTAGTTCTAAGTTCTTTTTCTCCAGTTCCTTTGTAAGTTTTACATTATCTTAAAATAACAAATAAAATCACCCGAAGAAAATGCCAAATTCGATGAAGACCACACCTATTTTGCCCCTGGAGCATACACATGCACATTGGTACCATACATGCTCCCACACACATGCAAACACACAGTGGAGCCTCACAGCAGCCCAGAGAGTCATCCAATCTTGGCACTACTGTCTGGTTGGAGAAACACAGGCCCAAAGTATGAATCCCTATCCTAAGAGCAAAGAACTGAGAGAACCAATGGTCTAACTTGGCACAAATATATCTACCAAATACTATTGGACCATACCACCATAAGAAAAGTTCACTTTTAAAATGCATGAATCCATATATGTGCACGCTGATACATCAAAGAAAAGTGAACAAATGCTTCGCTGGAAAGCCAGTTATTTCGTACAATCTTCCTATTCTCCCTTCAGATTTGGAAAGTACATAAAGCCTACATACAAGCAGCTGTAAGGGAAAAAATATAATCTCAGTTATTACAAAGAGAAAAGGTGAATCAGAGGTAATTACTACAGAATGGCAGCATTCAATTTAAAAAGTAAACAAGTAACTTTTGTGACTTCAGGAGAAATATTTCAAAAGCTTAACACACTGGCACAGGACTATAATCCCGGCTAATTAGGAAGCCAAGGCAATAAATATACTTAGAAAATATAAAGAACTCATAAAACTTAATAAGCCAGCAAGAACAATAAAACTGGGTAAAAAACACACACACACACACACTTCACATGTGGTTAGGGAGATAGCTGGGTGTTTAAGAAACAAAATTCATATTCTCAGAAGACAGGTAAATGCTAAGTAGGAGTGGGGGGGCATCTGCCTGTAGTCCCAGAGCTAATTAAGGCAGGGACGGGATCCCCAGAGGAAGCTGACTAGCCAGACTAGCTGTATGTGCAAGGTCTGGCTTCAACTGAGAGACCTAGCCTCAATAAAATGGTGGCGATTGATAGAGAAAGACTCCCCAAACATGGGCCTCTACATACATGCATTCAGACATACACATCAGTATCACATATGCCCACACATGCAATGCAAACACATCCATACACATTTAACACCCATACACACTTACCACACACACGCACACAAGAAAAAAAGATACACGCGTGTTCATTAAGTATCTAAGAAGATATTCGATATTATTTGTCATCAGGGAAGTCAAGACCACAAAGAAATATTACCTCCTGCTCACCATGAAGGTTACAACGAAAAAGTAAAGAGTAGCAAGCAATGACAAGGACTTGAAGAAATTCTAACCCTCAAAATCTCTGGTGAGAAATGGAGGGTGGAGCAGTCTCTGTGGAAAACTGTGTGACAGTTTTGCAAAATATTAAGCATAGTCCTTCAATGTGACGAGCAGTTCTACTGGGCCTCTACCCATGAGCCGGATAAAATCCTGTCCACACAGAAACTGGGGTGCCTGCTCATGGTATCATTTTTCGTGACAGACAAAAAAATCGTGTGGCAGTTTGAATAGGAACGACACCCATAGACTCATGTGTCTGAATGCTTGGCCCATAGGGAGTGGTATTATATTGGTATTACTACCTGTTGGAGTAGGTGTGTGGTCTTCGTGGAGGAAGTGTGTCATAGTGGGGGTTGGCTTTGAGGTGCTATATATGCTCAAGCTAAGCCCAGTGTGGCACACAGTCTCCTTCTGCTACCTTCAGATCAAGGTGTAGAACTCTCAGCTCCTTCTCCAGCATCATGTCTGCCTGCATGCCTAGCGCCATGATGATAATGGACCAAACTTCTGAAGCTGTATGTCAGCCCCAATTAAATATTTTCCTTTATAAGCATTGCCACGGTCATGGCGTTTCTTCACAGCAATAAAACCCTAACAGAGACAAGTAGAATCGAATTGTTCACCAAACAATTCTCCTGAATACAAACTACAGTCACCAGGGAAGAGGAAAACTAACCTGAGGAATTGCCTCCATCAGACTGGCCAGTGGACATGTTTGTGAAACATTCTCTTGATTGATTAACGATTGACACGGATGGTGCCACCCTGGTCAGGCAGTACAGGACAGTGTCAGAAAGGAAGCTACACAAGCCATGGGAGCAAGTCAGGAAGTAGCACTCCTCCACGGCCTCTGCTTCAGTTCCTGCCTCGAGTTCTTGCCTTGGCTTTCCTCAGTGATGAACTTCCGAAACAGTGTAAGATGAAATAAACCCTTTCTTCCCCGAGTTGCTTTTGGTCAAGATATTTTATCACGGCCATAGAAAGCAAATAAATACCTAGAACAATACAGAAATAACTAGAATGCAGTGTGTCCCAATACAGGAATACCATCTTCTGGGTAATGAGAAGTACTATGAGTGCTGCGAGATGTGGGAACCTCAACACGTATGAACATGTACGCTGGGTGAATGCAGTCAAACACAAAGGTCACACAGTATATGATCTAGTACATGAGAACGTTCTGGGGCTAGAGACTGCTCAGTCAGTGGCATGCTTGCCGCACAAGCAAAAGGAGTTGAGTTTGGAACTCCAGCTCCAAAGTAAAAAGTCAGGTGCAATACATGCCTGTAATCCCAGCACTCAGGGTGACGGCAGGAAGAAGCCCAGGGCTGCTGGCCAGCAAGTCTAGCCCAGTTAGTGAGCTCCACATACAAGGAGCAACGGGAGAATGCAACTGAAGAAGAAACTCAGAGCTTTGGCCTTCACAAGCACACACGTATGCACACATATGCAAAAATATCCATAAGAGGTAGTCCTGTGAACAAAACAATTAGCGGTTGCCTTGACATAGAGGTAGAAAAAAAATGAGAAAATTGCAAATGAATGCATTGCCCAGTGTAGATAGAAACGGAGATACATGACGGTTCACGGCTTGTTTTCTTAACAGTCCCAAGCTGGTAACAATCCAAATGCCCAGCAATAGAAGAGTGGGCAAACAAACAGCAGCATCACACAAAAGGCACTAGACTCACCAGCAGAAAAGAAGCAACCTGAGAACATGTGCATTAGCATGCACAGACCTCAAAAAAGTATGATGAATAAAAGCAAAAGGCACCAGGACACGTATTGTATGTTTCCACTTAGATAAGAGAGTCTAGATAATAGAGATTCAACAGTTGTTGACTGATCACAGGGAGTCCCTGGGGTAAAAATAAAGGAAGAAATTGGCTGTATAGAAATTTTTTTTTAAAAGAGATCGTGGCGTTCTCTATGCAACTGGAACACTTCATATGTATGTACTGTCAAACTCATCAAACTATACATAATACATTACAAGATACCCTATATAAGTCATACCTCAATTCAGTTGAACAAGATGAGAAACAGTCATTCCTGATTATTTGTGCACTGTCTATTTAAGATTTAAGACATTTCAGCCAATATTCAAGGAACAAACTAATTTTAAAAAAAAAAATCAAAGAAATGTTTAAACAGCAAACAGGCCACCAACTTGCTCTTCAAGTCAATGTGTTTTTCACAAACAGAAAGAGCTAGGGGATTACAGTCACAGGGCCTGATTCTGATCCATAATCCCACACAGAAAACAAAAAGAGCTAGGGATTACATAATCCCACACAGAAAACAGAAAAAGTTAGGAGATTACATAATCCCACATAGAAAACAGAAAGAGCTAGGGGATTACAGTCATAGGGCCTGATTCTGATCCATAATCCCACATAGAAAACAAATGGCTCTGGGCAAGGGACAACTTCCGCCAGACTGTTTTCACAACTGTAAAATACATAATTCAGGCTATAACACGACATACTCAAATTTTTAAATCCTTATATATACTGCCTTAAGACAGACTCCCTTGAGACAAAATTCTATGACAGCAAGAACTGTACCTGTGTTGTCTCCCACTGATCCTCACTGCCAATACTTACCTGCTATAGAATAAGCACCAGATTGCATGGAGAAGGCCTTTGATCAAATGTACCACAAACAAGAGGGACTTCTGAGAAGGCCAAAGTGATTGGTAGGCAATCTCTTGTGTCTACTGTGGGTGTCAAAACACAGTAAACCCAAACCATGCAAGATCTTTCAGACTGTGGGAAGTTCTGTATTTATCCTAAGCAGCAGAGGCCCCTAAGAGACTTACAGGTGGTTGTCAAAGGGTCATGACTAGATTTAAATTTGGGGTAAAAAAAAAAATCACTCTCTAGTAGAGAGTAGGAAGAACCACATGGAGAAGAAAGAGGATAAAGATTTAAGATAGAGTGACTATAGCCCAATAAGGGGGCTGTTGTGGCAAGCCACTGAAGAGACCATGGTAGATTTGAAAGACCCCCGCCCCCGGCATTCTGCAGCTTAGCCAAAGAAACGCCATTTTGCAAGGCTTGCACTTACCCATAAGAGCTCAGATAAGAGACAGCCCTAAATGAGGAGTCAGCCCCCAGGCCATTGCCGAACAGGATATCTGTGGTCAGATATCTGGCTTGGGAAAGTACCGGCTGTTCTCCCAGACAAGAGCTAAGTCAACCCTCTATCTAACTCCGGCTGCTCCCTCCAGATAAGAGCTGAGTCAGCCCTCTGTCTAACTCCGGCTGTTCCCCCCCAGATAAGAGCTGAGTCAGCCCTCTATCTAAATTCTTGGTATTTGAGAACATAACCTCATCCTCATGATGGCCTTGTTTAAATTAACCAATGAAATCCCTGTAACCATGCATCTCGCTTCTGTGCCCGCACTTCTGCCACCCTGCCCCTATAAAAACCCCTAGAACCCTGAGCCAGGCGTGCAAGTCCTTTGAAAGACTTGGTCGCCCCGGGTACTTGTGTATCTGAATAAAGCCTCTTGCTGATTGCATCCGCTTTGGTGGTCTCGGCTGATCTTGGGGAACGGGGTCTCACCTGAGATAGATTTCCTTTGGGGGGGGGGTCTTTCAGATTCATCCAAGGGGATAGGAATGTACGAGTAGATTGAATGCTGATGCACTAGGACAAATCGATAGGTCGCAACTTTGGGAATGGAGAAAAGGAAAACATTGAGCTTCCTTTCCTCATCTGCAGAACAGACTGTTTATACTTTACCTATATTAACTGTCTTGCCATCTGATGCATAGTATGAAATCATATATTACGCATTTAACGTAGATGTCCGATACAATAATTGCTGTAAATAAGTAAAGTCACTATTGGTGTTATTACTGTCATCCCATGGAATGTCCTGTCAGAAGCTGAGCAGCAAAGACAGAGACTAGGAAAGTACTAGCCACAGAAGCGAGGTAAAGCGCATTAAGCATATCCCCTGTGTAGATCACGCAGACTACGTCACCTGGCCACTGAGACAATGTTCCAGATAAATACGTGACACCGAATAGATATTTTATCTCAGATGCTCTCGGGGCCTTGGAGACCAGTAAGGGCTGAGAAAGCACAGGTGGTATGATCACAGACATCTGGTAAACTGAGGCACAAGAGTGGCAACAAATAAAACCAAGGAATAGGTTCAGGAGCAGAACACGGACACTGATGTAGATCTAGCTTTTTATTTCTGACCAAGTATAAATATACTAGGTCTGCATCCAGCAATACGAACCTACAGCACAGACGTGTGCGCGCGCACACACACACACACACCACGTCTGCAGGTCTCCTGCAAACAAGGCCCTGTCATCCCTTGGCTTAACGCCGAGCATCCGCTCACCATCCCAGCTGGTCTGTGGGTTCCTTGCCTCTTGCCCTGAACTAACGCAGAGTTCCAGATGCCCGGAGTCCCACATACCTTAGCTTCACGCTCTCGTTCCTCCGCGGTTTGTGCGCGCTTCATGCTGCCTCTAAAGCCTTCTTCGCCACCGTGGGCCGCGTCCACCCTCTCCCAGGACCCCGCCTCCTGTGTGTAGTTCTCTCAGCGACTCTTTCCCGCCTGGCTCGAGTCTCTCTAAGAGCCGCAAGAACTACGCTTCCCAGGATGCTCCGCGAGACTCCCGAGAACTCCTTGGGCTTCAGAGCCGAATTTCTCAAGTCAGCTAGCTGGGCTAGCTTAGTCCGCTACCCGACCCGCCGACGGCCAAGAGCCCAGGGGGAACTACATTTCCCAGCGGCAGCGGAACACACCATGTTTTCCCGTCCTCCTCTGGGCCTGCGGCAGCCCGCGCCCTGGGCGCTATAGCAACGGTAGCTAGCAGAGAGCCGAACGCTGAGGTGAGTACCCTGTGAGTCGGGGGTAGATGCAGGTTGGCCAGCCCCTCCCTCTGCCTCACAGCTGAGGGCCTGGGGTCCTCTCCAAGGCCTGGGGAAGGCCTGGGATTCTTGCGTGAGAAGGAGTCCATCCCGACACACCTCCCAATACAGGCCTGCTTCACTGTCCGCCCTGACCGCCTGCCAAACCAGAAACCTGTCTCAATCCTGCAATTCGAAGAGCACAGTCACAGTTCGCTCCATTTCCCAGGATTTGGGATTGAATTTAGAACCTAAGACTCCCAAGGGACTTGTTTCTGTTGTTGTTTGATGGTGGTGGTGGTTGTGGTCTCTCCCTATGTACCCAGGCTGGCCTTGAATTAGCTTTTTAGCCCGTGCTGGCCTCAAATTCAGTAATAGGACTTGTCACAAGTTCCCACCACCACAGTCAGTTCCTAGTGACCTATGTTTATTACTGTTTCTCATCTGACTACTGCTGAAGTCTCTTAAAGCCATTATAGGCAAAAACATTGTTCAAACTCAGTGCCTGGCATTCATTTATTCATTCAATAATGCCCACCATGTGACATCAGATAGCAGAAGGGGGATTATTTGGGGGAGGAAGGGGACCAGTGAGAGGAAGCTAGAGAGGTGAGGGAGTTTGCAGGGACAGATATAAAGCAAAAAGCAATGATATAGGGATGAAAATACAATATGCTAAATTAAAAATGAATTGTAAGACAATGAATTTGACAGGACAACTCTGAAATAGTAACAGGCTGTTGCCGTAAGAAATAAGCGATAGCCCAGTGGGATAGCGCACTCAGGAAAACTCCGGCGTTTACACAAGACGTGTGGCATTTTAATCCTAGCACTCAGAAAGCAGAGGCCGATGAGTCTGAGTTCGAGGCCAGCCAGGCTGACATAGAGAAATCCTGTCTTTAGAAAAGAAAAGGTTAGAGAATTTGAGGCCAGTGTGCTTGGCGTTCTTGGGGAATTTGAGGTCAGCCTGGACGGCATAAGTTTCCTGTGAAAAAGCAAAGCTGGAAGCTGAGAGAGTCAGGCTGAGCTCTGACATAGGAGGACAAGGGCCTTTGGTGCAAGATGAAAACCCTGAACTCGAGGGAAGTGGGGAACAGCGGAAGTGAAGCAGAGAGAGCAAGGAGGGAAACTTTTCAGGGACATTGAGGAGGCCATGAAGCATGGCCTGAGGTTCTTTACCCTCTACACAATTCACACTCTGGGCCTGAAAATTCGTCATTATACAGCGAACCTGTATTTCATTGCTGGCATCCACCCACTATACGCCAGTAGCACTCTCAGTTGTGATGACCAAAAATATCACCACACCCCTAATTCCTGGATGGATGGCCTTGAGCAACGGGGCTAGTTTGTGTTAGCTTCTGTTCATATATCAGGAACCGTTTGAGTCGCTATTGCATGTGCGTATTGCAAGCACATTGGGCATTCAGTATGTGTTAGCATCATCTTCTGTGGTCATTCTCTGAGACGTGTGTCCCTTGCAGTGTGGTTCTCAGCCTACTGTGACCCTTTCTCCCAAATACATAGAGCCTCTTGCACAGAGCTGATCTTCTTCATGCACATATCCATAAAATCATCATAAGCTAAGCCTCAGTTTGTAGACGCTGGAATCCAAGAGCTCCCTTTACCCATTCAAATGACTACATAATGGGTGCTGCTCACTGCGTGTGCCACACTCTGTACCAGCCTCCAAGACAGAAGCAAACAAAGTGAATAAACTCTCTACTTTCTTGGTCTTCACACTCTACAACCAACATTCTAGAACTTGGAAGTCTCTTCATAACAAGGGCTTTTCACTAACAGTTTACATCTAACAGTCAAAATGGAAATAGAGAATTTATTTTCTTACTATGTACTGTATATTCATAGCCACATGCAGAGCTAAATTGCTGTGGTATGTCTCTGTAAAGAAAAGAAACTAAAAGTTCTAGAGCAAGCAAGACAAGCTAATATGTTGAGGTGACTCATCCCTTGAACTTGCCTGAAGTAACAAAGGAGGGGTGCAAAAAACGTGGAGACACATCACAAACACATGGAGCCTCTTGCACAGAGCTGGGAAGGGGCCATTCAGTTGTACACCATGCAGACAGTTGGCATTCACAGACTCTTGACATCCCCGGCACGCTTGCTAAATGCCCTACGTTTGTAATCTCACTTGCTTTTAGAATAACTATGAGATGGGTATAATTTGTTCTATTTTTTAAATTAGGTAAATTTAATGACCAACTATTAGATGGTAGGACAAACTATTTGCCTCAAGTTCATGACCTGAGCTGACTTTTTGTTCATTTTCCCAGAGTTCATGCTGTCTTTAAGGAAAGGAGAAGGAATAGGAGGTATGTCTTAACATTGGAAGGGTTTATTTTTGTTTTAGATGGATAAGAAAAGGAAGAATGCTGATCTTACCTCATTCCCTAAGAAAACTGTGGGAAATCCTCTGCTGAAAGAGGACAGTCTTCGTGATTGGATACAGTATTCCTTCTAGAATAGGAGCTTTCATCTCACTCAAGCCGCACATGTGGGCAATAACTTGTCCATTAAAGTTCTAGTTTCCTAGTCTCTTTATTTGGCTCATTCCATTACATAGTTGATGCAATAACTTAGAAGAGTTTGTTTGAATTTTCTTTTCTCCACAGATAAGCCATGTCTGGTCCAAGCGATGAGACAGCAGGAGACCTGCCGGTGAAAGATATAGGTCTAAACCTCTTTGGAGCTGGAGGGTTACAAGGTATGGCCACCTGTTATTTATTACAGTTATGAACTTTGATCAGTAATTTCTGTACTTTTAATTTAAAGTATTTCTGATAGTCATACAAACCCAGCCATTTAAGTAACTATATAGCTCTTGATTGGACTAAACAAGACGGGGAGTTTAAAACACATATGGTATTTTATTGCACGCGTCAATTATCAACAGCCCATAGCAAATGCAAGATCTCCTCTGCTCTGATAAAGAGTTGGTATAAATCATCTTTTTAAAATTCCACACGTGAGTAGAAACTGCATAGAGTATCAGGCCTCCAAACTGAATTGCCTGGTTTAAATCACATTTGCCACTAAAACACTTCTTTATGTTTAAATTTTATATGAGAGGAAATGCCATATTTTAAAATTTTTGCCTTTCAAGTAGAGTATCTCAAAATGGCTTGTTTATGCAAGTGATAGTGAGTTTTCAATCACATTAATATACATTAAAGGCTTTCTTTATCCTTTTATCATTTAGTTGTTCCTGTAGAGTTGAAGAGTACTTTCAACTGAGAAAGCAAAGCACTGGTTTAAAGAGCAGCGTAGGCTGGAGAGCCAGGTTTATGTGTGTGGACAATGCCAGGCAAACCCTTGCACCAACAACTTGTAGGAGGCTGGAGGTTCAAAATGTATCTTAAGGTCTCTCCATATACCATTTAATCATAACACTATCAATAGCCAGGTTCAGCTACCATAGGAAGGTAGTCAGTGTTATTGATCGTTGAGAACTGACCACAAATGTTAGAAGGAAATCTGATACTGAAATAGTATCAGGTATTCACATACAAACAAAATTGAAGTGTTTAAAACTATTAGGTTCTGGTACTGTGTAAGCACTATTGGGTTTTGGTACTGTGTAAATACTATTACCTTTTGTTACTGTGTAAGTACTATTGGGTTTAGGTACTGTGTAAGCACTATTGGGTTTAGATACTGTGTAAGTACTATTGGGTTTAGATACTGTGTAAGTACTATTGGGTTTTGGTACTGTGTAAGTACTATTGGGTTTAGATACTGTGTAAGTACTATTGGGTTTTGGTACTGTGTAAGTACTATTGGGTTTTGGTACTGTGTAAGTACTATTGGGCTTTGGCACTGTGAAAGGATCATTGGGTTTTGGTACTGTGTAAATATTTTTAGATTTTGGTACTGTGTAAGTACTATTGGGCTTTGGTACTCTGTAAGTACTATTGGGCTTTGGTACTCTGAAAGTACTATTGGGCTTTGGTACTCTGTAAGTACTATTGGGTTTTGGTACTCTGTAAATACTGTTGGGTTTTGGTACTCTGTAAGTACTATTGGGTTTGGTACTCTGTAAATACTGTTGGGTTTTGGTACTGTGTAAGCACTATTGGGTTTTGGTACTGTGTAAATGCTATTGGTTTTGGTACTGTGTAAGTAGTATTGGGTTTTGGTACTTTGTAAATATTTTTAGATTTTGGTACTGTGTAAGTATTATTTAGTTTTGGTGCTGTGTAAGTCCAATCCTTATCATCAGTAGCTACCTTCAGTCTTTAATATCTGATTGAAAATTAAATATGCACATATATGTGTATGTATGTATATATGTTTAAAAGTTATAAAGGTCTGTTGTGTTATGTTTTGTTTTGTATTTGAGATAGTGTCTTACTATGTAACCTTGACTGTCCTAGAACTCACCATGTAGATCAGGCTGGCCTTGAACTCACAGAAATCTCCCGGCTCTGCCTCCTGAGTGCTGAGATTAAAAGCAAATGGCACTGTGTCAGATATAAAAGTTAATTATCAATACATTAAATATTTTATAGAGAAATGCTCTGTTAAACTTTCAGATGACAGTTTTTTTTTATATTTTGGAGGATTTGCGTTTGTTTTATAGTTTATTTTTCTATATCCTAGCCTCCTAATTTAGAGGAAAATGTCCTAATTGTGTTATGTTCACTGAATTGTTCCAGCTTTTGCCCCCCCCCTCCATATATACTATATATATTTGCAGAGACAAGGGCTGCTTCTTGCTGCCATGTTCATGACGAAACCTTGCACATGCTCGGCATGTGCTCTACCACAGAGCTGTTCCCAGATCGGGAAGCCTGGCTTTCCCAGCTCTGAGGCTTTACATCACTCAGAATAGGAATTAGGAATCTTTTGAATCAGGTCCTTCCTACATTCTGAAATAGTGATTAAGTCCATGCTAGTGAATAAAGTTGTTGCTCAGATCCCTAATACTGTACATGAAGCATTAATGCCAGAGATGGTTCATCTTACCTCAGGTCATTGGCATGAACAATGCTCTTACATTTTCTAGAAAAAAAAACAACTTAATTTGTAGATTAGCTGGGGTGGGGGTGGGTTGGAGTGTGATGTTTCATGCCTGTAATCCCAGCACTTGGAAAGTAGAGGCCAAAGGATTAGGAGGAGTTCAAGGTCATCCCAGCCACTCCACTAGTGTGAGGCTAGCCTGTGCTGCACGAACACAGCAAGTGTGAGGCTAACCTGTGCTGCACAAACACAGCAAGTGTGAGGCTAGCCTGTGCTGTATGAACACAGCGAGTGTGAGGCTAGCCTGTGCTGCATGAACACAGTGAGTGTGAGGCTAGCCTGTGCTGTATGAACACAGTGAGTGTGAGGCTAGCCTGTGCTGCATGTACACAGCGAGTGTGAGGCTAGCCTGTGCTGTATGAACACAGCGAGTGTGAGGCTAGCCTGTGCTGCATGAACACAGCGAGTGTGAGGCTAGCCTGNGCGAGTGTGAGGCTAACCTGTGCTGCATGAACACAGCGAGTGTGAGGCTAGCCTGTGCTGTATGAACACAGCGAGTGTGAGGCTAGCCTGTGCTGTATGAACACAGCAAGTGTGAGGCTAGCCTGTGCTGCATGAAGCTCCATTTCATAAAACAAAAAAATGGAAAAAGTAAATAGGAGGGAAAATAGGAATACATCAGAGGTTCTTTTAGTATCAGCAGTTATCAGGTTTTAGAGACTATTTTCAGTGATGCTACAATTAATGACCTTGGCATTTTTTCAGAAACTTCAACTGCACGAACGATGAAGGCTCGCCAGGCAGTGTCACGTGTCAGCCGTGAGGAACTGGAAGACAGATTTTTGCGTTTGCATGATGAGAACATTTTACTTAAACAGCATGCCCGCAAGCAAGAGGATAAAATTAAAAGGTTATGATAAAAAGCTTTTAGCTTTTTTTCTTACCTCTGTAAAGTTTGAAGGATATAGTTTTTTTTATAAACTTAATTGAAAGCCCCACCTTCAATCTTTTCTGGAACAGGCAGGTTATAAATAAATAGAATTTTTTAAAAATGGAAAATCTTACAAAGTAAAATAATAAACCAAGAAGATTGTGTTTATTATGTCTGACGTTGCTGTTTGAAAGAACACAGCAATAGCTAAGAGTGCCATGAGTGTATTAGGTCTATAAATAACTTTGGGGTTAATATTTATGACTTAATAAGCAGATAGCCCAGCATCTGTTTTTTAAATGTCATAAAAATTTAAAAAATAATTAACTATTCCAACTTGTTAGAATGTGTGTTCCCTTATGATTTGGGATTTACTAATGAAAACATCACTTATATCTGGGGCATGCTTAACTTCACTTGGGTTAGTCTCTGCCATTTCTGAAAAAGCACATTGTCACTTTTGATGGACATGTAAAAAAAATGCATGCAGGAACAATGTCTTCAGAGTAATTTCTCTTCAGATCCTTTGTACTCAGAAATACTGTGGCCACCATTTGAGTGCCTGGTATTGGAAACAAAAGAGTGCAGACAAATCTGTATTCAAAGTCACATTCTGGGTTCAAAGGAAGGTGTACTCTAAAGAAAGAAGATGACTCTGTGCCTAGAGTTTATCCTACAGACGTGATTCCATTTCACTTTCTGCCCTGTAGACTTAGTTTCAGACCCACCAACCAGCCTAGGGCAGGCCTTCTACTTTGAGTTGATTTCAAGACATGGGAATGGCTACTTTTAAGATGTGCCTCATTCATTTCTGACCAATAGCACATCCAGGTCCACCAGCCAGCATGAGATGTGAAGTCTGTGACCACTAAACTGTTTTTTTTTCTTTTCTTTATATACCTAATTGGGAAGTAGAAGAATTAAATTCACAATCTGACCTTATTAGTAATTTGTCCTAACCAAAAAATAAAAGCAGCTTAATTACTAATGAGCCACTTAGTTTCATTTGGGGGCAGGGACTGGGCTAGGAGTCGAGTTGGATATATGTATTCTATTATCTTTCTCCAGTATCCTGTGCTCAGGCCATTTACACTCCTGAGACTTTTACTAACGTGGAGTACTTCCTTACTGAACACAGGCCCATAGATGTAAATACCTTCTCATCCTTACTTCACTGACGCTGGCCTGGATCCATGGATGGAGGGTCTTTACATTTATCCTTAAGGTGTGAGAGTCAGTGTCACCTCTTGTGTAAATATGGATTTTACAAATTGTCTTTTTAAGTAAATACTCAAACCTTACCACATAACTTACAATTCATTAGTAACTTAAATATATTAAAAACATTTCTATGACTAAGCAAGCACATCCAGTTTTACATTTCCTAATGAAGAAATTTCCTTGAAAACCATGTCAAAAATTTGAAGACACTCTCTATATCCTTCTCTTGCATTAAAAAATCCTTTATCATTCTTCTGATGACTGATTTTTATATGAAATCTTTACTTTTCTCTTTATTGTAATCTATGTTTCTAAGTGCTAATCTTCCGGTAATAAGCATTCAGATATTTAAGTGACTTCTCCTGTGGATGACTTTAGGACATTGAGCAGGGCTCAGGACTCTAACCTCATTACTGGACAAGGCAGAATGTGGTTTTGCTGGGTGATGATAACTGGTCAGGTTTCCCAGTGATAGATCATCCACAGAACTAGATGGAAAAGGAAGTAATCCACTAATTACCAGGATGTCTGTGGTACTCTTGGATCTTGGTTTTTATTATTCAGTATTCCTTATAAAGCATGCTTAGTGGATGTGCCTCAAGGGAAAGAGAAAACAATCTTAACTGATTATGTTATGCATGGCTCTCCCTGATGCCGCATGCTGTAACGAGTAGCCAGGGTGTAGATAGATGTGTATTACTACCGCATTTACAGAAGACTGTGCTTAGGGGAAAGACGTTGTTCTATGACATCCCAAAGCTATTAAGGTTTTTTTTTTTCATTTCACTTTTGTTCCCTTAAGTAAAAGCTTCTGACCATAACCATGCTAAAATAAAGCAAACCCCACTTAAAGAAAAATTTAGTGTGTTTTTATTTCCAATCTCCTGTCTGGGTCTTTATAAAAATAGATTCACTATAAACTAGAATCAGCTATTGAAGATGTGCGACCAATTTTGTAAAGTTTTGAACTTGTGTCTCTCATCAAAGCCACCTTTTCTTTCTTGTCCTGCCAAGATTTTTCCATTCCCTGTCAGGCATGTTTTCCATGCGTGTATATTACATCACCCCCATGTGCCCATTCTGTCTTTTGTTCTGTCTGACCAGTTTTTATCAAAACTTGAAAGAGTCAAAGGTATAAGTTCCTGGAATGTCCTTAGAACAATTTATGTCAAAAAATTTTAAGTATCATTAAAATGATATTTCTTGCATGTAATTATTTTCTGAAATTAAACACAAACATTTGTTGAGCACTAACCAACATTTAATGTCACATTTTGGTTTATTTTGAAATTTCCGCTGGATTTTATATGTGTACATCTGTGAATTCTATCACTTTTATGATTTTTTCTTGTCTTAATCCTATAGAAATACAAGATACTATCCTACCTAAATCTGCATAATCTTAGCTCACTTTTCAAAAGTTCTAACTCATTGTGGGTTGTAGGCATGGCCCACCACATCCACACTCTGTGACTACATTTAAGTGCATCCAGTGTTCCTATATAAGGTCATGCGTTAAAAATTGCGTTTCTGGAACATATGGGGTAAATATGTGTCCTCTCTTTACTAACCTTAAATGATAAGCCTTAGGAAACTGCTATTTGTCAGTGCTATAAAGCAGATTGTTGCCCAGTGGTTTCAATTAGCATCAAAGGATTCTTCACAGGCAGTAATAGTTACATCAAAACCTGAAATTTATTATTCAGGTTCTGCACTGGAGTCTTCACAGTGATTATGTTCCTTTCAACAGAATGCATTTTATGCTGACTTCTCACATTCCTTTTCATCTTTTTATTATTTCCCTAGAATGGCCACCAAGTTAATACGGCTAGTTAATGACAAGAAAAGATATGAGCGGGTTGGTGGCGGCCCCCAGCGGCTGGGACGAGATGTAGAAATGGAAGAAATGATTGAGCAGCTGCAAGAGAAAGTCCATGAGCTTGAAAGACAAAATGAAGTCCTCAAAAACAGGCTAATATCAGCCAAACAGCAGCTCCAGGGCCAGGGGCACAGGCAAGCTCCGCACAGTCGTGTGCAGGCTCGAATTAACACTGGCCGCAGGAGAGCTAGCGCAACCACAAGCTTACAGGAATGTCCCAGGAAAGGTAAAACCGCCACCAAACACTGCACTTACGTCTAAACCTGCTTCCAGCTTTGTTTCTTATTCAAGTCCTCACATGTCTTCAAAGGGGGCTAGAAACAGTTTGAGGCTTGCTCTTTGCAGGATCATAATCCTGTAACAAAGTCGGTTTTGTTCAGAAATCCCTAGGTCACTCTAATTTATTTAGTTAAACAATAACAAAACTATTATGGTAGGCATGTGTGACACTAAGAGCAGTTGAGGCGGAGTTGAATGTGAGTTCTTGGACCTGCACGCTGGTGAACTAGGACAAATCATCCCTGTTGATTTGCTGTTTTCTTGACATGTAAAAAGTACTAGAGCTGGTGGTTATAAAAGTCTCGTCATCTCTAAAATAATTATGCCATCAGCTTCTTCACACCGGAAAGAATGGTGTAAAGCCTCTCTATATTACAAAGCAATTGTGCAGATCAAGCTAATTCAGGCATCAAGGCCAAATTCTTTTCACTCCCAAATGAACTTATTAAAATGAAACTAAAAGTGCATAAATATCTTAAGTCACTTTTTTAAAACGATGCTTCTAGAGGAGGAAATAAAATGCTCCCTCTAATTGATTTTTATTAGGAATATGTTTCACAGAAATATCCAACATCTTTTGTGATATTAAAAAATGATGTAAGCCTTTAGTTATAATTCATTGAGGAAAGGGAAACACCATATGAACAGAAGGAGAGGAGAAAAAAAATGTTGTAGTTTTCTTTTCCAAAGCAAAATGTTAGCACTGTCTCTTCCCTAGATAGTGAACCTTTGAAGTCAGGACGGCCTCCTCACGGACAGGAGGCAGCTGCAGGATGAAAGGGCTCAGCTGTTGCCAGCTATGTGAGATTGCGGTAGCCTTTGGGTATAATCAAAGTGAGCACAGCGAAGTATAAATCAGCAAACACACTCTGCCTTGAATTGTTATTTTATATGGAAGTCAGCCCTTGACCTCTCAGCCTCGTTTTCTTCATCTATAAAATGGAGTGATAATAATGCCGGATTGGGTAAGAGGAAGGAAAGTGGAGCTCCTCACTGAGGGACATTCTCTTAAAGTGCCGTGTCCTCTCTGAACCTTAGTGTTGTCATCTAGAAATGCAAGTGCGTGAGATGATATGGAAGGACTCCAGGTCTTTCATGCTACATAAAAGTTATGCCCAAAGTTTACATTGATATGGCAAGCCACTTGCGTTAAATTACTGTCCAAATCAAAGGTATCAGCTTACCCTCCTCTATTAAAAATATCTGTTTTAAAACTGATCCATGGAATATCAGTCTTTAAAAACATAACTTATAAACTTAAATATCTCCTTATATCTATATTCTCTTTATGATTTAGAACTGCTTCCCTAATTTGTAGAGTCTGGGACACAGAAATCACACACTGTGATCAGTGTTGATGAATACTTAATCATGGCATGTGAGTAGACCTGAGGTGTCGTTTGCAAAGTGAATCCAATGTGCAGTACACCCTTCAAGGCTGCCTTGAAGACTGGGACATGGGCCCGGGTTTTAGGACTCTTTTGGCTTGAGAGAGGGCTAAGTGAGAAGCCCAGACTCCTCTGGCCCTAGGAAGCATCTACCCTGAAACTGCTGTGGGGAGGGCTTCATTCTCTGTTTACACCTTGGAATAAATGGTGGTGAGCACTAACTCAAGTGTGATTGACATTATGTAGACACAGTTCTTACTGTGAAGAACCACTGAAACAAAACTTTTGTAAAGTGTGTATGTTTGTAAAGTACAGTCACTAGTGTCCAGGCATGGTATCAGCTTGTGATCCAACACCTAGTACTCAGAAGACTGCAGCAAGTAGCTAGAGAGATGGCTCAGTGGCTAAGAGCACTTACTGATCTTCTAGAGGACCCAGGTTCAATTCCCAGCACTCATATAACAGCTCACAAATGCATATAGCTCTTTTTCCAGGACATCTGATTCTATACTCTGGCCTATGAGGGCACCACGATACACCATGGTACACAGGCAAAAACTGGCATTTCACGTACAAATGATGATGAAGACAAGGATGGTAATGATAAATTATTCTTAAAAACACTAAGACAAGCCAGATAGTGGTGGCCCACAGCTTTAACCACAGTGCTCGGGAAGCAGAGGCAGGTGGATCTCTGTGAGCTAGAGGCCAGCTTAATCTACAGAGCTCACTCCAAGACAGGACAGCTGTTACACAGGGAAACTTAGTCTTGAAAAAGCAAAACCAAAAAAAAGACGTAAGACAAGAAGAAGTGGATTTTGAAGCCATTCCTGGTCTATATCAGACAATCAAAACTGAAAAGAAGGTCAACCAGACAGAAACTTAACAAAGAAATACGGGATCTAACAGATGTAATGAATCAAATGGACTTAATTGACATCTATAGAACATTCCACCCAAACAGAAAAGAATATACCTTCTTCTCAGCATCTCATGAAAAGAATATGTATGTAATAACCATTAGTTAGAAATAATGACCAAAGTTACTAATTAATACCCAAATCATTATGTGACCAAATCAGTATATTTTGAATTTAGTCTTTTAACTCCTCTGCTAATTTTGAATTTCCCCATGATTGTATATGAAAAGCTTAAGATTTAGTATTGTAGCCTGCATGTCTAACTGGCCAGTTGTAGCACAGTGGACTCTGAATGCTTCAGGCAGATCTTTCCCTGTGCTGCAGTTAGGGAACTTAAGTCCATCTCCATCTGTCAACTGAAAAATAATGGAATTTCTCATTTTGAAAAGGTTAAAACTTCTCTAGAGAGATTTTTTCTATGTTTTTAGATCTTAGACTAGTCTCCATTTAAAGTCTGAACTTCACTCTAATGCTTCTGGAAATAGAAGGTGACACATATAATTAAAAGTATGTCTGACTTTTAACAAATGGACTGTCCATGCCAAACTTCATATTCTTTTTTCCCTTTAAGATGAACGTTTCCTTCTATTGCCTAGACTAGCTCAGTCAGCCTGCCTCAAACTCCCAACTCTCTAAGACTGTACGTGTGTGCCACCATACATAGCACATGCAACTTTCTATTAGAAAAAATACTGTAGGATACTGCTTTAAGAGTTCGTGTTGGTGATTCATTCTCAAACCACCTTTTTTAAAATATGAATTTTCTTACTGAGATTGAATAACCAAAAAAGATGACATAAATTAAGGATACAAGATCAAAGGATGTTTATGATTAAATATAAAATATAATTATCAAAACCACTAAAAAGGAACTAATGAGATGGTGCTTGCCCCCAAGCTCGGCGACCTGGGATCAGTCACCAGGACACATACAGTGGAGAAGATAACTGCCGTGTTAGTTGTCCTCTGACCTCCAAACATGTGCTGTGTTACATGCATTGAGTGTCCCAAGTCTCTCTCTCTCTCTGACTGTGGCTCTCTACATCTGTTCTCCTTTGTTGCAGGAAGAAGCTTCTCTGATGGTGACTGAACAAGGCACTGATCTATAAGTGTAACAGTGTCAATAGGAATCACTTTATTGCTATGTTCTTTTAGTAGAGCAGTAATATTTGGTTTTACCATAGGTCAAATTTTTCCCTTCATACTTCAGTTTTTATTATAAATCTCTGAATTAAAAAATGGTGGTTCTTTCAGAAATTAGAATAAGAGTTCTAAATCCCAAAATGTATAGACTTATTTCTAGATGGTTTCCTTAGCAGGATTGTTCAGCAGGCAATGCATTTTCTGATTCGCATAGTACCTGCTGGTGGCTGAGGGCTAATGGTCCCTTAGCTTGCACTTCTGTTGCTCGGTTCTAAGAACATATGTAGCCTAGTGCTTATTATAAATATACTTTTAGCGAATCAGGGATCTATCTTTCTTAGCTTTCTTTCCATAATAGTTTACTACTTTATTTTTAGGTGTAAGATTCCAAAATATAGATGAAGCAGAAACTGCACAACCTACGCTCACAAAATATGGCAATAGTTTACTTGAAGAAGCCAGAGGAGAAATAAGAAATTTGTATGTATTCTTTTTCGTGGTCATTTTAGAACTTTGTATATTGATTATGCCTTATTTTGATCCCTCTTTTTCCTTTATTGTAAACAAAAGTGGAGTATATATAAATAATTTGCTTTACTAAAATACAGCTAGTTCTGTGGAGTAGTAACAGGTATTATATAACATGTTCTCAGTGGATAGTTTATCTAGCTGTACTGATGGCAGGGTGTATGTTCAATTTACCACCAAAGGAATGGCCTGAAGTCCAGTCACTTTGAGTAGTCTCTGTTTTAGAGACATTTTTGTTCCCATAAACTTACAGACCTTTTTTTAGATCCTGACCCAACCCTTTTTGGGGGCAGGGAGATGTGGAGAGGAATGAAGAACTGCTTGAAAGTCTGGAAGTATGTGACACACATGGATGTCAGCTCTTGCTTTCCTGTGGTTCCGAGAGACGTGCATTCTTCATCGTGTCATGGTTTCAAAAGAGTTGCTTCTGCCTCACTCATCTTTTTTTTTTTTTCTGGTTCATCTGGTGCTTTCAGTGTCTGAGCTGTGCAAATGACGGTAGGCCCTTACCTGGATCATCAGAACTTTGACTAAGGAAAGAAAGAATTACACTATCAACCTTAGAACATTGCTAAAGAATGAAATGATACAGATTTGAAATGTTTTCTTTTGAATGGTTTAAATACCAATCACACTAGTTATCAACTTGTGAGGAAATAAAAGGCTAAATATTTTCTCATTCTCAGATAATCAAGTGAAAAGCCAGGGTTTGTGGCAGTTTCCCAGGACTCACTACACTGGGATGTTGTCAGACTGGAAGAAATAAATGCATGCTGGAGACCATAGTTATGTTTGGCACATTTCATGCTCACTCTCTGAGGTGTTAATTGGGTGATATGGCAGCTGTGCTTGTATTAAAGAGCAAAACATATAAATTATGTTGTAGAGTCTCCAGTAGGTGATCGTACATCCTTAACTGAATTCAACCACAGTCCAGTCTATTGCCTAGAACAGTATCTTCCAAAAGGCCATATCTTAAATTGTCCCAGATATAAGTCCAAGTCATCACATTGAATCTGCTATTTCACTATATGCAGAAGCCACTTTATTAACTTTTGCTTGCCCTATATTATAATAAAGAGTTATCTTTTCCCTGACTTTAAATGCTACAAATTTCTCCTCAAACTGTAGATTCCTATCAAGATTTTTTATTGCAGAGAAAATGTTATTCAGTCACAAAGAGGCCAGATAGAAGAATTAGAGCACTTAGCAGAGATCCTGAAAACTCAGTTGAGGAGAAAGGAAAATGAAATTGAGTTGTCTCTTCTTCAGCTTCGAGAACAGCAAGCTACAGATCAAAGGTATGTTAAGACTTAAATATCACTTTGATATGCTCCAAATTAATTTTAAATAATTTAGCATGAACCATAAGATGATAAATCCATCTAAGCTATTTTTTATAAACCCTATTTCTACTTAATATTCTTTGGGTAGAAATGCTGTAGACCTACTACCTGTATCAAGTACTCCTGTGAAGAAGGGGCAGTTTTCCCTAGCCATCCTCTGGCTGGCTGCCTCTCTCATCTGTCTCTATTTACCCCACTTGTCAAGACTTCAGAAGTTTACATCACTTGATCACAGCTGCTCCGAGAAGCATGGGTAACAAGCTGCACTCTTATACCGTGTGTTTAAGTCAAGTCTGAAGGGTTTGCTCAGCCTGTAGTTCCACAATGCTTAGCAGCATGTGACCACAAAAAGATGTCATGTCTCCTTGTACTCAGCTTATAAGAGAATCTAATGATTGTTGTGGTTTATGGTCCACCTTGGCAATAGTTTCCTTGCCACCGCTGTATTTTGATGTTTTATAAAATGATATTTTTGTTCTCTCTCAGTGTTTGGTTCTGATCATATTTGTTCATTTGTGTGTTGACATTGTGCTTTGAACAAGACTTATTTTCTCCACAGAATCTCTTTAGTTACCTCTTTTCATAACCTTTTATCTTCTTTTGACGAAACTACAGATAATAGCTTATGGGACCCTCATGTATATAAAACTTCACTTCAACAACTATTAATGTCTTATCAATCTTACTTCATTTAAATTTACACTTCTGTTTCCTTCAATTAGCTAGTCCTAGCTACACTGTCACTCATAAATAGTTGAGAATGTATCGCCATGCCCAACAAAATTAATAGTCATTTAATGATAGCATCTAACAGCCAGTTTATATTCAGACTTGTCTAAAGATACGTTTCTACTGTTCATTTTAGTGGACCCCAAATAAAATTGTATGTGGTAGTGGTATCTCTTTTGCTTTTTTCATATAGCTCATAATTTGTTAAAATCAGACTTAGTGACTTGACTTCTATTTCCCCTTTCTGAACTATGTGACATACTGGACAAGTTTCTCTTTAAAAAAAAAAAACAGTATAAAGAAAACACTAATTGAAGGAATTCTGGAAACAGAAAATATGGAAAAACAATCAGGAATCACAAGTACAAGCATAAATAGCAGAATATAAGAGATGGAAGAGAGAGTCTCGAGCGTTAAAGATACAATAGAGAAAGTAGACTCATCAGTCAAAGAAAATGTTAAATCTAAAAGAAGCTTAATACAAAATATCCAGAAAATATGGGACACCATGAAAAAAACCAACCTAAGAATAATAGGGATAGAAGAAAGAGAAGTCCAACTCAAAAGCACAGAAAATATATTCAAGAAAATCACAGAAGAAAACTTTCCTAACCTAAGGAAAGATATGAAGATGAAGCTAGAAGAAGCTTATAGAACATCAAATAATCTGAATAAAAAAAAGTCCCTTCGCCACATAATAATCAAAACACTAAACATACAGAATAAAGAAAGAATATTAAGTGCTGCAAAGGAAAAATGTTAATTAACATATAAAGGCAGACCTATCAGAATTACACCTGACTTCCCAGTGGAAACAATGAAAGCCAGAAAGTCCTGGTCAAGCATTATGCAGACATTAAGAGACCACAGATGCCAGCCCAGACTACTAAATCCAGCAAAACTTTCAGTCACCATAGACAAACAAAACAAGATATTCCATGTCAGAACCAGATTTAACCAGTACCTAGCCACAAACCCAGCCCAAAACAAAGTACTAGAAGAAAAACTTCAACCCAAGGAATTTAGCTAAATCCACAAAATACCGACAATAGATGATCTCACAGCAGCAAATCCCAAAGAAGGGGAAAACACACACAGTAACATCACCAACCACAAAAACTAAAATAACAGGAACTAGCAATCACTTGTCATTAATATCCCTTTATATAAATGGACTCAACTCACCTATAAAAAGACACAGGGTAACAAATTGTATTTAAAAACCCAGTAAGATTTTCTAACTTTCATTTCAGATAGAGTGTTAAGTATCACTTTTTTAAAAATAAGAAATAGAAATAGGGTTTTTATTACATTTATTTATTTTGTGTGTGCACTCTAATGTATGTGTACAGGCATCCATGTGGAAATCCAAGAACAACTTACAAGAGTCCCTAGGAATTGAGCACAGGTCCCCAGGCAGCAGGACAGCACACACCTTCCCCACTGAGCCTTCACCAGCTCTAATCCTGTCTTCACAAGCTAGCCCTGCGTGATGATGGATGAACGATCTAAGGAAATCCATGAAACAGTAGACTTAGGTTGTGGGCTTGGTTTTAAAGGAACATTTTAATTTTAATTTATATGTATGGGTGTTTTGCCTGAATATATGTCTGTACATCATATGTGTGCCTGGTGTCCACAGAGGCCAGAAGGTGATGGCTCCCCAGGAACTGGAGCCACAGGTGGTTGACAGCTGCTGTAACAGCGCTGTGAATCAAACCTAAGTCCCCTGGAGGAGCAGCCAATGCTTTTCATCACTGGTCCATTTCTCTAGCCCAACTTGTTTTTTTTCATTGTTTGTTTGTCTAAACTATATATATATATATAAATATCTTATATTTAAAATATTATATAATTTATAATTAAAACTGTAATATGTAAAACTATGTTATAAAAGAGGATCCTAATGTCAAGTAAAATTATATAGTATTCTTTTAACATGGCCTAAGAAAGATGAATATTTTTTAGAATTATATGTAAGCTAGGGGCATAATTAAAATCCTGGCTTTGTATCACCTTTAGTAACAAGGCATTAACCATGTTCCCCAGAAAGAACTACTTTAGACTCGGCCTCCTTAGAAAACAGGAATGGCTCCTAGTGAAGGACAGGGCCAGAGTCTTGGACCTCATATCTGAGCGTGCCTTCTTAGAATTATTACCAGCATTTATACTTAAGATATTACCTGGATTGAAAATGCACTGTGGGGCTAAGAATATGACTCAGTCAGTAACAGTGAACACCATGCAAGTTTGAGAATCAGTGGCTAGATCCCAAGTGCCCACGTAAAAGCCAGACATGGAAGCCTTTGATCCTGGAACTGAGAAGGCAGAGACAGAGAATCCCTGGTACTTAGCAGCTAGTCACCAAGCCCAGGTTCAGTGAGAAACCATGTCTCAAAAATTAAGGTAGAGTGTGGTTGAGAAAGATGCCAAACATGGGCCTCTCCTACACATTCACACACACACACACACACACACACACACACACACACACACCAACCAACCAACCAACCCCAACACACACACTTTTACTTGGGGCAGGTTCAGGCTTGGGACATGTCATGTCAGTTTTGCTCAGCCATTAGGCGAAGGTTATCAGGGACTACTTTTTCTATTACATTCTTCAAGTTGCCTGACAATAAGATGGACTGTGTTAACTGTTCCTATTCCAAAGGGGTGTGGTCATCTTAGAGCTAGACTTTCGGTGACTGAAGAGGGGCGCCACAGGTCCTCCAACCCTAGGACACAGCAAAGCAGGACTACATGCTTTCATACTCTAAATGTTATCAAGAAAACACAGTGTTTACCTTGAAGTCTAAACCACGGCCTTCCATGGAGACCAAATGACCCACATACGAGGAAGCAGTCTCTTTTTACCACATCAACTATTAGAAGTAGAAACAAAATTTGTATGATGAGGAAAGGAAAATTGCTACAGAAGCCAAAGAAATAAGCCAGTTAGTACCTTACCCCAATGATTTTATAGAACTAAAATCCACATTATCTGCTTAGAAGGAAAGATACCTCTGTTGAATAGCACGTTTCTTGAATACAGTTTTGGAAACTAGAGAAATAAGATCTTGAAGACATTTTAGCAATTGTTTACTTGTAGCTCAGAATTTTATGTGTAACAGCAACGTTTTGAGGCTAATGGGAAATTATTAAAAAAAACTTAGGGGAAAATGTAAAACTTGGTGTAATTTACTGTAGAGAGAAATAACAAAATGGAAAACATATTTGAACTTCTCTTCCACTGGTACATTATTTCAGATTGAAATTCTAGAAGTCTGATCTGGATGTTGGACCCCTTGTTCTCAAGCATGAACCTAACGTGGCTGTAATCTGCAGAGTGGCAGCACTTGATATTTATGGCAAGGAGCCTTTCATAGAGCAGTGCAGAAACTCCGTAGTATGTGTTTAATAGACCAGTTTGGTTTGGCATCAGCTTGACATAAACTTTTGGTTATCCAAAGCCCTTAATTGCTTTGAAGTAAAATCCCAGTGCTGCTCTTTTTTTATTAAAGTCATGTTTTTTCCTGTTGTTGTGGTCTATTTTGGAAGACTGAGTTGTGATTTTTGCATATGTTCTACATAATGCCTCATTAGCCAAAAAATCTTGTATCATTTACAAGTAGCCTGAATGTCTGTTGTTTTGAACAAAAAATCCATATTAAAATTTAAACAATATAAAACTGCACATTTTCTGCTTATTAAAAAGGCTGTCTTAAACTAATGCAAAGCAGTAACCCAGTGGGCACATGTATGTGAGCATTAAAATCAGAATAGTTTCACCTTTTATTTATTTTTTCAACTCCAAAAATAGCTATACCCTTAGCAAATGTGTAACTAGTTTGTACTTTCTTTAAAGATAAATATTAGGGCACTATTTATTTTCTTAATTAAAAATCATGTAAGTGCCATTATGTCCCAAGGGAGGAAATGTGACCTATATATGTTTCAGACTCTCTGACTTGCCGTGTTCCCTTTGGCAGACGGCAGACTGTCAAATTCTAAACTAAGAGGTTCTTTGCAGCCGTGCATTATAAGAAACAGCTTGGCCTTTGGGCCTTTCTCTTCCCTTTTGCAGGAACAGGATTACTTCCTAGCACTCTAAATTCTCTCCCAGTGTTTACTTGGTAAAACAGTGAACTCCCGAATGGCAGAGCAGTGGGTGAGCACTGCATGCCTTCTGCCTTTAGCTTATCTGAGTATGGTACCAGACCTGTTTCTGCAGCTTGCTACTACATAAACCCTTCTCATGCTGTCCCCTCCTCTTTCTCTCTTCTCTCTCTCTCCCTTCCCTCTCCTTTGTCCCCAATTATTTTCTGTTTCCTTCTTTTCCAGCCTATGACCCCTCCTTTCATCCCTCCTCCTCTCCTATTTCCCTCTCCTCCCTGCCCTCAGTTCCTCCCTTTCACATTTGTGAGTTGCATTTGTTACTTCACCCACTGTATACTTAGGAGACTTGAAAGCATTGGAACATCCTCCTATATAACAGAACCTTTAATGAATAACACAGTAGCATCATTCAATACTGAGTCCAAATCCATATCCAGTTTTTTCCTGATTGCTCTACTGTCCTTTATAGCTTTTTTTTAAGTAGTACATTTTTATTTTGTTTTTGTTTTTGGTTTTTTTTTAAATCTAGGATGCAACTGAGGATAGTGTGTTCATTGCCATGTCTTTTAAGGTTTCTTATTCTAGAATTGTCCCTGCTCTTTTCCAGTTCAGTGACAGCTGTTTGCAGAATACCCCTCAATTTGGATTTGCCTGATTGCCCAGTGCCCTAATTTAGAGGGCACATCTGGTTCTCTGATGGAAGGATGATGGGGGCCTGGGATATCCATGCAAACATTATTATGCAGGGAGACGATCTGTCATTTTTAAAATACCTTCAGGTTCCCTTATTGTTTCAAATAACTTAGAATGTGTCCAGTGACAAATATTATACCCCCAAACTATATTCTTTTGTCCCTGTGTTTTATATTATTAGTACTGTCTAAGATTTTCCTGGATAACAACACATTTGTCCAGTGCTCATGGAAATACACATGACAGTGCAGGGGAGGAAGGCTTGGGAAGGGCTCTTTTAAAAGGAGAAGGTCACTTGAAACAATGAGAAAAACTTAACTCTTAAAACTAGAGTTGAGTGTTGACTCAGTCTCTTAAGTACTTTGTCCAAATGCCTTATTTTTCTACTAAATGAATAAAGAAATTGGGCAAGTGGCTTCCTACTCTGTAAAGAAAACATTTATTCCCAAATAGCTGAAAGATTTGCCTACCCAACACTCTTCCTAACTTTTCAATTTTTTCATTTTATTGTCATCAAAACCTCTATCATTCCATTCATTCTTTCTGATAATTGTGAGTTAACCTGTTTTTGCACTGAATTGGAGTAGTCTATAAAACTGAATTTAAAAAATACAAAATCTTTAGTTCTCTTTTGCAAGGTTAATATCCGGTAAAAGTACATTTTCCTCTGGGTTTTTTTTTTTTTTTTGAAATACTGGCTAAAAAGTCCCAGGTTCCCATGACTGTTAAAATAAACTTTCTATTGAAATCTATTAAACTTGATCCTGAACATGACCATCTCTAGAAGGTGAGCCAAGATTTAGGTTACTCTTGCCCCAAGCCCGTTCTGAGGACTACCCCTTCTCCTCACATCAGAGTACATGCATTCGGGAAGTCTGTCAGCTCTGTCCCTCCATTCCTCTGGATGGTGACAGTAAGAAAGTGCTGGAGTTGTGGCTTGTTCTTTGTTCCAACACCAAGAGAACTATTCTGTATTAGCACATTAAACTTACATAGTCTTGTGTTCCTTTATGCATTCTTAAATCAAGGAGTCATCTGTACCTAGGATCGCAAGTAGTGGATTTGAGCAAAACCATTATTCTTTATGTCTACTCTTGACAATTTTAGGGAAAGTCATTGCTATCTTTATTAGAAGCTTTAAAACATCCATGCAAGGAAATCAGGACCACGAGGGGTTGGTCCACCCACTGAGACAGTGTGCTTGAGCTAATGGGAACTCACTAAATCTAACTGGACTGGGACTGAATGAGCATGGGATCAAACTGGACCCTCTAAATGTGGCTGACAATTGGGACATACTGAGAAGCCAATGATGATGGCACTGGGATTTGTCTCTACTGCATGTACTGACTTTTTGGGATCCTATTCTATTTGGATGCATACCTTCCTAAGCCTGGATGGAGGGGGGAGGGCCTTGGACTTCCCACAGGGCAGGGTACCCTGCCCTCTCTTAGGACTGGAGCGGGAGGGGGAAGGATGAGTGGGAGGAGGGGAGGAAGTGGAAATTTTGATTGGTATTATTTAAAAAGTAATAAAAAAAAGTGAAAAATGCAGAAACCTAAAAAAAAAAATCCACGCTAGTGCTTTGTTTCGTTTTGTTTTTCCCAGTTATCGGTGACCCACATTTCTTTCAACAATATGATAATCAAGTCCCTACTGCTGTTTGGAGAGAATATTAAAATGTTCTTAACTCTGATTGCTTTAACTTTATCCCTTGAACTCAGTCAGCTTAAGACTGTTACTCATGGCGATGCTTTCCATTCTGTCTCCTAAACATCTGACCTCACTGCTTCGCAGAGCCTCACAGCGCAGCTTCTGTGTGATGGAGTCGCTCCCCATCCTCTGCAGTGTGCCGCTCATAATCCTTGCTGTAGCAAGGAATGCAACACTGGCAGCTAAGGAGGGGAGGCCAGTGTCTAGGAGTGCAATATATGAAACTTCACCTGCAGCAATGATTTCTGCTTCTTAAGCCTTCGTATTAGACTATACATTACATAGCTCCACTGAAAGTTCTCTTTCTCCAGTATAGCTGAGGTTTTAAGTTTCTGGATTTATTATGGCACCCAGTAGCAAAGCTGGAGTCAAGTGTTTTCAAGGCTTCCATTCGAAATTCTTTTCTCAGAGTTTATTGCTTGGCTGTTTCAAATTATAAAAGAGAAAGTTGGCACACAGGTTTTTGAACTGGGTTACTTTTTTCAGCATAAAGTCTAATTTATTACAGCTTGTTTTTAATCTAGAGAGGAGCCAACAACTTTTCTCATAGTTTCAGAAGATCCAATCATAACTCAAAATCTTATCTATAAAAAGAGAAAGCAAAAAAGAAAAAGAAAACCACTTCATTCTCTGACTTAACTGTTTACAGTTTTTTAAAATCTTTGTTGAAATTTTGAGAAATGAATTTTTACAAAACATTAATTAGAACTCTTAATATCTGTCTGCAGGTTATTTTACTATACGTATTGCAGCTCATACAAATGACAGCCCAGCTGTCAGGGTCCGTCTGAATGTTGCATTGTGCATAGTACATTCCGTAAGAACAACACCATCCTGAAGACTTGGTCCTCTCTATGTGAAGGGCAGTGTGCTGTGTAGAGGCCTTTGGGACATTGCTGATGCATTGCTCCCTACGCTTTGTTCACAGACATCTTGGTCTAGGACTGGCTGCTTAGAGATGTCAGCTGTTCCCTCTCACTTCTAGCATCCTTAGCGGCCTTTTGTGACATCTCTTTCCCGTCACTCCACTCTTACTCTTTCCCCAGAGTTCATCTATGTACAAATGTTGAGTTGTTTATTGGGTCTGAGATGGTTTGGCTGCATATCATGAACACCACGAAACAGATATCATGGTGATAATTTCAATGTGTGTGTACTTTATATCTCTGACCAGCACTTGTGACAAATTAACATCTTCAGATTATTGGCATCAGAAAATATGTAGTCATAGTTATCAGAATATCTGCTACCTGCCAAGCCCTCACATGGGATTGAGGTTTTGCATTGGCTGGAATAGCTGTGACTTTGTACTTAACATGCTATGGTATTATTCTTGATCTCAAATACAGTTGTGTTCATGTTCAGTGTTGGGCGTCATTGGTATAAAACGCTTTGCCTCTTTTCTTCCCAATATGTTGGAGTCCATACCCGCAAGGTGTTCAGGGCAATGCTCAGTAGAACTCCTTCAGCCAGAATACTACAGTGTTTAAAGCACTTGCTCTCCTTTTCCATACAAAGAAAATTCGGCATCAGATTTTGTGAAGCTGTATGACTGAACTGATTGTTGAGATTTGACTGCTTGCTGTTAACACTAAACTACAGTTAATTTTAAAATATAGTTTGATTCTAGAAAATTTGGTTTTAAAACAAAATATAGATTTGATCCTTAGCACCTTCCCTACCCCAGTAAAAAACAGCAAAAAACTGAGAAAGGGTCTAGAGAAATGGCTCAGCAGTTAAGAACACTGGCCGTTCTTCCAGAGGACCTGGTTTCCAGTCCCAGGACCTATATACTACAACTCATAACCATCTGTGCCTTTAGTCCCAGGATATGTGATGCCTCCTGCCCTCTGGGGGCACCAGGCACACACCTGGTGCACAGGCATACATACAGCCAAACTCCCATAATACAAGATTGTTTAAATTATTTTTAAGAAAGACTAAGACAATAGAAAATATAACAAAGAATTTATATTTTTGAGTCCCTTTCTGTCCTGTATCAGTAGATGCTACACATTATTGAGTGGTTAAACCAAGTAATTCTGGGGAAAATAAGTAAATTGTATTTAGATTTCAATTTTTTTCAATATTTTGAATGAAAACAAATTTGAATATTTTCTTTATTCTTTATTTAAAATATATTTTTCTTCATATTGCATTTTAGTGAAAAATGTAAGAACAAGGAAAATAGCAATAAGCACACTGTTGAATCTATGCTCAGAGCTTCTAGATAACTTGTTTGAGACACATAATTATTTTAACATTGTGTTAAGACTGTGCCCGGGGAAAGATCCAAGCTCTTGGACTTGTTTATCTTCTGTGTGAGGACAACTAACTGTGCAATGCCAAAATACAATGAACTTTCAAATATCAAAGAGGAAAACTGAGTATTTCAAGTCCTCAGCTGGTTTACAGATGTGTGAGCTTTGTAGTGCATTTGCTGGTTCCATTGGGCCTTGTGACAATGTTTCCAATATGTGGATACTAGGTAAGCCTTAGAAGTCAAATTACTTAGTTTAAATGCTGAAATAATTTTCTGAATTTAAATTTTTTTACCTTTATATTTTTTAAAGTGAAGTCTTAAAATCAAGGCTTCACAATTTAGAAAAAAAAGTTTAAATGAGGCATTAAATTAAGGGACCTTTTTTCTGTCAGGAAAGTAAATGCCTTTTGAGAACAGGTATTCATTTAGATCTATGATTAACCTTTAACAAGATCTTCCTGTTAAATTCTACATTTGCTTTAATCTCAGTAGGAAAAATACAAAATAGTATTGCAGCATATAAGGTTTCTATATACCCTGTGGACATCAAATAATCTCTTACAGCTAAAGGCACATCTGCAACATATTTAAACGCCAGCTTTGGGCATTATTAGTATAAAACGCTAAGTCACTTTTTTTGGAAATATTTTTGAAAAGTTGAAACTCCAAGAGGAAACTCTAATAAATGATAATCTTGTGATACTATGTGTGTGGAGGGAGTGGTGGGGAGATGAATGACGCTGCTGCCTCTTCTGCGTGTAAGGAACTTAGCGTGGCAGTCCGTTATGGAAGCGAAGAGTTTGCTGGTAGACAATGCTGGCTGAAAACCGATGGTTTTATGCAGTCTTTCGGATCATCCTAAAATAGCTGTCATTCTGTACTGTCAGCTTGATGAAACTAACATTGCCATCAAGTTTGGAACTCCCTTCAGATTCAGAGGGTCTGTTTATACACCTTCCAGAATGGATATTGACTGGTTTTAATCATCTACCATAACTTAAAATAATATAAAATTTTAGACGACTTATTTATACACAAGTAAATCAACCATAGGTGTATGTTTGTGTTATTGTTGTTGTTTTCCTTTTAACTTGTATTCATATTTTTCCTTTTTTTTAAACACAACTTTGAAGGTCAAATATTCGAGACAATGTAGAGATGATTAAACTGCATAAACAACTAGTGGAGAAAAGCAATGCTCTTTCAGTCATAGAAGGAAAATTTATTCAGCTTCAAGAGGTACTGTGATTATTTTATTCACAGATAAGAAGGATTCAAAAATAGTATTCAAATTGTACTTTTAATAATGGTCATAACACTAAATCTTTGTTTTAATATGTGCTTTATTAAATTGTATAATTTCTCTTTGTACATTGTTCTTAACAGTTACTACATACCTACTTAGGCTTTTTATAAATAGCTAAGTCATTTTACCAAGTGCATCTGCCATAAATCCCCTCATGCCCTGAACATTCTTTTCATCTCCTTTTCTCTGAGCTCACATAATGGCCTGCAGCACTGAGGATGCCTCCGTGCCACGTGCACACTCCCTTTCACATGTGTGCAGCAAAAACCAGAGTAGCGAGCACATTCTGTTGAATGTTTCTTTGATGTGAATTTTGTTTTCTTTTTCTTTTTTCTTTTTTTTGTTTTTTGTTTTGTTTTAGTTTAGTTTAGTTTGTTTGTTTTTCGAGACAGGGTTTCTCTGTAGCTTTGGAGCCTCCTGAACTAACTCTTGTAGACCAGGCTGGCCTCAAACTCCAGAGATCCTCTGCCTCCCAAGTGCTGGAATTAGAGGTTTGTGTTTCTTTGGTCACCACCATTACCAGAAAATATCTGAGCTATCAGTATATTTATTTTAAACCTTGACAATTCAGTCTGATATATTTAGGCTTCCCCATCCTCATGGTGGTTTTCAAGTGACTGTAGGTACACAGGGATAGGCCCTCACAGAGCTACTGTTTATTGGCATTGCATAATTAACAGAAGTCCTGGGATTAATGAACTCCAAAACATTCCAGATGATCAGAATTTATATTAAGTCATGCTTTCTTTGAAGTATAGAGACAAGGAAAGCTGTACATTGATGTAAAGTACAGGATCATATGATGCCTGCTTCACTATTGAACTAAATAGTTAAAATACTTTCAGACACACTGAGTGACATCTTCCAACCTACAGGAACCTCACAGATTTGTAGGAGAAGAATCTGTTTTGTGAGTGGGCGTGTTATAGTCAGTGTATAGATAGGTCTCTCTGGACTAAAGCACATTTGGGAGAAAGCAGTTTCAAAGCTGCAGAATCAAGAGGGGAACTGAAAAATGGTTTTATGTTCTCTTACTTCTCTGATTATCTTGATTCCCATGTAACAGTGACCCCTGGTGTATTTGTTCACATAACAAAATAACAAGTGCCTGCTACATTTCAGGTACATCTTTTGGGAACTAGTGTAAGGAAAGGCTTGAGAGGTGGAGGCCGACAGCCCCGATGAAGTAGGAAACTCAAAGGAAAGGCTCTAAGGGCAGCCTGCTCCAGTAACATAGCAATAATGGACTGATCTGAGCGTTTCTAATCTGTCTTAAGTTAGATCTCTTTTAGGTGAATTAAAAAAGCCTTCACTAGGACTTACACAGGTGACTATTTCATGTTATGATCAAATGGTGTTTACAAAATGCCTTTTTATAATTAATAACCTGTTTTATTTACTTTTAAAAGAATGTAGCATTTAAGTATGTAAAATTGAATATAGATCATGTTCACATATAAATTTTTTACAACTTAAAGGTTTATAAATATTTTTGCAGAATTATAAAAATGTCCTTGTATTAAAATTAAAAGCTAACCATTCAAAATTGTTTACTTTGGTCTAATGGCAAATCTTCCAGTTTCCGTGTCAGTGATGAGTGTTTTTTGACCCATGCTGAAGCACTTTTAGACAGCATGTCCAACCACTATAACCATAGTGAAAGGGGGAAGATTAGTTGCTAAAACTGGTCACTATATACTGGTCACTGTCACCAAGTCAAAGCCTGGGGACAGTGAAAGGGAGACAGTTTGTGTGAGCCTCTTTTTCCTTGTATTACATCTACAGTGTTTATGACTTGGGGAATAAACTGTACAATGTAAACACCAGGATACAGCCGTGATAGACTTGCAGTTAGTTATTCAGAGTATAATATTTAAAATGCTTAAGTGTTTCTTCTCTCTGTTTTGTAGAAGCAAAGAACACTCAGGATCAGCCATGATGCCTTGATGGCAAATGGAGATGAGCTAAATATTCAGCTTAAGGACCAGCGCTTAAAGTGCTGCAGCCTTGAGAAGCAGCTGCATTCGGCGAGGTTTGCAGAAAGAAGAGTGGAGGAGGTGAGCTCCAGGACAGTGGAGTCATTTGTTACATGAAAATTTCTCTGGAACTGTTTTGAAAAGTAAAAGAGAAAGAGTTCAAAAATAAATTTATGTCAAAGTCCTGAACTATATATTTGATATTTTGAATGCAGCAGAATAGAGTAGATAGTACAGAATATGAATGGCAAGCTGAGCCTTCAAAACACCCGCAAATGTGCTGAGAGCCACTGTTTATCTAGGATTAACGAGTCTTGAGTGAAATGAAAAGTAAGGTGATATCTCACGGCATAAAGAACGGAGCTTTCCTAAATACAACTTCTTAGTCCGTGAGACACAAGAATGGAATTAGAGGAATGACGTACTCCTGAGGGGGTGTTATGCTCTACTGTGTCAGCAATTCTGTAAAATTACCTTCTTTCTGGGAGGTTGTTTGAAAACTTACCCTTCTATTACTGTTGCCACTTATATCTCCCAACCAGCACAGTGTTTTTCTGTATCTATTAAATGTATTCCTAAGGAGAGCAGAAATGGAATAGGTGTTTACACTCTGTTCTGCACCAGGAGAATCTTCTCCTTTCTCTCACTGGCATCAAAAGAGAATGTTGAAAATAGAGATGACTTTTAAGTTCTCTACTAAATAGCCAAAAAAAAAAAAAAAAAAAAAGAGTGACTACAGAGCATATTTACTAATAAAACCTTAAATACTACAGGATAGCAATCCACATTTTAATCATAATGATCTAATAACTATGATACCTGATAATTATATTTATTTCTGAAAATATTATTCATTAGGATAAAATAAGAAACATGCTTTATTCTTATGATGTGCTACCATTTATAAATTCCAGGTAACAAGAGAAATTGTGTCTTTAAATAGTGATTAACAAACTTGTTTGAATCATGAACTCAAAGAACAATTAGTACTCATTTTTTATGGGCCAGTTAGAAATTAATGCAAAATGAATATAGTGATAGAATTCATCATGGTAGAAAGGAGAAGCTATTATGTTTCCAGGACCTTAAAAGAAAGCTGTTAACACATTCTTTATTGAGTCCTGGCTCATGCTGTCATAGAGTGGTGTATCCGTTTCTACTAAATTAAAACAGGAATATTAATTTCATGTTTATTTAACAACATGGAAGAAATCAACACTGAATTGAATGCAGGCACTGTATGTGGTCTAGTCAGCAGCAGCGTAGGAATCCAGATTGAACGAGTGGCTGTTCTCTCCTGGTTTTCTTACCGTGTGGTTTGATATGATAATCACTTACTGTATAACTTTATTTTCAGAGACTAGAGTGTTAACCCTGAACCATGGAAACTCTTTGTAATTTTATTTTCATTTTAGCTGCAGGATAGAATTAATGATTTAGAAAAGGAGCGAGAACTTTTAAAGGAAAACTATGATAAACTTTATAACAGGTAAATCACAATTCTATGTGTTTCATTCTCTTTGGGCTCTCTTTAATCAAAGCATTTATTGTCACAATATCTAATATTGATTTAAGCTAGTATCAGGCCATGGAAAGACATGTACTTACTTTGCAAAAGAAAAATAAGCACTGGTCGCTTGTTTTAACTGAGCTGTAGTATATCATCATGTGGAGAACAGGTTGTTTTGTTGCTAGTAACAAGCACTGTCACTTGTTGGACACAACCTACAAGCCAGTAGATGCCATGCGGATGGCTGCATCCATTCCTATCAATTCCTCGGAACACTGGAATGTGGAATTCTACATGCTCAGACAAGGGAGGTAGAACAAGGCTGGAGTACCTTCGACAGATACCATATGCTTTTGAAGAGCGTTAGAGTCAGGAGGCCTGAGAGGTTCCTGGAGCTTGCTTAAGTCTCTACTGGGTTTCCAGCATCTTAGCAGAGTGAACGTGGTTGGGAAAGGGGTTCTCTAGCAATATCTATGTTCCTTATAAAGAGAAGCTCAGGCACCTCAGCCTCAGCTCAAAATGAATTTTGAAGAACTACTTCACTTTCATTTCTTAATGTTTCATAATTACAGTCTTTTAGAAAATAACCCCTTCTGCTAATATTTAAAACAAAATTCTACCCCATGGCTAAATCTTGTTAAATGATTCTGATCTGTCTATCTTATATATTTCTGTGGAATTGTTACTGCCATTTCAGTATGTGAGATGACAAATGAGGGGTGACGTGGAAGCTGACTTAGCGGTTTAAATATTCTTTATCTGATACTCAACCTCTGCTTCATGTTGGTAATATAGTGAAACCTAACAAAATAGTATCTCTGCTGTAAATATATCTTTACCCTTTTGATGGAATGTTTTGCAGATTAATATACATTTTAAATTTTGAATTTTTAGTTCTGACAGAGTGTGTGGGAACTTTATTTTGTAATCATGACTGAAGTCTGTATTAGTTATTATTGTAATGCTTTTTACCTTTTTTCCCTCTCAGGGGTTAGCAACAGTAGGCTATCAGTTAAATATTCAGGGTCCTCTAGCAGGAGTAGCCTAGCTAAACATCTTTATGTGGAATTGCATAAAACTTCCTTCTAGACCATTTTTGTTCCAGTCCCTTTCTATTTGGCTTGGCCTAAAAGCATCTATTGTATCTCCTGGCTTAATATCTCCATCTCTAAAATATCGTGTGTATATTTACATTGATGTATCAATATGCCTTATATCATATGTTTGACATTTCAGGGGTTGCACATATAGTACAATGCCCTGTTGTGAAAAGCGATGGTATCCTTGTCTTTTAAAAACGAGGTAACTGAGAAGCCAGATGAACAAACTTGTGCAGAGTCACACGACATTGCTGGGAGTTAGTGTGGAACTGAACCCAATTCTTTCTGTTCTAAAACTTGATTTATTTTTCCCCAGTGCACCACTGTCCCTGATTTTAATTGCATTTGAAAAGTATGTGTGTGAAAAGGAAGCATCCATGAAATAATGGACCTGTCATACATGCAGAGATTTTGATTGATTTATACTTACCTTGAACATCTTGTAACACTAAATAACTTAACATGGTCTAAATTACAAAAAGTACCATTTGGCCATTACTTCTAAATTTCTACTTCTCTCCAACTTGAGAATTTACTAGACACACTTTCCTGGAATAAAAACATCAGACTTATCTGGGAATAAAACATAAATGGAATTTTGACAAGGCATATTTTTCTCATATTTACTTCATCACCATAAAACGTTATCTTTCCATATTAGAAGATGATCTAAGAGTGTAAATCTGGCTTTGCAGGTTTTGCTTTTTTTTTTTTATGTTTTGGGCTTGCACTACATTTTTTCCTCTTCACACTGAAAACAGGCTTCATTGTGCCACTTACACGTAAATATTATATGAAGTGTGTGGAAGCAAATGGCTATAGTGAGCATCAAAACAAAGTACAAGAAAAATCGATGACTCCTAAGCTAAATTCCAACATGTACATATAATCATAGGTATAATGTCAGAACTTTCTGATGGAATTTTTTATTATGCGTTCAGAAGCATAAAGAAACTGCAGACATCGCCATCGTCCATAGATTCTTGCAGCTCCTTTCTCTCATTACACTCTTATTCATCATTGTTGAAGTTAATGATAATCAGAAACTACGAATGCTACTTGTTTGCTTAGTCATAATGATCACATGCTTTAAAAAGGAGAGCATGTGTTTGTTATTCCAAGTTGGCCGGTTTTCACGAGAAAAAAACGATTTGCAGATTGCATTCTCATCTTCCTTTTTTAAAATGAAATTTTGAAAGTGTTTATTACTTGACATGTGACATATTAGAGAATCATGTGGTAAGATAAAACCCTCATGTTAGTACTTGGTATGAGACTTTTTTAATATGCTAAACATTTTTGATACAATGCCAAGAAATAAGAACTTTAAGAAATTTTCAGTTTTAAGATTCAGAATAACTTTCTGCAATTAAATCTTCCTGTTCAGTAAAAAAGAAACTTCATGCAGTAATATGGTAAGGCTGTGTTCCATTCCTGAATTTAGTGTGGATGCAGTAAGCCTTAAGCAACAATGTACACATATAACCTGGGGAGGTTATCGGAATCCAGGTTCCACCACACTTCCTGAGCCTCTCTCATGCTGAGCACATGCACATGCGTGCACACACACACACACACACACACACACACACTTGTGTGCACAAAATGCTACTACCACTATCCACTGCCAAGTTTGCATCTTCATGGGTCCAAAAATCCTGTTGAAAGTGAGTTTAAGCTATTAATTTTTTGAGAGATGTATATCTAATGGCTGTTTGTTTAAGAAAATAGTCCATTTAGAGTTTGAGCATTGTAGTGACCTTTCAAGAACCAAACAGATGAGGTTTTTATACTGTGAAACTGCTCAGAATTTGAAAGAGCATGGCTGCTCCCCCCATAGACTCTGTTATTTTCTACATGAGCTCTGACTGTATGCAGTACCTATGGGTTTCTTAATGGGAAAGGGGCTTATGCTCCCTCATTTCTCACATGAGGAGCATGTCCTGGAACATTGGAGCAAGGAAGTTTTTCTGTGAGAAAAAAGATCTGAGGGTAGAGAAGAATTTTTAATTTTTATTTTGATCATATCATGTTTTAATCAAGGATTGTTATTAACANATAATCCTTGCTGTAGCAAGGAATGCAACACTGGCAGCTAAGGAGGGGAGGCCAGTGTCTAGGAGTGCAATATATGAAACTTCACCTGCAGCAATGATTTCTGCTTCTTAAGCCTTCGTATTAGACTATACATTACATAGCTCCACTGAAAGTTCTCTTTCTCCAGTATAGCTGAGGTTTTAAGTTTCTGGATTTATTATGGCACCCAGTAGCAAAGCTGGAGTCAAGTGTTTTCAAGGCTTCCATTCGAAATTCTTTTCTCAGAGTTTATTGCTTGGCTGTTTCAAATTATAAAAGAGAAAGTTGGCACACAGGTTTTTGAACTGGGTTACTTTTTTCAGCATAAAGTCTAATTTATTACAGCTTGTTTTTAATCTAGAGAGGAGCCAACAACTTTTCTCATAGTTTCAGAAGATCCAATCATAACTCAAAATCTTATCTATAAAAAGAGAAATCAAAAAAGAAAAAGAAAACCACTTCATTCTCTGACTTAACTGTTTACAGTTTTTTAAAATCTTTGTTGAAATTTTGAGAAATGAATTTTTACAAAACATTAATTAGAACTCTTAATATCTGTCTGCAGGTTATTTTACTATACGTATTGCAGCTCATACAAATGACAGCCCAGCTGTCAGGGTCCGTCTGAATGTTGCATTGTGCATAGTACATTCCGTAAGAACAACACCATCCTGAAGACTTGGTCCTCTCTATGTGAAGGGCAGTGTGCTGTGTAGAGGCCTTTGGGACATTGCTGATGCATTGCTCCCTACGCTTTGTTCACAGACATCTTGGTCTAGGACTGGCTGCTTAGAGATGTCAGCTGTTCCCTCTCACTTCTAGCATCCTTAGCGGCCTTTTGTGACATCTCTTTCCCGTCACTCCACTCTTACTCTTTCCCCAGAGTTCATCTATGTACAAATGTTGAGTTGTTTATTGGGTCTGAGATGGTTTGGCTGCATATCATGAACACCACGAAACAGATATCATGGTGATAATTTCAATGTGTGTGTACTTTATATCTCTGACCAGCACTTGTGACAAATTAACATCTTCAGATTATTGGCATCAGAAAATATGTAGTCATAGTTATCAGAATATCTGCTACCTGCCAAGCCCTCACATGGGATTGAGGTTTTGCATTGGCTGGAATAGCTGTGACTTTGTACTTAACATGCTATGGTATTATTCTTGATCTCAAATACAGTTGTGTTCATGTTCAGTGTTGGGCGTCATTGGTATAAAACGCTTTGCCTCTTTTCTTCCCAATATGTTGGAGTCCATACCCGCAAGGTGTTCAGGGCAATGCTCAGTAGAACTCCTTCAGCCAGAATACTACAGTGTTTAAAGCACTTGCTCTCCTTTTCCATACAAAGAAAATTCGGCATCAGATTTTGTGAAGCTGTATGACTGAACTGATTGTTGAGATTTGACTGCTTGCTGTTAACACTAAACTACAGTTAATTTTAAAATATAGTTTGATTCTAGAAAATTTGGTTTTAAAACAAAATATAGATTTGATCCTTAGCACCTTCCCTACCCCAGTAAAAAACAGCAAAAAACTGAGAAAGGGTCTAGAGAAATGGCTCAGCAGTTAAGAACACTGGCCGTTCTTCCAGAGGACCTGGTTTCCAGTCCCAGGACCTATATACTACAACTCATAACCATCTGTGCCTTTAGTCCCAGGATATGTGATGCCTCCTGCCCTCTGGGGGCACCAGGCACACACCTGGTGCACAGGCATACATACAGCCAAACTCCCATAATACAAGATTGTTTAAATTATTTTTAAGAAAGACTAAGACAATAGAAAATATAACAAAGAATTTATATTTTTGAGTCCCTTTCTGTCCTGTATCAGTAGATGCTACACATTATTGAGTGGTTAAACCAAGTAATTCTGGGGAAAATAAGTAAATTGTATTTAGATTTCAATTTTTTTCAATATTTTGAATGAAAACAAATTTGAATATTTTCTTTATTCTTTATTTAAAATATATTTTTCTTCATATTGCATTTTAGTGAAAAATGTAAGAACAAGGAAAATAGCAATAAGCACACTGTTGAATCTATGCTCAGAGCTTCTAGATAACTTGTTTGAGACACATAATTATTTTAACATTGTGTTAAGACTGTGCCCGGGGAAAGATCCAAGCTCTTGGACTTGTTTATCTTCTGTGTGAGGACAACTAACTGTGCAATGCCAAAATACAATGAACTTTCAAATATCAAAGAGGAAAACTGAGTATTTCAAGTCCTCAGCTGGTTTACAGATGTGTGAGCTTTGTAGTGCATTTGCTGGTTCCATTGGGCCTTGTGACAATGTTTCCAATATGTGGATACTAGGTAAGCCTTAGAAGTCAAATTACTTAGTTTAAATGCTGAAATAATTTTCTGAATTTAAATTTTTTTACCTTTATATTTTTTAAAGTGAAGTCTTAAAATCAAGGCTTCACAATTTAGAAAAAAAAGTTTAAATGAGGCATTAAATTAAGGGACCTTTTTTCTGTCAGGAAAGTAAATGCCTTTTGAGAACAGGTATTCATTTAGATCTATGATTAACCTTTAACAAGATCTTCCTGTTAAATTCTACATTTGCTTTAATCTCAGTAGGAAAAATACAAAATAGTATTGCAGCATATAAGGTTTCTATATACCCTGTGGACATCAAATAATCTCTTACAGCTAAAGGCACATCTGCAACATATTTAAACGCCAGCTTTGGGCATTATTAGTATAAAACGCTAAGTCACTTTTTTTGGAAATATTTTTGAAAAGTTGAAACTCCAAGAGGAAACTCTAATAAATGATAATCTTGTGATACTATGTGTGTGGAGGGAGTGGTGGGGAGATGAATGACGCTGCTGCCTCTTCTGCGTGTAAGGAACTTAGCGTGGCAGTCCGTTATGGAAGCGAAGAGTTTGCTGGTAGACAATGCTGGCTGAAAACCGATGGTTTTATGCAGTCTTTCGGATCATCCTAAAATAGCTGTCATTCTGTACTGTCAGCTTGATGAAACTAACATTGCCATCAAGTTTGGAACTCCCTTCAGATTCAGAGGGTCTGTTTATACACCTTCCAGAATGGATATTGACTGGTTTTAATCATCTACCATAACTTAAAATAATATAAAATTTTAGACGACTTATTTATACACAAGTAAATCAACCATAGGTGTATGTTTGTGTTATTGTTGTTGTTTTCCTTTTAACTTGTATTCATATTTTTCCTTTTTTTTAAACACAACTTTGAAGGTCAAATATTCGAGACAATGTAGAGATGATTAAACTGCATAAACAACTAGTGGAGAAAAGCAATGCTCTTTCAGTCATAGAAGGAAAATTTATTCAGCTTCAAGAGGTACTGTGATTATTTTATTCACAGATAAGAAGGATTCAAAAATAGTATTCAAATTGTACTTTTAATAATGGTCATAACACTAAATCTTTGTTTTAATATGTGCTTTATTAAATTGTATAATTTCTCTTTGTACATTGTTCTTAACAGTTACTACATACCTACTTAGGCTTTTTATAAATAGCTAAGTCATTTTACCAAGTGCATCTGCCATAAATCCCCTCATGCCCTGAACATTCTTTTCATCTCCTTTTCTCTGAGCTCACATAATGGCCTGCAGCACTGAGGATGCCTCCGTGCCACGTGCACACTCCCTTTCACATGTGTGCAGCAAAAACCAGAGTAGCGAGCACATTCTGTTGAATGTTTCTTTGATGTGAATTTTGTTTTCTTTTTCTTTTTTCTTTTTTTTGTTTTTTGTTTTGTTTTAGTTTAGTTTAGTTTGTTTGTTTTTCGAGACAGGGTTTCTCTGTAGCTTTGGAGCCTCCTGAACTAACTCTTGTAGACCAGGCTGGCCTCAAACTCCAGAGATCCTCTGCCTCCCAAGTGCTGGAATTAGAGGTTTGTGTTTCTTTGGTCACCACCATTACCAGAAAATATCTGAGCTATCAGTATATTTATTTTAAACCTTGACAATTCAGTCTGATATATTTAGGCTTCCCCATCCTCATGGTGGTTTTCAAGTGACTGTAGGTACACAGGGATAGGCCCTCACAGAGCTACTGTTTATTGGCATTGCATAATTAACAGAAGTCCTGGGATTAATGAACTCCAAAACATTCCAGATGATCAGAATTTATATTAAGTCATGCTTTCTTTGAAGTATAGAGACAAGGAAAGCTGTACATTGATGTAAAGTACAGGATCATATGATGCCTGCTTCACTATTGAACTAAATAGTTAAAATACTTTCAGACACACTGAGTGACATCTTCCAACCTACAGGAACCTCACAGATTTGTAGGAGAAGAATCTGTTTTGTGAGTGGGCGTGTTATAGTCAGTGTATAGATAGGTCTCTCTGGACTAAAGCACATTTGGGAGAAAGCAGTTTCAAAGCTGCAGAATCAAGAGGGGAACTGAAAAATGGTTTTATGTTCTCTTACTTCTCTGATTATCTTGATTCCCATGTAACAGTGACCCCTGGTGTATTTGTTCACATAACAAAATAACAAGTGCCTGCTACATTTCAGGTACATCTTTTGGGAACTAGTGTAAGGAAAGGCTTGAGAGGTGGAGGCCGACAGCCCCGATGAAGTAGGAAACTCAAAGGAAAGGCTCTAAGGGCAGCCTGCTCCAGTAACATAGCAATAATGGACTGATCTGAGCGTTTCTAATCTGTCTTAAGTTAGATCTCTTTTAGGTGAATTAAAAAAGCCTTCACTAGGACTTACACAGGTGACTATTTCATGTTATGATCAAATGGTGTTTACAAAATGCCTTTTTATAATTAATAACCTGTTTTATTTACTTTTAAAAGAATGTAGCATTTAAGTATGTAAAATTGAATATAGATCATGTTCACATATAAATTTTTTACAACTTAAAGGTTTATAAATATTTTTGCAGAATTATAAAAATGTCCTTGTATTAAAATTAAAAGCTAACCATTCAAAATTGTTTACTTTGGTCTAATGGCAAATCTTCCAGTTTCCGTGTCAGTGATGAGTGTTTTTTGACCCATGCTGAAGCACTTTTAGACAGCATGTCCAACCACTATAACCATAGTGAAAGGGGGAAGATTAGTTGCTAAAACTGGTCACTATATACTGGTCACTGTCACCAAGTCAAAGCCTGGGGACAGTGAAAGGGAGACAGTTTGTGTGAGCCTCTTTTTCCTTGTATTACATCTACAGTGTTTATGACTTGGGGAATAAACTGTACAATGTAAACACCAGGATACAGCCGTGATAGACTTGCAGTTAGTTATTCAGAGTATAATATTTAAAATGCTTAAGTGTTTCTTCTCTCTGTTTTGTAGAAGCAAAGAACACTCAGGATCAGCCATGATGCCTTGATGGCAAATGGAGATGAGCTAAATATTCAGCTTAAGGACCAGCGCTTAAAGTGCTGCAGCCTTGAGAAGCAGCTGCATTCGGCGAGGTTTGCAGAAAGAAGAGTGGAGGAGGTGAGCTCCAGGACAGTGGAGTCATTTGTTACATGAAAATTTCTCTGGAACTGTTTTGAAAAGTAAAAGAGAAAGAGTTCAAAAATAAATTTATGTCAAAGTCCTGAACTATATATTTGATATTTTGAATGCAGCAGAATAGAGTAGATAGTACAGAATATGAATGGCAAGCTGAGCCTTCAAAACACCCGCAAATGTGCTGAGAGCCACTGTTTATCTAGGATTAACGAGTCTTGAGTGAAATGAAAAGTAAGGTGATATCTCACGGCATAAAGAACGGAGCTTTCCTAAATACAACTTCTTAGTCCGTGAGACACAAGAATGGAATTAGAGGAATGACGTACTCCTGAGGGGGTGTTATGCTCTACTGTGTCAGCAATTCTGTAAAATTACCTTCTTTCTGGGAGGTTGTTTGAAAACTTACCCTTCTATTACTGTTGCCACTTATATCTCCCAACCAGCACAGTGTTTTTCTGTATCTATTAAATGTATTCCTAAGGAGAGCAGAAATGGAATAGGTGTTTACACTCTGTTCTGCACCAGGAGAATCTTCTCCTTTCTCTCACTGGCATCAAAAGAGAATGTTGAAAATAGAGATGACTTTTAAGTTCTCTACTAAATAGCCAAAAAAAAAAAAAAAAAAAAAGAGTGACTACAGAGCATATTTACTAATAAAACCTTAAATACTACAGGATAGCAATCCACATTTTAATCATAATGATCTAATAACTATGATACCTGATAATTATATTTATTTCTGAAAATATTATTCATTAGGATAAAATAAGAAACATGCTTTATTCTTATGATGTGCTACCATTTATAAATTCCAGGTAACAAGAGAAATTGTGTCTTTAAATAGTGATTAACAAACTTGTTTGAATCATGAACTCAAAGAACAATTAGTACTCATTTTTTATGGGCCAGTTAGAAATTAATGCAAAATGAATATAGTGATAGAATTCATCATGGTAGAAAGGAGAAGCTATTATGTTTCCAGGACCTTAAAAGAAAGCTGTTAACACATTCTTTATTGAGTCCTGGCTCATGCTGTCATAGAGTGGTGTATCCGTTTCTACTAAATTAAAACAGGAATATTAATTTCATGTTTATTTAACAACATGGAAGAAATCAACACTGAATTGAATGCAGGCACTGTATGTGGTCTAGTCAGCAGCAGCGTAGGAATCCAGATTGAACGAGTGGCTGTTCTCTCCTGGTTTTCTTACCGTGTGGTTTGATATGATAATCACTTACTGTATAACTTTATTTTCAGAGACTAGAGTGTTAACCCTGAACCATGGAAACTCTTTGTAATTTTATTTTCATTTTAGCTGCAGGATAGAATTAATGATTTAGAAAAGGAGCGAGAACTTTTAAAGGAAAACTATGATAAACTTTATAACAGGTAAATCACAATTCTATGTGTTTCATTCTCTTTGGGCTCTCTTTAATCAAAGCATTTATTGTCACAATATCTAATATTGATTTAAGCTAGTATCAGGCCATGGAAAGACATGTACTTACTTTGCAAAAGAAAAATAAGCACTGGTCGCTTGTTTTAACTGAGCTGTAGTATATCATCATGTGGAGAACAGGTTGTTTTGTTGCTAGTAACAAGCACTGTCACTTGTTGGACACAACCTACAAGCCAGTAGATGCCATGCGGATGGCTGCATCCATTCCTATCAATTCCTCGGAACACTGGAATGTGGAATTCTACATGCTCAGACAAGGGAGGTAGAACAAGGCTGGAGTACCTTCGACAGATACCATATGCTTTTGAAGAGCGTTAGAGTCAGGAGGCCTGAGAGGTTCCTGGAGCTTGCTTAAGTCTCTACTGGGTTTCCAGCATCTTAGCAGAGTGAACGTGGTTGGGAAAGGGGTTCTCTAGCAATATCTATGTTCCTTATAAAGAGAAGCTCAGGCACCTCAGCCTCAGCTCAAAATGAATTTTGAAGAACTACTTCACTTTCATTTCTTAATGTTTCATAATTACAGTCTTTTAGAAAATAACCCCTTCTGCTAATATTTAAAACAAAATTCTACCCCATGGCTAAATCTTGTTAAATGATTCTGATCTGTCTATCTTATATATTTCTGTGGAATTGTTACTGCCATTTCAGTATGTGAGATGACAAATGAGGGGTGACGTGGAAGCTGACTTAGCGGTTTAAATATTCTTTATCTGATACTCAACCTCTGCTTCATGTTGGTAATATAGTGAAACCTAACAAAATAGTATCTCTGCTGTAAATATATCTTTACCCTTTTGATGGAATGTTTTGCAGATTAATATACATTTTAAATTTTGAATTTTTAGTTCTGACAGAGTGTGTGGGAACTTTATTTTGTAATCATGACTGAAGTCTGTATTAGTTATTATTGTAATGCTTTTTACCTTTTTTCCCTCTCAGGGGTTAGCAACAGTAGGCTATCAGTTAAATATTCAGGGTCCTCTAGCAGGAGTAGCCTAGCTAAACATCTTTATGTGGAATTGCATAAAACTTCCTTCTAGACCATTTTTGTTCCAGTCCCTTTCTATTTGGCTTGGCCTAAAAGCATCTATTGTATCTCCTGGCTTAATATCTCCATCTCTAAAATATCGTGTGTATATTTACATTGATGTATCAATATGCCTTATATCATATGTTTGACATTTCAGGGGTTGCACATATAGTACAATGCCCTGTTGTGAAAAGCGATGGTATCCTTGTCTTTTAAAAACGAGGTAACTGAGAAGCCAGATGAACAAACTTGTGCAGAGTCACACGACATTGCTGGGAGTTAGTGTGGAACTGAACCCAATTCTTTCTGTTCTAAAACTTGATTTATTTTTCCCCAGTGCACCACTGTCCCTGATTTTAATTGCATTTGAAAAGTATGTGTGTGAAAAGGAAGCATCCATGAAATAATGGACCTGTCATACATGCAGAGATTTTGATTGATTTATACTTACCTTGAACATCTTGTAACACTAAATAACTTAACATGGTCTAAATTACAAAAAGTACCATTTGGCCATTACTTCTAAATTTCTACTTCTCTCCAACTTGAGAATTTACTAGACACACTTTCCTGGAATAAAAACATCAGACTTATCTGGGAATAAAACATAAATGGAATTTTGACAAGGCATATTTTTCTCATATTTACTTCATCACCATAAAACGTTATCTTTCCATATTAGAAGATGATCTAAGAGTGTAAATCTGGCTTTGCAGGTTTTGCTTTTTTTTTTTTATGTTTTGGGCTTGCACTACATTTTTTCCTCTTCACACTGAAAACAGGCTTCATTGTGCCACTTACACGTAAATATTATATGAAGTGTGTGGAAGCAAATGGCTATAGTGAGCATCAAAACAAAGTACAAGAAAAATCGATGACTCCTAAGCTAAATTCCAACATGTACATATAATCATAGGTATAATGTCAGAACTTTCTGATGGAATTTTTTATTATGCGTTCAGAAGCATAAAGAAACTGCAGACATCGCCATCGTCCATAGATTCTTGCAGCTCCTTTCTCTCATTACACTCTTATTCATCATTGTTGAAGTTAATGATAATCAGAAACTACGAATGCTACTTGTTTGCTTAGTCATAATGATCACATGCTTTAAAAAGGAGAGCATGTGTTTGTTATTCCAAGTTGGCCGGTTTTCACGAGAAAAAAACGATTTGCAGATTGCATTCTCATCTTCCTTTTTTAAAATGAAATTTTGAAAGTGTTTATTACTTGACATGTGACATATTAGAGAATCATGTGGTAAGATAAAACCCTCATGTTAGTACTTGGTATGAGACTTTTTTAATATGCTAAACATTTTTGATACAATGCCAAGAAATAAGAACTTTAAGAAATTTTCAGTTTTAAGATTCAGAATAACTTTCTGCAATTAAATCTTCCTGTTCAGTAAAAAAGAAACTTCATGCAGTAATATGGTAAGGCTGTGTTCCATTCCTGAATTTAGTGTGGATGCAGTAAGCCTTAAGCAACAATGTACACATATAACCTGGGGAGGTTATCGGAATCCAGGTTCCACCACACTTCCTGAGCCTCTCTCATGCTGAGCACATGCACATGCGTGCACACACACACACACACACACACACACACACTTGTGTGCACAAAATGCTACTACCACTATCCACTGCCAAGTTTGCATCTTCATGGGTCCAAAAATCCTGTTGAAAGTGAGTTTAAGCTATTAATTTTTTGAGAGATGTATATCTAATGGCTGTTTGTTTAAGAAAATAGTCCATTTAGAGTTTGAGCATTGTAGTGACCTTTCAAGAACCAAACAGATGAGGTTTTTATACTGTGAAACTGCTCAGAATTTGAAAGAGCATGGCTGCTCCCCCCATAGACTCTGTTATTTTCTACATGAGCTCTGACTGTATGCAGTACCTATGGGTTTCTTAATGGGAAAGGGGCTTATGCTCCCTCATTTCTCACATGAGGAGCATGTCCTGGAACATTGGAGCAAGGAAGTTTTTCTGTGAGAAAAAAGATCTGAGGGTAGAGAAGAATTTTTAATTTTTATTTTGATCATATCATGTTTTAATCAAGGATTGTTATTAACAGTATAATTGAGAACCAAGGCAGCCTGTGGGCAAGCTAGTGACCACAGGCACCAACAACCGACAGCGCTACTGCAGGCTGTCACAGGCCATACCAGTGCAATGGGTACAGAGACAGTCATCTTCCCTTCACTGCCACTGTTGGTATATACAAAAACATTTTCATGAATAAAACGTTCTTAAACACTCTTCTCATATGCAGATTTAATCATGTATATGGCCCTTGCAAAGAAAATGGAGCCAGATGTGTTTCACCATTTATAGCTACACAGATGGCTCCAAGCATAAAGGAATATAGTAAATTCAAAAGGAATTCCTCATGAAACTCCAGTGGAATGCAGTCCTAAATTTAGAGGGAAGATAGCAGTGGGCTAAATTCAGATTGACTTATGCTGATTTACACTAGTATTTTGTGGGTTTGGAGAAACCAGACTGCTAAATTGTTCTTAATTTAAACACACACAGCTTCTGATGTTCCTGCCAGATTAGCTGCTGGTGATCTTCTGCTGTGCGCACACTGTTGGAATACTACTGTTTCTAATTGCTGGCATCTCAGGGAATGTATGCTTGTGCCTATTTCATCATGAAAAGTGTTTTTTCTGGGTGGTGCATGTTTTTAATGATAGAAGGCACACATACATACATGTACACTCACATTCATGCATATGTATTAATTTGGCTAGACGCAGAAATTATATACATTCATTTTAAGTGAATTTGTAAAGGAATATTTTTTAGTATTTAAAGTATATGTGCTTTATTTAGATTCCATTTAAGTCTAGGTAATTCTACCTTTAACAAAAATTAGTGTAAGATATTGGCATATCAATTTTCATGGGTTTTGTTTTTTAAGGATCCATATGTGAAATGAGAACACTAATAGAGGAAAACAGATGTCATCTTTCAAGTGACGTATAGAATTCTTTTTGTTTTCAAGGTGATATTATTTTAAACGCAATAAAAATATTCAAAATGTGAAATAAATACACAGGTTTTTTTAAGCTGTGTCTTCTACAGAAAGTATCTCTTGGAATAAAAGCTCAGGACAAGTTGGGAGCAACATCGGGGTCAGTTTTCAACAGTACATTTCTTTTCCATTTACTTTGTCATTGGTATAAAACCAGATTTTATAGATTTTTGTTTCATTTACTGAATTTAAAATAAGTAGAGGGGTCAAAGCTGTGGGTGATTACTCAGTCAAGTCAGGGCTGTATAGATAATGGTTTTCTGCTGAAATGCAGATCAAGATCAGTTTTCCGAAGTCTGGCTCTCACCTGAAAGCTGCAGGAACATGGATTGCCAGGCTTTTCCTTTGCAGTGTCCCTGAATGTCAGCGAGGCAAGCGGCTGTAGCACTGGTGTAGACCATGCTCGGGCCCCCTGGATAAGGAAGTGGTTGATTTCTCCCTCTGTGTAGCGTCTAGTTACTCCTATCCTGTCCTTTCTTCTAGTGTGCTATGCCTTGATCACTAGCAGATTTAAATCCAAACTGAAACTGCTTTGGGCTGCAGATGTAGCTCAGTGGGTAGAGGGTTTGCACAAAGCCCTAGGTTCTATCCCCAGCATCACACAAACCAGATGTGGGGGTGCACACCTGCAGTCTCAGCCCAGGAGAGGTAGAAGCCAGAAGGCCAGAAGTTCAAGGTCATTCTCAGGGACTTAGGAAGTTCAAGGCCAGCCTGTGCCAGAGACCCTGTCTCCAAAAAAAAAAAAAAAAGCTACATGTTTAATAAGGAATCCATTATAATCCTGTCTTTATAATCTTAGTAAATTAGAGGCACTCATTTTATAATAATTTGTGTTAAAAGTAAAATTATTTGTTCTTAGCCCATTGCTTTTGTCTTTTGTGTTAAACTGCCTTTGCACCACTTAGTATCAGAATTACCACCTTGTGGTTCGGTATACCATCATTTATGTCTGCGTTATCACAGACTCCCAATTTCCTCAGAATTAAAGATGAGGTGGAAACGCTTTTCCTCAGTATTGGGTGAGTGGGCTTTGTAAGTGGGAGAGAACAGTCTCGCCTGTCAGTTGCTGAGGTTTGGAACCGTGGATTCCTCTGGAGTATGTACAGTATCTGAATTCCTTTACTAGTCCACAAAAGCTGCATGTTGCCAACTTTTCTGACTTTGGAGCTCTAAATTAAGGCCAGTTCCTTTGCTCATCCCACAAACTCTTTCATGTTCCCTAACCGCAGCCTGAGCAAGGCGCCTTGGTTTCAACAGCAGCAGACCAGCATATGTTTACTTAATTCCTAAGACATGATGACAGTGGTCTCCGTGCCACTAAAAGCTTTCTCTTTATTATTTTCGGGTGAAGCTGATTTGCCAGCTCTCCCTGCATGTCACGTGTGTTTTGCAGTGCCTTCAGTGCTGCCCAGGAAGAACAGTGGAAGTTAAAGGAGCAGCAGATGAAAGTGCAGATCGCTCAGCTCGAAACTGCCCTAAAATCTGACCTAACAGACAAAACTGAAGTCCTTGACAAATTAAAGACTGAAAGAGGTACAGAGAAATAACCACCTGTTTATTTCTGCAGACATCTGATGCTTATTTGCCGAGTCAATCAGTACTTCTTGTATACCTACTGTTTGCCAATCATCCTGCTGTCCTCTGGGGACACAGCTTATATTAGTGTGTGTGTGCGCGCGCACGTGTGTGTGTGTGTGTGTGATATAATACAGACACACGTATATATGCCAGAAGAACTTTTTTCTCATAGTCACTTTTATCTAGGTTATCTTCATTAATTTAATATCCTTAAATTCTGAACTTCTCTTTATTTGACAGAAAACAAGTATTTATTAAGCACCAGTATGTGCTCATCATTGTTGTAAGTTTTGAGGGTACAGCAACTAAGACAAAGACTTGCCCACGTAAGACATGGAGGCCAACAGTAGCTAGAGACGTTTGTAATGGCTCAGGTAGTGGCAGATGCAGTGGGGAAAACCCAAAGTAGGGACACATAAGAGAAATAGCTTCTGGCTGATTTTGATAGATCAAACTGAACAATCTAATAATGAGATGTTGAATCTATTCTATTAACCAAAACGCCTTGTCAGAATGTCCCTGATAAATAATAATCATTAAGCATAATCATTAGGTCTTGTCTCATAGAAACAAAATGTAATTAAAGATGTCTGAACTGTTGTGTTGCACAAAGACACATGCTTTCCCAGTGCAAATAGATACAAAACAGGGGTGGCAAATTTTTTTATTCAAGCTTGGTACCTGTGTCTGCACCCATGAGATACACCTAGGAATGTAGTAATAAGTTTGGTCCTTTGGAACATTTACAGTTCAGTTACATGAGAATTTTAAAAGTTTAATACAGCCAGACATGGTGGCACATGCCTGTAATCATAGCACTCAGGAGACCAAGACAGAAGAATTGTAGATTCCAGGTCCCTTGGGCTACATAGTAAGACCCTGTGTTAACTGCAACAACAACAAAAAGCAAATACAGACTCAGTAAGAAAAATGTATTTTTGGTTGTTCTATTACCACAGGGTCACTTTTTATTGACTAAATGGAAGAGAATTTTTCATGTTTAATGTTCCTAAAAGTAGACTGCATCCATAAGAAGTAACACCTTAAAACTTGTTAGACATGGTGTTTACATTTCAACAAGCCTGAAATAGGAACACATAGTCAATGGAGTCTTTATTCCAGTGAAGCACAGTAGTCAGTATTTTCCATCAAGTGTTCAAATTGACTGATATGTTAATTATGAGTATTTCTAGAGGACTGTCGATGGGACTACATGGTAACATGACTTCTTACTTAATGCCACTATTGAGTCTTACTGGAGTGCTGCATCTCAGTAGTTGCTCAGTAAATGCATGAAGTAGAGGTGCCCTATCGCCCCATTCCATTTCCAAAATGTATAAATTGCACATTCTTAAATGACAAGGGAAATAAAGGGCAGCAAGATAGCTCAGCCAGTAAAAGCATCCTGCCACCAAGCCTCACAGACCCCCAGGTCACACATCTTGTCCTCTGACCTCATGACCCCCACATTCCCCCCACACATACACAATAAATAAATACATAATTAATTTACAGAGAAAGGGAAATGAAATAAACCTATTTTATTTCTATTTTTTCTGTATTTTCTTAAAGATATCAAGAATTCCAACATTTTGTCTTTCACATATCTGAATTGATTCTCAAAGGGTAGAATCTTAATTTCTCTTTAAACTATTGTTTTTAATTTATATGGAGAACTCTTATTATTAAGTACTGTAGCTGCTCAGAGACTTATTTGCTTAGTCCACCCCCATCTTCTTTGCTGGTTCTTCCCTTTAAGGATTTTCTGAATACTGAAAGTAATGCATGCACACATGAAAGAGACCTAGGCCCTGTTGCAGCCCTCAAGTCAATCTTACTGATACTATGGTTCTTGTGTTGGTGTATGCATGGATTTTAGTCACTGAATTTTGAAGTCAGTACTCTGGTAGAAATTTTAACCCATGTCACCATCGTTGACGGTGCCTGTTACAGTTTCTCAGTGTAAGATATCCTGAAGATGACTCTGCATTTGCTTATGATACATATTCAGGAAATAATTTTTAACATCATAGGCCACATCTTCTGACATGAAAACCCTCCTTAACATTATTATCCTTATAATTATTTTCTAAGTAAAAGTTGCTGGATCTGTGATTTTCCAATTATTTTCTTTGAAGGGTTTAAATTTACAAATCTAAGAATTTAAGTCTTTATAAAATATTCAAATGAATTAAAGAAAATAAGTTAAAATAATATTAAGAAAAATATTCTGTTTTAATTATTTTTGGGAAATAAACAAAAATTTGTAATTATCTATTTAAGGAAGTCTTTGAATATGATGAAAGTTCTTTTCATGGCACAGATTTTGAGATGGTTTAATTTGGCTTTGAACTCTGTTCACACATTTGCCTTCTCTTGTATCAAGTGTCCCTTGCCGAAGATGCTTCCCTGGCTTCTTGTAGTCATTCATCTAACCGGCAAGTTATTTTTAGAGAATATTCACCTCTTTATTCAAGGTACAAATTAGTTTCAGATTGTGTGAATATGTGGGGAAGGATATGTAAATGCAGTTTGCATTTGGTTAATGCTTAAATTAACTGCATGTGTTTAAGGGCTTGCTTTTGAACGTTCCTTTCTATCTTTAGCTGAAATGCATAATTCAGCATAATGCATATGGTTATATTGATCACAGCTGAAGATATTAGCACAAAGGAGCTCTGAAAATTGTTTAGTTGAATTATTCTCTGCACTGTTATTAATGGCGTGCTGGAAGAATGTAAGTTTAAAGAGTGAAATGGTATCTCATTTGAATAAAATGCTGTTTAACTTAACCTGCTTTTTGTCAAATCAGAAGGTAAGGCAGTTGTTTTTCATCTCTTGCAGAGTGTTTTGATTTTTCATATTATAATTCAGCAAGCCTGCTTTCTCTTTGAACTATAGCTGTTTTGGTACTTCTTAAAGACCCAAAACATATTCTAAATAAGCAGCTTGATAAAGAAAGACTCTAGTGTATAATTCTACATAAATTCTGTAAAGAGGTCAGCAGTGCTCAATGATGTTTCTTCATTAAGTTATTCTCCCACAAATGGCATTCTATTTTTAAAATATCAGTGAATGGGGACATAGCTGTCAAAACAAAAAAAGAATAAGAGGATGGAAATGCTCATATAATTTTATTTGTATCTCCTGATATATTCATAGCTGTACAGAATTGAAAGGATTATAAAAAACTAGAGCATAGGAAAGATCACAGTGTACACTGTGTCCATACTAAGAACAGTGTGCCAATGTGTAGCAGTTCCCGACATTCCTAATGCTGCCACCCTCTAATACAGTTCCTCATGTTGTGAACCATAAAATTCTTTTCGTTGCTACTTTGTAACTGTTTTTGTTGGTACTTCATAACTATAATTTTGCTACTGTCATGAGTCATAATGTAAATATCTCTGTTTTCCAATGGTCTTAGTTGACCTCGTGAAGTTTGACCCCCAAGTTGAGAGTTGAGAGTTCCTGCTTATGCAGACCACAGAGTGAATTCAGTTATCGTCAGCACCTAAGGTTCCCCTCCCTCTCTTAGTTACGGTTTTTGTTGTTATTTTTCTTAGTCTGTCATTATACCATTTGTTGTTATTTTGTTATTCTATGTCATAGTCACTCTGTCTTCTAGTTGTTTTAACTGGATCAGTACAAGGAATACCGCATTACCATTGTATTCCCCCCACTAAAGTTTATTTTGTAAGAATTCACAATGATAATTAATGCCTATTTTTAGTTTAAAGACAGGTGTTTAGCCCATACCTTCAAACTTTTGAGGTGTTTTTCACACTTGGAAATTCTTTTAGCTTACTGAATTTAAGCAATTTATACCATACAGTAAACATACAATAACCTTTAACTTTATATTCATATAATAGAAGTGTTTGTGTAATTAATAAAGTACCTCTGTATCTTTATATACCTGAGGATTTCCAGGACTATAAGATATTAAAGTCTTCCCAATTTAGTCCATTTCCTCTTAACTGTGTAATTTAACATTTTTACTGTGTGAAGTATTTATAGCTTGGGGGAAAAAAGCCTTCAAAAAAGGCAGAGACATATTTCTGTATAACATCCAGTCAGACTGCAGAAGCACTCACGGAAAGAATTCTTGGCAAATGTGTTACTTAATTTTTTATTAATAAAAGGAAAGAAAATGTACAACTTGAATTGAATTTGTTTATTTGAATAAACAAAAATTGTTGAGATCAAAAAGAAATTGAGAGACACACTCTGGATGGCATGGTCTAGAAGTAGTCCACCAAGAGTCAACAAAGCAAAGTTTTGTTGACTCCCACAGTGAAGACTGTGGGAGCACACTTCGGAACACAGCACTAAAGAATGCAGTGCACGTGCCTGCTAGCTGTAAATGGCTTTTTTATTTATAATGTGTCTAGGTGTTTTTGCCTGCATGAATTTCTATATACCATGTGCATGCAATGCCTGCAGAGGCCAGAAGAGGGCACCAGATTCCCTTGAACTGGAGTTATAAGGTGTCATGGGGGGTTGCTGGAAATTGAACCCAGATCCTCTGGAAAAGCCGCCACAGCTTGTAACTGCTGAGCCATCTTTCTAGCCCCTGACCCCACCTCTTTTAAAGTTAAATATGTTTAATACAGAGCAAAAAATTAATGTATGAATTTGCTGTTTTCTTGATTTCTGCCCAACAGTCCTGTTGTGGTCATGGTGACTGAATGCCTAGGCACCAGTGTTCTTTTCTTAAAGCCCATGTCCTTCTGATGGCGGGAACCGTGAGCTTAGAATACAGTTGAATTATCATTGGTGCTGACTCAAAATCTCTCCTGTTGGAACAGATTTGTTAGGGATATGGTTGATTAAGTTATGAATTTGGAGTTTATAAAATAAGTGATCTTGTTTTAATACAAAGACTTTGTGCTAAGTAAGGAAAAGAAAATTCAAAGAAGTCAATCAGAACACTAAAAAACAAAATTTTTTTTTGCATGTCTTTCAGGACCCTTAATAAGTAAGTAAAAATCATATATTTATAAACATATATTCTTAGGCATTTTAAGTAAAATGCTCCTTTGAAGTTTCAGAAACCGCAGTTTCCTTGTATTCATGCTGGGAACTGAAGTCTTAAGTTTCTGATAAGCGAGAGAGTCATGTGGCAGGCACATGATGGTGTCCAGTGGGTCCTCGGCCGCTGTTGCCTTCATCTAAGGGGCGAGCTCCTGTCTCCTCTGCCTGAATGGCACTAGAGCCAGCTTGGTGTATAACCGAATTTAAATTTGTTTAAAGGTGTTCTTCGACACAGTTCTCATTTACCATTCTAATCATGCTGACTTTGTTTTCAAGACCAAAATGAGAAGCTCGTGCAAGAGAACAGAGAGCTTCAGCTGCAGTGTCTGCAGCAGAGGCAGCAGCTGGATGAGCTGAAAAGCCGCATGAGGTTTTTCAACCAGGTGACTGTTTCCCTTCTTCAGTGTGTGTGTGTGTGTGTGTGTGTGTGTGTGTGTGTGTGTGTGTGTGTGTGTAGCACAGAAAGAAACAGTGCACAGCAAAGCAAGAAACATAAATGTGTCCTTTGGTTTATTAGCTAGCATACCTGGTTATTTATGTTCTGTGAGGCTATTCTGAGTAGCTGAAATGTCCTGAGTGCTAGGTTTCTTAAATTCATGGCCTCCAGGTTCCTAGTGTTGTCAGTCAGTCTCATGGGAATCTGTGCTGGAAACGAACCCCTCACTGTGGGCTTTGACTTTCTTTCTCACAGGAGAGTGATGTCAATGCGGATGACCTGAGTGAAGCGCTCCTGCTTATAAAGGTAGCATTTTCAAAATTAGCCATCGAGTCCATGCCTTCCTGTTTCCACATGATGATGACCTTTGTCTGTAAACCACAATTAGAGAGTGAATCATTTGTTCATCTTCTAAAACTCACTGCATCTTAGTGCATGTATGTCTTTGGCGAGGGGTGGGGGGAGGTGAGGGAGAGAGAGCGCAATGCTATACTAAGATTAGGGAAATGGTTAGATGACTTTAGTTCTTAGTTACAGCATATGCATATTTCATAGTGACATCAAAGTCACATTAACGTTGAGCTCAGCACTCTTATTAAAAGCCCTTTGACTACAAAAGATAGTTTATTTTTATCTGACCTACTGTAAAACCAAGCTAGCCTTCTGAAGTGAGGTGTTGAACCATAAATATAACACAAAGGTATTGTTTAGTTTTGAGATACTGTTGTCTACAAGTACACTTTTTATGTTGATATCATAGTGTACATTTTGATAAGATGAAAAATAAATGTTTGTGATTTCATTTTTTGTTATGAAGATGACAAACTATTTTTATTTCTCTGTAATTGTTTTAAATATATATGCAAATGTATATATTAGCAATGCTTTGTTTCTAGAGGAAAATTGAAGTTTGTGAATTCAATTAAAGTGTTTCTTGATGGAGCACATTAATTCACACGGCCACATTCTGCAAATTCTTGTTGCAATTTAAAACTTGTGGTTTTACTTTAGGCTCAGAAAGAACAAAAAAATGGAGACCTTTCATTTTTAGAAAAAGTGGACAACAAAATTAATAAAGATCTAGAACATTCCATGAAAGAACTTCAAGCAACGCATGCAGAAACAGTACAAGAACTTGAAAAGACAAGAAATATGCTAATTATGCAACATAAAATCAATAAAGACTATCAGGTACTGTCAGACACTAAGGCAAGACAGTGTATTTTCTGGGATACTCTCCTGATGATTGTCTTTTCAGAGAAGCTTTCGTTCTACCCTCTTTTATTATCTACTGTCGCCTTTATTAAGGATTAGTACATTCCTGTAATCCAGCCCTGTAACTAGAGTTGGGGTAAGTAGTTTAAAAGCTGATGATTGAAGCCTTGGCTTAGGGAAGTTCCTGGTGGCAGTAACCTCATCTCTACTAGTGTCACTGTAGTCTGCAGTGAGTCAGAGTGATCGTTCAAAAGCCCCATCACAGCTGTCCATGTCAGCTTTCAATAGTATGGACATTTGGCGACAAAAAAAGGAAACCACTGCACTGTAAGCTTTGTGACAGGAGGGCACCATGATTTAGAGCTCCCGTTAGCCATCCAGAAAATGTTAAAATCATCATGGCTTTGAAAACTCCAACCGGAAGTACTTGATTCATACCATGGTAGCCTTGAGTTCCAGCTAGGAAATGTTTGAATTCTAGCATGGTAGTTTTACAGTTCCATCTTCAAATGCTTGGCTCAAAGTCACTTTGACAGATGCAAATAGGATAATCATAAGTAGTGGACCTTGCTGTCTTTTATTTTTAGATGGAAGTTGAGGCGGTGACTCAGAAGATGGAAAATTTGCAGCAAGATTATGAACTCAAAGTGGAACAATATGTTCATCTTCTTGATATCCGGACTGCACGCATCCAGAAGCTTGAAGGTACAGTGTGTACAGTTTTATGGCAGTTGAGAATGCCGTCCAAACCCTTGCTCACAATATCTTCCTGCTCTGTTTTTTCCCAATTTGAAGCTGGAATAAGTTACCAGAATGACTATTTCATCAGATTCTCTTCTACTGAAGAATTTTTAGTAGGATTTTCAACAAATTCACTATTTCAGATGCAGTATGGTAAGCAAGATTTCAAAGCAGTCCATAAAGTGTCACAGACTCAGGTCTCACAGCACCTTTGTGATTTTCCCTCTAAGCAGCATCTGCACCTTAGCCAATTCTAAGCTTGCTCTTTATCAGATTTCATTTTGCTCATTCCCAACACCAGCTTTTGTTCCTGATGTTTTTTCTGCCTAAACTTCTTTTCTTCCTTGACATCAAGATAATGCCTTTTTGTATTTCAAAATCTAACTTGGGTGCTCAGCATGCCAGGAAATGGCTCTGAGTGATTCAACCACCATCCCTTTACCTGAAATGCCCTCACAGTGATTTTCCAACTTTAGCAAGTACAGAAATTATCTAAGAGAGCTCTGTGTGGCAGTACATGTGTGGAATCCCAGTTTTCCAGGGGATAAAGTGGGGGGAATACAGATTGGAAGCCAGCTTGCACACCATGATGAGTTCATGGTCAGCCTGGCCTATCCAGAGAGATCCTATCTTAAGAATGTATCTAAACACAGAAGGTACTGTATTGCGCCCAGCTGTTTGTGTACTTTGTATCGCAAATGACAGTGGAAACTTTATGTACTTCCCCAGCTAGAAGCCACAACAACCCTAGGCTTCTCTCTGCCACTTGTCCTACTTCACATCTAGGATGTTTTTTTTTTTTTATTCTTAGGGTGGAGCGTGTGTGTCTGTCTCTGTGTGTGTGTGTGTGTGCATGCGCACACATGTATATATGTGATGGCCCCATATCTTCTGTGAAATCTGTATGTCCTAGGGTGGAGTCTGTGTGTGTGTGTATGTGATGGACCCATTTCTTCTGTGAAATCTGTATGTTCTATGAATAGAACATTATATTGTATATTATATTGTCATTGTTTCACTGCTACCTGCTATGATATGAATGTCTGATGTGGGATTCCCCTCTGTATGCTGTGAAATATTAGTTATAATTAAGTTTTCCTTAGTTATAATAAAAGATAAAGTAGATATAAATATTGTAACTGTAATTCTTACTTGATACCTGTTATATGTAACTTTACTATTTTAGAGTTAAAACCTTCCTATTTATTTAGACAGAAAAGGGGTGGTGATGTAGGATTTCCCTCTGTATGCTGTGAATACATTTGGTTAATAAAGAAACTTGTTTGGGCCTCTTATAGCACAGAATAGGACAAGGCAGAAATTCCAAGCAGACAGAGGAAGAGAGAGTGGGTGGAGTCAGGGAGAAGCCGTGTAGCTGCAGCAGGAGACAGACAGCAGACACCAGATGGAACATTACTGGTAGGCCACAACCACGTGGTGATACACAGATTAATAGAAATGGGTTCATTTAAGATATAAGAGCTAGCCAATATGAAGTGTGAGCTAATAGGCCAAGCAGTGTTGTAATAATACAGTTTTTATGTGATTATTTGGGGTCTGGGCAGCCGGGAAAAGAACAAGTAGCCTCTGCCTAAAAATACCTTCCCTAGAGTTTCTGCATTGGAAACTTAACCCTAAATTCAATCATATTGAGGGACAGAATGTTTAAGAAGTAGTTAAGTCATTTGACTCTGCTCTCAAGAATTGATCAATGCCACTACCATGGAAGTGGGTTCATTATTACATGAGTAGTTTTATTGTAAGTGAATGTGGCCCCTTCTCCCTTGATATAATGTAGTGAGAAAGGCCTTGCTAGATACAGAACCTACATCTTGAGCTTCCCAGCCTTTACAACTAACTATAAGAACTAAATCTCTTATATGGCAGTGTAGCTCTGCAGTAGAATACATGCTGAGCCTCATAGAACCCTGAGTTCAATCTCCAACACCAAAAAAAAGAAAGAAAGAAAGAAAGAAAACAAGCAATTTTTGTTCTTTATGAATTACCTGGGCGCATATAGTCTGTGATAGCATTAGAAGTGAATTAAGACAATGCTGTCTACATTTTCTTGGCATACATTCTTTCCAGGAAAATACAGACTTCTATTCTGGTCTAGGTTGTAGGAGTTCCTTAACGGCAGTGCTTCAGGTTTCCCCGTCTGTATTCTTGCTGTCTACTGTTTGTTTTGGATGCCTTAGAGGCTTTGATTGTATTTATGGAATGAATTGTTGAATACAGGGGACAAAACAAAGCGTGCCAGTAAAGGCTTGCGAAGACTTGAATGAAAAATCTTCACTTAGTGACCTCCTTTTTAACCAAGAAAATTCCATGAAACAAACTTTTATTGAGTATGGCATGGAACAAAAGGTACACAGTGCTCTTTGACTTCTGTAAAGTTTTGTTCAGTCAAATAAAGACATTTAGTTAATTCTTCTTCATGGACAAGAAGTTCTCAAAGTTCCCCAGGTTCTCAACCTAAACTGCTGTAGAAGTCTGCACTGGTAAAACTAGTATTATATAGTATGTTATTTGCCTTTTTCATTTTTATTCTCTTACAAGTTTATGATGGAGTTTCTCAGAGGCTGTATGATGTGTGTGACATCACAACAGATTAGACCCAACCACAGATCCATATTCCAGCTCTTTGCTATTAAGCCAGACCCAGAAGACATTTATAAAAATGTTTTTTAAAAATTTGAAAGGATTAAAACAATGCCACTCTTTTCACAGAGAAAAGAGTTACAACTTTGAAAAAATAAATGCTATGATTTATGTTAACATGTAATAGGTTATTGTTGTTACATGTAAAAAGACATTTTTTTCTTTTCAGTATGATCAATAACAGTAAGTATAAATAGTTATCAAAAGATTTTTCGGATCCCCAACAACTTTTAAGAGTATAAAGTTACTGATAGGCTACTCAAGTACTGAAGACAGTGGACATGAAAGAGGCTAGTGCTTCCCAATGTAGAACCCAGCAAACTAGCAGAAAGGAAGACCTATGGGATGAAAAGAACCATAAGAGGAGAGGGACAATGACATGGAAGTCAAGATAGGGTAGTAGTTTAAAAAGGAGAGTGTTCATTACCCTGAAACAAAGAAAAGAAATAACAGAAGTTCTGACACTGCCCAGTCTAAAGCTGAACTGGCTCCTGGTGACCTTTTGAAGGGTAGTTTCACAGAGGACTAAGGTAGAACTTGTGCAGGAGTGTCTTATAGGGGCATTGGAGACACATTCCTTCTGGGAATGTAAGCGTAATACTAGGGGGAAGCTGTGCATTTAGAAAGATGCATAACCTTTAAAAAAACAACCTTATAAAGTATAACTGATATAATTTTAACTGACGGTTTTAAATATAAATTAGTTTAGTTTAGGTCTGTGTCTACAACTGTAAAACTATCACCATAATTGATAATTGCAAGGAGGAGCAAACATATCCTAATAAGCTAAAGAGATGGTATCCAGGACAAAAGAGATCTACTTTGTAGGACACAGCAAAGCTAGAGGAGCACATGGCCTCAGCTGTCACCTGCCCTTTCTTTTTCCTCTGTCTGCTAAGGCTATCTTACAACTGAGGGTATAATTTCTTTAATTTTTATTATTTTAATTGTAAATTGCTGAATTAGTGGTGCATATATTTTGAAGTTGTAATTTTGTTGTTTAATGACTGGTGTCAGAGCAAGTCTTGAGGGATTTTTGTTGTCATTAATGAGCATTATTTGAAGAAAATAACAGTACAGTTATAGACTTTAAGATGAAGAATATCACTGAAAGCTGCAGACATCCAGCTGCCTGGGAAACTAGCGTGCATCTGCACATGTGGGCATGTTGACATCTCTAAACTCTGTCTTCCCTTGCAGCCCAGTTAAAGGACATTGCCTACGGCACTAAGCAGTACAAATTTAAGCCGGAAATCATGCCAGATGACTCTGTTGATGAATTTGATGAAACCATCCACCTGGAACGAGGAGAAAACCTGTTTGAAATCCACATCAACAAAGTCACCTTTTCTTCTGAAGCCCTGCAGGCATCTGGTGACAAAGAGCCTGTTACTTTCTGTACCTATGCTTTCTATGACTTTGAACTGCAGACCACTCCCATAGTTCGAGGCCTTCACCCAGAATATAACTTCACTTCTCAGTATCTTGTTCATGTAAACGACTTATTTCTGCAGTATATTCAGAAGAACACTGTCACTCTGGAGCTCCACCAAGCCTACAGCACAGATTATGAAACAATTGCAGTTTGTCAGTTGAAATTCCATGAGATTCTAGAAAAAAACGGCCGAATATTTTGCACAGCAAGTTTAGTTGGTAAGTACAGTTTATGATCTTTGGATATTTGAATCACTAGGTTGGCTTATGTGTTCACTGGCATTCTTCATTTGTATCTTTATTTTTTTAATTAATTTATTTATTATACATACTCTTGCCAGAAGAGGGCGCCAAATCTTATTATGGATGGTTGTGAGCCACCATGTGGTTGCTGGGAATTGAACTCAGGACCTCTAGAGGAGCAGACAGTGCACTTAACCTCTGAGCCATCTCTCCAGCCCGTATCTTTATTTTTAAAGTTTTATTTTATTTTATGTGTGCGGTTATTCTGCATTCGTGTGTGTGTGTGTGTGTGTGTGTGTGTGTGTGTGTGTGTGTGTGTGCGCACGCGCGTGTGTGAGCCACATGCATGCTTGGTGCCATGGCTCCCCTGGAACTGGAATTACGGACATTTTGAGATGCCATGCGGGTTCTGGGAATTGAACCTGGGTCCTCTAGAGGAGCACCTACTGCTCCTAACTACTAGCCATTTCTCCAGCACCTAATTTGTTTCTTATCTTATACATTAAGGGCATTTTGGGTAGGGACAAGTGATTGAACTATCTTCAATATCATGAATGGTGCTACAAAATAGTTATTAATATTTATGACCTTTATAAATAACCATTAAACTTACAAAGTCAAATGTTTATTTTGATATTGATACTCTTGATTAATTAAAGTGTTCATTGTACTATATTCTTCAAATGCTTCTGAAGATATGTCAACACTGAGTTCTAGGAATACTAGTTAGTGGTAAATGGTAAATAAGGCAGACAACACCTAAGCCTAGAAGAGAAGATAAGCACACACACACACACACACGTACATATACACATAGATGTAATATATAATATAGATATATATATAGTATATATGTATATACAGCAAAGGCAGGAGAACCTGCCCAGCCCACCAACTGTAAAGCTTGATGTAGCCAAAAGAGGCTTATGGTATGTAAAGAAGAGTGACAACTAAGGTGAAAAAGCTTTGGCAGAGATCAGACACTTGTCCGATGCAGATTCACCACAAGAACAGATCCCAAAAGAGATAAGAGTTCATAACCCTCCCCTACATCTGTGCAAGCACTGAAATCATCTATTATCAGAAACATTCTAACACTTCCTCTTGTTTGTTCCTTTTTTTTTTTTTTTTGATTTCTTGGCTTGGCAGCGGTGTATACCTTTAAGTCCAGCACTCAGGAGGCACCTCTGAGTTTGAGGACATCCTGGTCTACCAAGTGAGTTCCACGATAGCCAGGGCTACACAGAAAAACCCTGTTTCAAAAAAATAAAGAAACAGCCGGGTGGTGGTGGCGCACGCCTTTAATCCTAGCACTTGGGAGGCAGAGGCAGGCGGATCTTTGTGAGTTCGAGACCAGCCTGGTCTACAAGAGCTAGTTCCAGTGCAGGCTCCAAAGCCACAGAAAAACCCTGTCTCGGAAAAAAAAAAAAAAAAAAAAAAAAAAGGAAAAAGAAGAAACAAAAAATTTTCCCTGTACTTTCATGTTTTTCTTTTCAATACACTTGTAGTAGCAGTGTTTTCACTTCATAATACTGAAAGTTATGGTTTTATTTATTCCATTTTATATATTCATCTGTTTGCACATAATTTTCCTTATTGGTCAGTCTATTTTATTTTTAATTTTTTTAAATTCTTTTTTTCTTTTATGTTTCTACTTCCCTTTTCTTCCAAAATACTTTTTAATTTATTGCTCTTAATTTAACTGGCAGCTCTAGACTTGGAAAGCGTAAGTACACTGTGTGTACTCACTCCCCAGTAGGCATGTACTCGTTCTCCCTCCCTGCTGCTCGTGCTGTCAGTCTTCTTCCCTACCCATCCTCCTCCCTCGCGGTCTCTTCCCACCTGTTTAGTTAGGGCGGCTTGGTTGAGCACAAGTACAGGGCTATTTCCTGGATTGTGGACAGTGTACTAATCTCTACACTGCTGAAGAAATGTTACCTCTTCCCCTGGTAACCATTAACTGGCAGTAGCTCCTCAGGAGAGAGTGGGGCTTTATGAGCCAAACCCACTCCAACCCTCCTACCATCCATGATGAAATGTTCATGTCTTGTGCAAGGTACCCACAACTGCTGAGTGTTCACCTTTGAACTGGCCTTGCCATATCCAGAATTGTTTTATAGTAGCTCCCCTATCCCCTGGCCCTTCTGGTCTTTCTGCCCCCTCTTCTGCAAATGTCCTATGGGTTGAGGGGGCATATAGATGTCCAGTTTAGGACTGAGCACTCAACAGTCACATATTCCTAGCTCTCTGGCCATTTAGGGCTCTTTGCATGAACTGCTGCGAAAGAAGTTTCTCTGCCTAAAGCTGAGAGTAACACTAGTCTGTGAGTGTAAACATAGCATATTTAGAAGACAGTTTGTCTGTATGTTCATTAGCAAAACAATAGTTGTAGACCCCCCCCCCTGCTCAAGACCTAGATGATCTTACCAGCCATGTGCTTTTGACCATGTTTATAGGACCAAACATGTATTCCCTCCCATAGGGCAGTCCCCACATCCATCTAGATAGCAATTGGTTACCCCAAACCAGTCATGGTTCTATTCCACCAGTAGGCATTTCTTTTCTGACTGCATGATATTATAGCTTGTGAGGTCCAAGGCTGTGTATGACCAGTAATGATCTTTGTCTCCTAGCAGTCAGTTCTTTCTAGCACTATGAAAGCTAGCCACCAGAGGGAAACTTCCAGTTTAGTTCCAGGTTGATCTAAAGTGTGTGGTGTCATCACCATTAGTCTTCTCGTGTAGTTCTGTGGGCAGGAGCAATGACAACAGCCCCTGTTGTTTTCAGAGCTCCTGAAGCTTCCTGACAACCACTCATAGAGATGTGTTCTGCGGCTGGCACTGAAACCTTGGTGTTTAAAGACAAAACACAAAAAAGCATGGCTTTGGGAGTAGTATTTAGGGTACTTCTATTAAAAGTCTGTTTAATGCTTTAGTTTGCTTATAAAGTAGTAGCTTTTTATATGGCTTTCTCATTCATCCCTAATTTTGTTTCTCCTCCCCCCTCACTATACTCTTAGTAGAATCTTTACTTGATCTTACTGGTTTAGAGTTTTATATTAGTCTTATTCTTATATTTTTCTAATGTTTTCAAGGTTTTGTGTTTTGGAGGGGAATCTCCTTTGTGTTTATTGCTGTTATTTCTAGCTCTTGTTTTTTTTCTCTCTATAACACAGCATTCTTCCCAGACTCTTCTTTTTCCTTTTATTTAACTCTGATCTCTTTGTTTACCAGTTTTCTACCTCCTTCCTTTATCTAATTCATTTATTGTTTCTATTTCCACATTTACCCTAAATAATGTTTAACTTGGGCTGGAGAGATGGCTCACTGGTTAAGAACACTGATTGCTCTTCCAGAGAACCTGGGTTCAATTCCCAGCACACACATAGCAACTCACAACTGTCTGTAACGCAACTGCCATTAACTGTCAACACCCTCACACAGACATACATGAAGGCAAAACACAAATGCATATGAAATAAAAATCAATAAAGTTTTTAAAATGCTACTGTTTAACTTTATAGCACACTGCACAGTAGCTTTCCATCTGCCATGGTCACTAGTGGATGCTAGTGGGCTGTGAGTAATTTAGGGGTGTCTTGGTACCACATATGGATGGTTTGGTGGCTTCTGTTTGCTTTTTCTCAATAGGCCCTCAAGTGTAAGCAGCTCAGTAAGGAAATCCTCAGATAAAATTGAGATCACTATCCAAGCAGATAGAAGCACAAATCACACAACATAAGAAACATGAAAAAGCAAGAAGCATTGACTCCTCAAAAATCGTAACACCCTAACTGCTGAACTCTGACACACTGAACTCATTGAAAGGGCAGGTGAAAACATGACTAATAAAGTTACAAATGGCCTTAAAGAAGATATACAAACAAGAAAATGCACTCGATTAGGAACTGGGGGAAAATCAGCAGCACTGAGAGAAAAGTCAGAAAAATTGATTTAAAAAAATCCTGCAAGGATATTAAGATAGAGGGAGTGTTCATGTGAAAACTTGAGTGAATCAAAATTTTAAAAAACTACAGTGCAAAGTAGCACTAACAGACTAGACTCAACTAATCAAGAGAGAACATCGGGGATAAGGACAAGGTCAAGGAAATACATTTAAATATGAATAAAGAAAAGGCTATAGGCCTGCATGAGTGATCACAGTGCTCAAGAACTCTATGACTCAAGAGACCGGAGCTAAGAATCCACAGGATGGAAGGAGCTTCCTTCATTAGTACTAACAGCTGCACTGTTCACAACAGACAAGACCTGGAGCCAGCCTCAGAACTGATAAGGAAACATACACAGTGGAATTCCATTCAGCTGTAGGGTAACATTATAATAATATAGGAAAATTAATGGAGCTGGAGATCATTATGCTAATAGAAATAAGCCAAATTAGGAAGACATATTGTTTATTATTGCATGAAAAATTGATGCTTAAATGTGTCCAGGTGTGTATGTACATGTTTATATGTCATGAAAGTAGAAGATGAGATGTGGGCATAGGAGGGTCATGGAATAGATGGGCATGAAAGCCAAGGGGGCAGTTTGAGGGAAGGCAGCCAGGGTTGAGGAGAAGCAAGGGGAGTGAAAGTACAGTCAGAGTATAGCAGTATATACATAGGAAAATGTCACAACGAAGCACCATTACTTTGTGTGCTCACTAAAGCAAAATTAATAAGATAAGGTTTTAAATCATACTTTGACCTTATTTTATTAGGCAGGGGAAGGGAGGTAAGAAAAGTAGCTATATGTTTATTAACTTCAGCCTCTCTGTTGTTCAGTCGTTCCATGAAGATTTGCTGGGCTGGGGATACAGCTCAGTTGGTAAGTGCTTGCACAGTGTGCACACAAGCCTAGGTTTGACCCCTATCTCATGGTACAGGTCTGTAACCCCAGTACTTGGGAGGTAGAAGCAGGAGGATAAGAAGTCCAAGGTCATAGTGAGTTTGAGGTCAATCCCATCTAGACAAAGTGGGGGGGCGGATATTTGCTGATCAGTTGAATGTGGGTCAGTGAGGGAAATAAAGAAAGCAGATTTCCTGACAAGAGAATCTAGGAGAGTGGTGATGCAACTCACAAGGGAAGCCCCATTAGGAGCAGATACCAAGAAGAAAATGGAAGATTCTGTTGGACAAGATGGACGTGCCTATTAGGCATCTGAGCTGAGGTATCAGGTAGATGGTTGGGTAAATTGTGTGGAAGGTAGGGATGAAGGTCTAGAAGTAAGAACCATTAGTTTATAGATATACTTTATCCTGTGGGCCAGATAATACCACATTGAAAGTGAATCCAGATAAAGAAGAGAAGGTGGCAAATGCCTGAGCGTAGGGTTCAGGAAGAAGGAACACCCAAGAAAACAGTGGCCTGTGTACAGCAGGAAAACTTGAGTTTGGGGTCCTCCAGAAGCTGAGGCCTCTTAAGGAGAAGGAAGGGCAATGTAGAATCTGGATAGAGCTTTTATTTTGTGATTGACTCTTGCTTAGATGATAGGTTCCTGACTCAGAAATCAAGAGATTTAAATGCCTCCCCCCCCCCTGTCATCAGCAACCCTGGCTCTTCACCAAAGACTACAGGTCCATCCAAAGATACTTAATGTATATTACAAGTAAATATGTCTGTAATAATACTCTTTTTGGGGGGCTTCTAAAATAGTCGCTGATATTAAATCTTTTTCAGTATTGATGGTGATGGTCCATTTGTAAGAAAAAATTGACAAAATAAACATAATATACTTAAATACTATGGTAACATTCAGAAAAAGTTACAGAATTTTCTTTTTGGCAATTATTTAGAATCCATGTGTACCAGTCCCTTGGGAAGAAGTATTTTGAAGGCAGCTACAGTCCTTGCCCTTAAGAAACTTTCATGGTATACATACTGCACGCTTGTGAACAGACAGACTGAAGTGGTCAGTGCAGTAGTAAAAACATACGCTCTGCAACGGACGCTTAGGACTGTGAAGTCTTCCACGGAGCAAGGTCATGGTAGAGAAGGAGAGGCTGCCTGATGGAGTGCGCACAGCGAGTCCCATACAAGGGCACATTGGCAGTGCTGTTATTTGGCATACCTATGACCCCTTCCATATGCTTGCGGTCCAACGAAGAAGTGGAGAGCTGCCAAAGATCTCTCAAAAGTTGAATAAATATGGAATGCCATATTTATAATTGTGAGGTTGTATATTGTAAATGTCAGGCTAGATTGAGTCCAACTTGTTTAAAGAAAATGCCACAATATCCAGAAGAATCTGTGTAGTATCTGATTCACTGTTTGGATTTTTCTTTATATGCAAGATTGAAATGATACCAGTTGAAATAGCTCAATCATAGTTTGATATGGCTCTTTAATATTTAACATGCACCGAACTCATATTCCAGATGTAACTTTTCTTCATCTCTGCTATTTCCCAATCAAACATTATTTGTGCAAGTCATATTATTTTACTCTGTATAAAGTTTATGCCTTTAATATGTAATACCATTGGTGTATTTTACTCATGTATATTTTCATTTATGTGACTGTTTTAACAGTAAGTCATGCATTGATTATCTGTAGGAACTAAAGGAGACATCCCAAATTTTGGCACAGTAGAATACTGGTTCCGATTAAGAGTTCCCATGGATCAAGCAATTCGACTTTATCGAGAGCGGGCAAAGGCATTAGGATATATAACATCAAATTTTAAGAAGCAAGAGAAAATGCAATTGGTAAGCTTGTTTGACTGCAAAACCCTTTTATAGCACAGGATTCTATACTATCTCCCTAAATCCTTCACTTTAAACTGAAACTGTTTTATAGGCATCAAATGGCTAATTTACCCTTTTATTTAAGAATAATCAGACTCTCAGGGAGTAGCAAGAACAGTAGAGAGGTGGCCTGTGTATACTTTGCCACTTGTTCCCAGCTGTAACATTTTACACAGTTAATAGCATAATCTGGAAAGGTGGAAATCAAACTGGGAATGGGGGTGCATAACTGGCATCCCAGTTCTTCAGGAGGCTGAGGCACAAGGATGACAGATTCAAGACAAGCCTGGGCAACTTCACAAGACCCTGAGTCAAAACACAAATTTTTTTTAAAGGACTAAGGATGTAGTTTTATGGTAGAGTGCTTGTCTAGCAAGTGAGTTGTCAGGCTCCTGGTTCACTCCCCAGTGCTGAAAAACAAAACAAAGCAGGAAATTGACACTGTAACATTATTAATTGAGCACCATACCTTAATCAGACATCATCAGTATTTGCTCACAGTCATGTGTGTGTTCATTCTGTGCATTTTTATTGCTTGTAGATACTCACTAAACCACTACCACGTGACAGAGCTATTCTATTGACACAAAGGTATTTCCTTGTGCTTCTCAGGACAGCTTCAGAGGATATACAGTAATGTTATCACACATCACGAGGCCTTCATTAGTGACCTCTGCTGTTAAAGAAAACTATCCTATCACTCTCTATGCTTCTTTCAAACTGGTTCCTGCCATTAGATTTCTGAAATGCAAAGTAGAATACAAAATTAATGCTTTATTGCTAAATACCAGGAGTTTAAATGCAGCTCTCTATTTCCCTAACTATATTTCACTGAGTCTTCATAGCCACATTTTCAAATTAGTTCCATGAGCCGGTAAATGCACTGAATCAAGTTAAATAGAATTTGGAGTTGATGACCTCTTCTATATAACATGGATATCAAAAGAAACCGTATATGAGTGACAGGGAGAGAAGATGGAGAAACACGTTGAGATGTGTGTGGTCACAGTTGTCTTTTTCTTTCCTTGGAGACTATGGTTCTGGACCCCATAAACCAGTGGCCAGGTTTATGGTCAGTGCTCCCATTTCCAATCCAGTAGTGCACCCAGTTATGATTAAGGAATATGCCCTTGGCCTCCTTTGGACCACGCATGTTTTGCTTTCTAAAAGCAAAAGAAAATAACTCTTCATGTCTCTAACATGTAAAATTAGGAGCTGTTGACAGCGATCTTCTACCATGTTAGCCAGCTAAATGAACAGAGTCTGGAGAGAAAATGAGCCAGTGCTCAGAGAAAAATCGAGACCATGCAAAGTAAATTCTGGTATTTTCTCAAAAGTACAAGTTTCTAGGGACCAACCATGTTTCTGTTGTACAGGTACATAAAATATCCCTGTGATGTTATGTGAAATTGTCTTCTTTCTTACTTTTACTGGGTGTATTGCTTCTTTGACTTTAATTTAAAAGACCATGTGTAAACATAGATCCTCTCTCAAACCAAAGAGGACATGACACCCACTTCCCAGAGATCACCTTTCTGTAGTGTTCTTCACAGCACGCCTTGAAAGAATCTGTTAGAGATGAGAACTAGTGCGTTCTTGGTTTTCTTCTTTAATGGATTGGTTGGGGGAGGGGTAGCAGGGAGAGGGAGTGCTTTAGAAAGCATTCCACTGAGCTTTGCTTGGTTGAGTGCAAGCTCACCAGGGTAAGCAGAGCGTTACCTGCTCAGGCTTCCACTGCACGCCAGCAGAGGTCTCCACCAGAGACATTGAGGCCAGATCTCTTACTAGTCCAGGGACAGCCCTGCAGAAGGGTTCCTCTGGGCACAGTAGTGAGCTCTCCAGTGTAAACTAAAGGAAGCACTGGAACACTGACATTCTCTGTCTCGGATCACCTCAGCTAAAAAACATTCACCACTTCCTGAAATGCTTTCCAACATCTGGTGTGCTCGCCAGTGTTGGCAGAAGGACTGAGAATAATGGCCAGTTCTGCCCAGTGCTATTGCTCATTTCTTCTGAAATGCCCTCACATTCAGCTTTATACCCTTTCAGGCTTATCTCAAACCACACTCTGGGTGAGCAGATGAGTCTCCTTTGATTAGGATGTTCTTCAGACCCACCACTGACTTGGCTCCTCAGTTATTAAACAGAATTAAAGAACATCACATTAACTTTTTGTCTTGTGTCTACTTTATGTGAGGACTAATTTCTACAAATATCATTGGTTGCCCATATTTGCTGCCAATACACAGGATTGTGTTGTGTACTCTTACATGTGCTAGATCTTTCAACATACAGTTTTGGAACATGTTAGTTTTGGACAAGAAACTTTTTGCTGAGAAAAATAATTTTAGCATAAAATATGTAGTTTTGTCCATTTATAAAATTTTGTTTGAAGGTTAGCAGCTGATAATTATCTTTTAATTGTATTATTTCTATAACATAAATATGTATGTTTTTCCAGTTGAGTCAACAAGCACCCACAACTGCTCAGATAAGTTCAACAGATTCCACAGATGGCAACTTAAATGAACTCCACATAACAGTAAAATGTTGCAGCAACCTACAGTCCCGAGCAAGCCACCTGCAGCCACACGCATATGTTGTGTACAAGTTTTTTGATTTTCCAGACCACGATACAGCCATCATTCCCAGTAGCAATGATCCGCAGTTTGATGACCATATGTGTTTCCCAGTGCCAATGAATATGGATTTGGATCGCTACCTTAAGTCAGAGTCTCTGGGGTTTTATGTGTTTGATGATAGTGATACCCAGGAGAATATTTACATAGGAAAGGTCAATGTACCTCTGATTTCACTGGCCCATGACAGGTGTATCTCAGGTAAGAGTGTGTTCTTGATTCTGTAAAACTGGAAAAGCAAACTTAAAGTATACCTTAATGTTATGTCTATGATTTATTACTAATTTTCCTAACTTTAGACAGTATTTGTACTTCAGATCTATAGTACAGTTTATATTTTTAGTTATTTCCTTGCTTGGAATTGAAGCATTTTCAGTTTTGGGGGGACAATAATATACACCTTATAGCCTACTTAAAAATGATAGTAACTTCATTACATGAGAATATAAAAAGTCTAATGTTATTTCATTCTCCCTTCCCTCCTTTGTGTTGTTACTGCCATGTATATGTACATAGCATGCCGGTATGAGCATTTTTCTTGATGTATATTAATTGCACAAAATAATGGGTTACATGCGTATAACATGTTGTGATCCTAGTGACCTCTCTTCCCCGTTACTGTCTTTCCTCCTTCCCCCACCCTCTTTGTCCACATATATTAAAAAAACAATGAAGTGTTTTAATTTCTTTATGTAATATCTTGCTCCTGTAATGAAGTTAAGAGAATGAGAAATTGTAATTATAGAGATCTTGATATTTACCTATATACTATTTTGGTATTTTTTTCTTCTTATAGATCAGCTTCATTTCTCACTCTGATATGATATATGTTGTCTTGAGTGTTATGAACCCAACAATGTAATTTTATAATTATTGCTTCAAATGGTTATCTTTTAAACTAGTTAAGAGGAAAAAGAAAAGATAGTTGCCTGGTCTTTGGTGATTATGTATGTAATTGCCCTTTTGGTCACCATCAGATGTGTGGATTTGAGTTACCATCGTGTGTCTTGTTCTTTCAGCCTGAAGAAGGCTTATTTGGTATGTACTGGAAGTCAGGCCTGCTGCTAGCAAATGGGTTCACTTGTTATTTTGGAATATCCTTACTTTTCTTTTGAATTTTTTGAAGTCTAATCTTGCTGGCTAGTAGTTGGGTTGTTGGGTTTTGGTTTTGGTTTGTTGTCCTTCTAGCACATTTAGTAGATCAAAGCACTGGGTACAGGCAGCCATTGTTTCTAAGAAGCCACCTGTTGACCTTATTGTGAGTCACATATTAATGATGCTATTTTTAAGGCTGTCTTTGAGGTTTGAGTAGTTTGTGCTTACATGTGTTTCCTCTTGTGTTTCTTCCACTTGCAGTTTATTGAGCTTCTTCTACATGTAGGATAATGCTACACACCCAGTTTGAATAATTCTGTCACTTCTTCCATCATTTTTTTCTCCCCTTCTCCACTTCAGATACATGGGTTGATGTGTCTAATGGCATCCTTCTTTTTTCTTCCCATTCTTTACATTTGATAGTTTCATTGTTCTACCTTCAAGTAGACTGTATCATTTTCTGTGCTACTCATGTCTCCTGCTGAGCCCCACTGTTGGTTGTATTTCATTGCAGTAGTGTTTTCAGCACCATAATTTCTATTACTTCTTTTATTTTCTTCTTCGCCATACTCCACCTCCACTCCCAATGCTGGGTCTCCAAAGACTCATGTAAGCCAGCACTCTACCACTTGCTGATATTCTAACACCATTTGAGATAGAGATGGATAGATGGGTGATAGGTTGTCCTTACTGTCTCTATTTCATAGGCCATCATCATAATTTAATTTTTCTCATACATTTTTATTGAAAAAAATTTCCATACAGTATATTTTAATCATAGTTTCCTCTCCATTGATTCCTCCAAGATCCTCCTACCTCTCCACCCACCCAACTCCATGTCCTTACTTTCTCTCTCTTTAGAAAGAAAACAGGCAGGAAGAAAGAAAAAAAGAAAATGAAGGAAGTAAAAAAGAAACAAAACCCACAAAAAATACAAAATCAGAAAACGTAATAAATAAGCAAAAAACCAATAAGACAAAAACAAAACTGCCCAAACAAATAAATTAAAGACAAAAAGTCTAAAAAATCTCATGGAATTTGTTTTGTATTGGCCATCTACTGCTAGGCACAGGGCCTACCCTTATGTGCAGTAAATATACCCAGTGAGACTCCATTGGAGAAATCCAACTTTTTCTTTACAAGTGGGTATCAATTGCAGATAGCATCTAGATTAGGAGTGGGAGTGTGTGTCTACTTCCCCCTTTCAGCACCGGGATCACATCTGGCTTGAACCTGTACAGGTTATGGAAAACTGCCAGTAACCTTGACAATAGCCCAGGATGTTTAGGTGGGAGGAATCCATGGGGACCACTTGGCCAACTATTCAACTAGATATATTTCTGGAACTAGATGTTTTATTTGGTGGTGAAAGATATCTCGTTGGAGCATAGTCTCCCACTTTATTTGGTGACTCCATTTATATTTCTTTCAAATATGTACATATTTTAGGAAGCTTCTAGAGTAGGTTTCCATATGCCTCTCAAGTAGCCATTAGGGTTAGTTTTCCATCCTCATATTTTCTTTCTTACCCTTTCATCCATCTCCCTCCCCATTTAATCCTCCCAGTCCAGTCTCCACCGTCTCTCAAAAACTAATGCTCTATTTCCCTTTCCTTGAGAGATCCTAGCTTCACGCACACAAGTCCCTAACTTATATGTAACCTCTGTGGTCATAAAAGTTTTATCATGCCTATTAAAGGCTTAGAAACTAGTATACACATGAGAGAAAACATGAAATTTGTCTTTTTGGGTCTGGGTTCCCTTACTCAGGATTTTTTAGCTCCATCCATTTACCTAAAAATTCCATAATTTTGGTTTCTTTAATAGCTGAGTAGTATTCCATTGTGTAAATGTATCACATGTTCACTATCCATTCATCAGTGGGTGGACATCTAGGCTATTTCCAGTTTCTGGCTATTATGAATAGAGCAGCAATAAACATGGATGAACAAGCCTCTCTGTGGAGTCCTTTGGGTATATGCCCAAGATGGTATAGCTAGATTTTGTGGTAGATCTAATCCCAGCCTCTCGAGGAACTGTCACACTGATTTCCATTGCAGTTGTACAAGTCTGCACTCATGAGTAGTTGTTCCCTTTCCCCACATCTTTGACAGCAGAAGCTGTCATGTCCTTTATTGATCTTGGTGATGCTGATTGGTATAAAATGAAATCTCAAAGTAGTTTAGATTTGCATTTCTCTGATGACTAAGGATTTCTTTAAGTGTTTTTCAGCCATTTGTGTTTGATCCTTTGAAAACTCTCTGTTCTAGTTATGCATCCCATATTTTAATTGGGTTGTTTTCTTGGTGCCCAGTTTTTTAATCTTTATATATTTTAGATGTAAACCCTCTATTACATGTGAAATTGGTTTTATAAAAGCTGTTCTTTAGCCTGCCACTTTACCATAATGACGTTGTCCTTTGCCCTATAGAAGTTTTGTTTCATTTCATGAGGTCATTCCATTTATTAACTTTTGTTCTTTTTTTTATATTCTTCTCTCATGCAATATATCCAGACCACAGCCTCCACTCCCTCCCTCCTCCTAGCCCCCCACTTCCTCTCTCTCCCAGATCTACTGCTCCTCTATTTCCCTTTTAGAAAATAGCAGGCCTGCCAGGGATATCAACCAAATAGGACATTACAAGATCCAATTAAAACTACGTATAAACCATCATATCATAGCTGGATGAGGCAACCCAGTAGAAGGAAAAGGGTCCCACGAGCAGGCAAAAGAGTCAGAGACACCTCCATTCCCACTGTTAGGAACCCCACAAAACCCCCCAAACTAAAAACAACCACATCATGTATGCAGGAAGCTCTGGGTCTAATATCTGGCCCGGGTCTCTGTATCTGCTCCCATTGGCTGCTAAAGGAAGCCTCCCTAACAGTGATTGGGCTAAGCACCAATCTATGAGTATAGCAGGGTATCATGTTTGCTTCTACCCTAGGTCTCTGAACCATCCAACTTCCCAGTTCCTGACCATAGAGGGCAGGGTCCAGCATGGGCTGCTGTCATGGCTAGGGCCTCAGGTTAGTTATTGCTTGGCCACTCCCACAAGCTCTGCACCAACATTAACCCAGCACATCTTACAGGCAGGACATGCTGTGGGTTTTAAGTTTTGTGATTGGATTGGTGTCCTAGTCTCACCACAGGGAGCCTAGCCTCGTTACAGAAGATGACCTGTTCAGGCTTCATATCTATCCTGCATTCCTTGCAGTCCTCACTAGGGTTACCCTCCTAGGTTTCTGGAAGTTTCTACTGTACGAGGTGTCCACATCACCCCCTAAATGCCCACCTCTTCCAGTTTTCTCTCCCTGTACTCTCTTCCTCCATCCCTCCCTACCCCACCTGATCCCTCCTGTTCCATCCCCACCCACCTCCAGTCCATCCATAAAATCTATTCCTTTTCCCCTTCCCAGGGAGGTACATGTGTGCCCCACCCTGACCTCTCCTCTTTATCTGACTTCTCTGGGTCTGTGAACTGTAATGTGATTATCCTGTACTCAATAGCTAATACCCACTTATGAGTGAGTACATACCATGTTTGTCCTTCTGGGTCGGGGTTGCCTCACTCAGGATGACTTTTTTTCTAATTCAATACATTTGCCATAAAATTTTATGATGTCTTTTTTTTCTAACAGCTGAGTGATGCTCCATTGTGTAAATATACCACACTTTCTTTATCCATTCTTCAATTGAGGGACATTTCTTGGTTCCTAGTGCCTATGTTATCAGTGTCTGTTCAGAAAGTCTTTTCCTGGGCCAATGGGTTTAAGACTATTCCCATTTCCTTTCTGTTAGATTCAGAGGTCTTATGTTGATGTCCTTAATCCGTTTGGAGCTGAGTTTTATGCAGGATGATAAATGTGGATTCATTTGCCTTACAACATGCAGACATCCAGTTTGACCAGCACTGTTTGCTCAAAATGCTACCTTTTCCTCAGGTTTTTTTTTGGATCCTTTGTCAAAAATCAGTTGTCCATAGGTGTATGGACTTATGTACGGATCTTCAGTTCAATTCAATTGATTGACATATCTGTTTTTGTGCCAATATCATACTGTTTTTATATCAATAGCTCTTCAATACAACTTGAAATCTGGGATGTTGATAGATCCAGCAGTTCTTTTGTTATTCCAGATTATTTTAGCTATTGTTTTGCATATGTATCATTTCATATGAAACTGAAAATTGTTTTCAATTTCTGTGTAGAATTGTAATGGAATCTTGATGAGGATTGCCTTGAATCTGTAGATTGCTTTTGATAGGATGGCCATTTTCACTTCATACATCCATGAGCATGGGAGACCTTTCTTTTTTTTTTTTTTTTAAATATTTATTTATTATATATACAATATTCTGTCTGTGTGTATGTCTGCAGGCCAGGAGAGGGCGCCAGACCTCATTACAGATGGTTGTGATCCACCATGTGGTTGCTGGGAATTGAACTCAGGACCTTTGGAAGAGCAGGCAATTCTCTTAACCACTGAGCCATCTCTCCAGCCCCATGGGAGACCTTTCTATCTTCTAATATCTTCTTCAGTTTCCTTCTTAGTGTCTTAAGGTTTTTATTATATAGTTCTTTCACTTACTTGGTTAGAGTTACCCCAAGGTATTTTATATTATTTGAGGCTATTTTGAAAGGCTTTGTTTTTTAATTTCTCTCAGTCAGTCCATTTGTCATTTGTATTGGAGGGCTACTGATTTTGTGAGTTAATTTTGTATCCAGCTACTTTTCTGAAAGCATTTATCAGCTGTAGGAGTTTCCCAGTAGAATATTTAGGGTCACTTATATATACTATCATACCATCTGCAAATAAAGATACTTTGATTTTTTTATTTTCAATTTGTATCCCCTTGATCTCCTTCAGGTGTCTTATTGTTCTAGCTAGAACTTCACTATATATTGAGTAGGTATGGAGAGAGTGGACAACCTTGTTTTGTTTCTGATTTTAATGGAAATGTTTGAATTTCTCTCCATTTAAGTTGATATTAGCTGTTGGCTTGCCATAAGTTGTCTTTGTTGTGTTGAGGTATGGCCCTTGTATCTTTGGTCTCTCCAGTACTTTTATTATGATGGGGTGTGGAATTTTTGTCAAAGCCTTTTTCTGCATCTAATGATATGATCATGTGGGAGTTTCTGTTGTTGTTGTTTTGTTTGGTATTTCAGTTTGTTTATATGGTGGATGTCCATTTACTTATGCTGAACCATCTCTGGGATGAAGCCTACTTGGTCATGGTGGATGATCATTTTGATGTGTTCTTGGATTTGGTTTTCAAGTATATTATTGAGAATCTTTGCATATATGTTCAAAAGGGAATTTTGGAATTCTCTTTCTTTGTTGGTTCTCTGAATGGTTTGGGCATCAAGGTAACTGTGGCCTCATAAAACAAATTGGACAATGTTCCTTCTGTTTATGTTTTTGTGGGATAATTTGGGCAGTATTGGCATTAGCTCCTCTTTTGAAAATCTGGTAGAATTCTGTGCTAAAAGTATCTGGCCATGTGCTTGTTTTCGTTAGGAGACACTTAATTCTATTTTACTTCGGGCTATAGGTCTGTTTAAATTGCTTATTTGATGTTGATTTAACTTTGAGAAGTGGTATGTATCAAGAAAGTTACCTATTTCTTTTATATTTTCCAATTTGGTAGAGTACAGTTTTTAAAAATATGTTCTTAGGATTATCTGGATGGCATCTATCTGTTGTTGTAGCCCAGGTTTTATTTCTATTTTTTTGACTTAGATAGTCTCTCTCTTAGGAATGGTGATGAGCTAGGATTAAGGGCTGAGGGGGTTCACAGGAGAGATAGAGATGTGTTAGGAAGGGATGCTGAAGGGGTCCACAGAAGGAAGAAAAGCAGGGTTTCCACCAGGAGCTGCTTGGTCCCCTGGGAGTGGGGGCAGAGAGTGAGGAGAGACCACACAGGTAGTCTGCTTCAGAGCTGGGGATGAGACTGGGGGACTGGACATGCAGGAGAGAGGAAGAGTGAAGATCTGAGGTTGCCACCTGCTCTGCTGGCCTATTTGCTTCTCTGTCAGTCTTAGCTGGTGGGATAGCAGGATGAGTGGGGAGGAGGATTGGAGATCTGTGTGATCTGCTGGGGTTGGGGCGGGATAGCAGGATGAGTGGGGAGGAGGCTTGGAGGAGATCTGTGTGATCTGCTGTGGTTGGGGCGGGATATCAGGATGAGTGAGGAAGAGAAGACTATATAGTAAATGTTCTGTGTGATTTGCTGGGGTTGGGGTGGGATAGCAGGATGAGTGGGGAGGAGGCTTTGAGATCTGTGTGATCAGCTGGAGATGGGAGCAGAGAGGAGGGGAGATCACAGCAGGTAGTCTGCTACAGAGTTGGGGTGAGACTGGAGAATTGTGTTGGGAGGAAAGAAGGAAAGAGAGAAGGCTACCTGCTTTCCTGACAGGAGTGGCCTACGAGTTCCCAGGAAGTGCCTGCTGGAGCTAGGGGCTGGAATCAAGCAATGAGTGGAGTGAAGAAAGGTTGGAGGGGCAGATCTGTGTATTTTACTTTATATGGGAGCAGAGAGGGGCAAGGTGGTCTACAGAGCTGGAGATGCAGAAGGGGGGTTGGATTTGGAGGAGGAGGATGAGGAAGAGAAGTGAAGGTCTGCAGTTAGCCTATCTCTACCCTAGCCTGTGAGCCAGACTGGGAGACTGGGATCATGGTATGAGCCAGGGGAAGGGAGGTTGGAGGAAAAGATCTGTGTGATCATTGGTGATGGGTCTGAAAGGAAAGGAAGACTATATAGTAGATGTTCTGCAGCAGCTGGGAATAAGATGTGAGGATTGGATTAAGAGGCTTGGTGGGAGGGTTCTGAAGATTCATAGTTAGGCTAGCTGCTTCCTTGGTGTGAGTGGCCTGCGGGTTCCCAGGCCTCTGCTGTAATTCTTAGAATAACAAGGCTTGACTCTGGCATTGGTAAAAATGATTTTCATAATTTTCAGGGATATTTGAGTTAATGGATAATGAAAAGCGTTCTGCGGGAACCATCCAAGTTATATTAAAATGGAAATTCACCTACCTTCCCCCAAGTGGATCAATAACTAATGAAGACCTAGGAAAGTTCATATGCAGAGAAGAGCCAGAAGCTGTTCAGAAACTACCTCCAACATCCTTGGGTGTTACATCAGCTGTAGTGAGTAAAAATGGCTTTCAATTTCAGTTATAGTGCTTTGTATATAAACTTAATAGTTAAATAATTCCACTGAAAACTAGCTGCAGCCTCCTCTACTTTTTTTTTGTTGTTGTTGTTTTTTGTTTTGTTTTGTTTTGTTTTTCGGGACAGGGTTTCTCTGTGGCCTTGGAGCCTGTGCTGGAACCAGCTCTTGTAGACCAGGCTGGTCTCGAACTCACAGAGATCCGCCTGCCTCTGCCTCCTGAGTGCTGGGATCAAAGGTGTGCGCCACCACCGCCCGCTGCAACCTCCTCTAAAATGTAACACTCATCATAGTCTGATGTATCATTTTATTTTAGGCACCAAAACCTAAACCAAGACAGCGTTTAACACTTGTGGACAAAAAGGTTTCTTTCGTGGATACCATGCCACACTTGAGTCCTGTGAGTAACAGACATTCCAGATACCTGTCCCTTTCCTGTAGCAGACACTTGAGAGTATAGACTACGCTGTACCTTTCTGACCTAAGAAGAGACAGTAAACCCACCATGTCTTTTTGTGGTGCCAGTTTGTGACCTTTAGTTAGACTTTCCATGACCTCATAGTCCTTTCCAGCTCCCAGCTGAGTCTTCTGCTCCCATGTACAAAAGACTCTTATACAAAAGAAGTTGTATAAATTCTGTCTCCCTTCCCTCGTACTGCTTCTTGATCTTACACAGTCAAGTGTGTACCAGCCTAAAACTACTCTTGTAATGAATACAAAAATAATATAAATTGTTTTTTCCCATTAATTCAAGGAGACTTCTCCTCCTCCTCCTAAAGATATAAAAGACAACTCCCCAGAAATGGAACACACACCAGAAACAGAAAATAGCATGCCAGCTGTTACATATACTTCCAAGGTATGCCTTTGTATTAAAATTGTTTTGAAAGGTTTATTTTGCAACTTAAAATACTTTATCTTGTGTGTTAGACATGATTCAAGAAATCATGACATTTTTTCTACTTTTGAATATGACTTCCTCATGATAGAAAGATTTTTAAACTGATAAATATGGCAGATATAGTTGTCCATAATGGGCAGGAAATATATAAGCTTATAAACTAAAATCGTTTGGGGATTAATACATCCTTTATTATTTTGTTTAGTTTTGTTGAGACAGGATTTTATGTATGCCAGGCTAATCGCAAACTCACTATGTAGCTGTGGATGACCTTGGATTCCATGTCCTCCTGCCTCTTCCTCCATGTATTGGTATTATTGATATGTACTACCACACCAGCCCAACTTGCATCCTTCATTCTTAATGTATATTTGGATTTTTATTGACCTACGTGTTTTAATTTATTTCTACAATTTAAGTGATGGGTTTCTAATAAGCCTTTAATAGCTATATTGCCTAGTTCTGTGTGTTTTGTCGTTTGAGCAGTGGAAGTAGTTGCAGAGGTAGAGGTGGGGGAAGATATAGGAATGGTGGTGGTGGTAGTGGTGGAGGAGGTGGTGATGGAGGTGGTGGCTGTAGAGGAGGAGGAAGTGGTAGTGGTGTTGGAGGTGGTAATAGAGGTGGTAGTGGTGGTGGTGGTGAAGGAGGAAATGGTAGTGGTGGTGGAGGTGGTGAAGATGGTGATGGAGGTGGTGGTTGTAGAGGAGGAGGAGGTGGTGGTGGAAGAGAAGGTGGTAGAAGAGGTGGTGGTGGTGGTGGTGGTGGTGGTGGTGGTGGTGGTGGTGGTGGTGGTGGTGGTGGTGGTGGTGGAAGAGGAGGTGGTAAAGGAGGTAATGGTGGTGGTGGTGGTGGAGAAAGAGGAGGCAAAGAAGGTGGTGGAGGAGGTGGTGGTGTGGTTTAGTGACAGAAGCTTACTTGTAGCCCAGACTGGCTTCGAACTCACTTCTTAATGCAGCCCATGCTGGCCGCAAACTCATTGTGATCCTCCTGCCTCTGAGTGCTGGAACTTTGGGCATGAGACACTATGTCCAATTAGATACCTGTGTACTCAAGTCTCAAATGTACATGTTTTATTATTCAAGTGCTCCAACAAGAATGCTGTAAAATGTAACCCAAGCCTGAGTAAATACAGCACTGTGTGTCTCTTCTCCATGTATCACAGGAAAGCAGTGTGACTGAGGTAGAGGAAACTGTAGAGAGAATGCAGCAAGGGAAAGAAGATGACGTCTCTTTCCTATCTGAGGGTCAGCTTGCATCGCAAAGTGTGGCTTCCTCTGAAGATGAGACAGAAATAACGGAAGAACTGGAGCCAGAAGGTAACTGCGTTTAAACTGTTGTTTCCCTGACTCTGCTCTGCTTTGTCGTGAGAGCGTGTGTGCCTTCCACAACACATCATTGAGGGTGAAATCCACCTCATGACACCCACCTCTTGGCAGAAGTGCTGGTGAGCGCTCTTCGGCTGTCGTCTCTCTTCTCAGGCTATCTTGGGGCTCCTGCATAGAATACAAGTGTCATTGCTGACTTGTTGCCAATTTATGTCTTAGATGTTTTATGTTCTCTTTGGGTTCAGTATTATCAATTGGATTATCCTTTAGCTTTGACTTTTTGAAATTAAAATCAGGAATTGTGACATAAAAAAAGACAATGTACTCTCTCATTTAAAATGTAATAAAAGTGAACTAATTCTGAATAGATAGGAAGCTGGTAAGTAGCCTGCGAAAGCCTGGGTGGGAGCAAAGGAGAAAGATCCAGAGGAAATAGATACACTGCCTTTTTAACAACATGCATTGATTTTGCATATGCATGTACATATGTGTATGCTACACATTTGGAACTCAAAGAACAGCTTTTGGGGGTTGGTTCTCACCTTCAGTGTAGGTTACAGGTATCAAACTCGGGTCATCAGCCTTGGCAACAGGTACCTTTACCCTCTGAGCCATCTTCAGGCCAATATTTGCTATTTTAGTTAGGAAAATATAGTTTCACAGAATTAAATGTCAAATAACTAATTTTGTAGTTTAAATAGGAATATGGTTTATAATATATGTGTTTTTACCTCAATGGAGCTATAATTTAAAAAATTAAAGAAAGGACTTTTTTCACAGTATTTTGTGTAAGCCATTGGAAAATATCCACTATGAAATGGCAGACATGGGCTTGGCTATTATGGAAGCCCTGGTACCATATTGGAGTGAGACTGAGCCTCATTCTCCACTTACCACCCCCACAGCCTTTGTGCATCGCTCGCCCAGACACTCTAGCAAGCACCCAGTGCCTCTCAGACTTCATTACTAAACACATGAAAATTTATATGGCAACTTAAAAGAATGCGTGGGAGAGAAATGGAAGAAAGATGTTCTTTCTATAATTGATGACCCAACTGTAGGAACCACAGAAATTAGTCAGATCTGGCCTTGGTAGATAGCTTACGTCTCATGCTCAATTGCATGAGTAGTAAAAGGCTGGCTCTCGCTGTGTAGCTACAGTTGCAGATGACCTAGTTAGCACAGTCTCATCAGTTTCCTGTTGAGGTAAAAAAAGAGACAAAGCCTTGTGGACGATAACATCCACAATATACTTTCATTACAGAAGCAGAGCACCACTGCTGGGACATAGTCCTGCTCCTGCATACTGCCCTGTAAGATTATTGTATGGCATGGAGGTGATGTCATCCCTTGGCGTAGATCTGTGCAGACTGTTGGCTGGTTAGTCAGCACGGATGTACATATCATCCTTCAAACACACAGTGACCGTTGAAGGAAGGAAAATGTGCACATTAAGGACATCTGACTTCTGTTGGTGTTGTTCACAATTTCATTGATACTTTTTCAACTATAGTTAGCTAGGCTCAGAGTTTTACTCTTTAGGCTTAATATATAAGTAATGGATTTCCTCATTGCATTTTCACACCTATGTGTCATGATGCCTTGCTTTCTTTCATTCTCTTCCCCTTCCCCACCACAGCTGGTTCCCTTTCTTCCCCCAGTTAATCCCACCTTCTTTTCTCTCTCATGTATTACTATGTAAACTGCTATGTCCAGAAGATTGAAAGATTTGCTAATCCTCTAGCCTGTATTTTGTGAATATCCTGTAAGTATTTACTTAATGCCGTCCTTGCACAAATACTATAAATTGTGATGCAGGTGTGGCTTCGCTTTAGAAAGTGTTCTTTCTTCAGTCTTTGCTATTTTTCCTTTTAAACTCATTCCTTTTTTTTTTAATAAAAGAGAAGTCCACCTTTCCTGTGCACTCATCAGCTATGCTAGCTGTTTTGTGTTTTCTATGTGGGAGTATAATAAAGCCTGACTGTTTTAAGTTTTGTGTGCTAACAATATAGATGGAAATTTGTAATATTGCTTCGAGTTTAAAATACAGTAAGCAGAATATAGGAGGTTTTTTTTAAATAATTGGATCAATAATGAATAATGATATAGTCCAGCTATGAAGAGGAAAAGAAGGGACTAGAGAGAAAGGTGCTTACCACAAACTCTAAGAACCTGAGTTTGATTCCCCGGACCCACATTATAGAAGGGGAGAACTGACTTGCACAAGTTAGCCTCTGTCCTCCACACTTGTGGTGGCCCATGAAATACACACACACACACACACACACACACACAAATAAATAACTAAAACATAAAAATTTTAAGAGAAAAAGTAGCTATTACCTTATATATTGTTTTTATTAGTTTTACAGCAAGAATTATCATTTCTTTTGTGTTTACCAAAATTAAACATGGTAGTTTTTCAGGTCACTTTTTCCTTTCCTAAAATGTACATCCATAAGGGATAAACCTGGTTGTCATGTGGTTCCTTTCTGTTGTCCTGTGACATGTGCAGTGAGTACATGGCAAACCTTGGTAAGTGTTGCCTCGTGTTTTCTGACAGATGAGGACAGATCAGCTTCTGACAACGATGACTGTATCATCCCAGGTTCTGTCTCCAAGGAAACCAAACAGGTGAGTAGCTCGATGCCAGAACAGTGTTCTAAACTAAGGCTGACTTTCATTCTCAGCATAGCAGGCTTCATAAATGGAAATTTAAGGTAAAAATATTTCTGGAAAAATTTTACTTGTCTACTGCAAGAAAGTTTTACTGATGCAGTTTTTCTCTGTATGTTTATGTATATATGTGTACATGTTTATATAGATGCATGTGTGTGTGTGTGTGTGTGTGTGTGTGTGTGTGTGTGTGTGTGTGAAGGCCAGAGATCAGCACCAAGAGCCTTGCTAAATTACTCTGTATCTTATTTTTGAGACAGAGTCTCTTGCTGAACCTGTGGCTTTGAGCAGACTATCTGGCCAGCATGTCTGCTTGGCCATAACTGTCTCCATCTCCCTAGTACTGGGATTATAGACAAACACTGCTGTTCCTAGCTTTTGCTTTTTCAGGGCGAGTCTCAGGAATCAAGCTCATGTTCTCATGTTTGCATGGCAAGCACTTAACCAACTGAACCACCTTCTTGGCTCCTGCTTATACTTGTGTTAGGGAATGGGCTGCAACATGTAAGCTTTACTTTTTCAAAGAGTATCTGACACCGGTAACGTGATCCACCTCTTGCTAAAACCATCCAACCTCCCTGCTTCCCTTTCAGTTTCTGGTACAAAGATGCACTAAAGCAGATCTGCATCTCAGAGAATACAGCTGTGAGATAGCATTGAAACTGTAATAGCTTACCTACTTATGTATTCATAACTTCATAGAGTATTCATAACTTCATAGAGTATTCAAACCTAAATATGTCTGTTGACAAACTGCTAAAATTATTTCACTTCTGACAGAAAGACTAAAACTATTCAGAAAAATGATTGAACATGTCCAAGACTTCGTTTTATATCACATCTCTGAAATGTAGTATATAAAATGAAATATTGAAAAGAAAATTGTATTTCAAAATATACATGCGATTTTCTGTATTTAAGAGCATATTATTATCATAGTTGGGAGGCAAAAATTTTATACATTCCATGTAAAAAACAGCAGGCAGGTAACAATGCCTAAGTTCTCAGTACACACAGAAGAGTGAAGCATGAAAAGTGCAAGCTCAGGCTGAGCTACATAAAGAAGCAAGGGCTGATGGGAAGGTCCAGTGTGTAAGTAGAAGTACTGTCTCAATCCCTGGATCCCACATAGTGGAAGGGGAAAACAGACTCCTGCAAGTTGTCCTCTCCATGCAAGGATGGATGGATGCATACATACATACATACATACATACATACATACATACACACATACATACATATACACACATACATACACACTCACATACAAACACAATAAATAATTATGTAAATAAATAAACAGCTATGAAATCATTTTTAAAAGACAGAAAGAGACAAGATCTGTAGGTGTGGTGCACTGGTGGAGTACCTGTGGGTGTGGTGCAGTGGTGGAGTCCTGTGGGTGTGGTGCAGTGGAGTCCTGTGGGTGTGGTGCAGTGGTGGAGTCCCATGGGTGTGGTGCAGTGGTGGAGTCCCGTGGGTGTGGTGCAGTGGTGGAGTCCTGTGGGTGTGGTGCAGTGGTAGAGTACCTGTGGGTGTGGTGCAGTGGTAGAGTACCTGTGGGTGTGGTGCAGTGGTGTAGTCCTGTAGGTGTGGTGCAGTGATGGAGTCCTGTGGGTATGGTGCAGTGGTGGAGTCCTGGCCTAGCATTCAAGGCTGTACTCCCCATCACTAGAGTGAAAGTGAGGAAATCAAGGATGGAGCAACAGAAGGAAAAGGAAGTAAATGTAAATAAAATGAAACGGTTTAGCATTCTCTCTTTCTCTACATTAACTTCCCTGGAACATTTTTTCTTAGAAATTCTGCTTTATTGAAAAAAATGCAGTACTTCTTTTTAACTCTTCTTTTACATATTCTAAGCTTAATATCTCTGTAAAATAAAACCATGATCATAACATGTTTGTTACAGTGCCTCTTTGAAACAAAATACATTTGTGTGTGTTTGTGTGTGTGTACATGTCTGTGTGTGCACATGTGTGAGTGCATGTAGAGGTCAAAGGCTGACATAGGTGAGCCTGGAGCTCACTGATGGATTAAACTGTGTGTCCGTCTCCCCAATGCCCAGGTTACAGGCCTCTGCTGTTGCAATCTGCTTTTGACATGGTTACTGAAGATTTGAACTCAGATTCTCATGATTACACAGCCCAAGATATCTATTTTTTATGTGCTTGATAAAGAAACATCTCATCTTTCTAAAGTGTATTACTATAATTAGTATACATTTGCCACTTATATTAATATTATTTAACCTATGGTAACCTGGTATGTACAATTTTCATTGCTTAAAATTGGTAAATAAAAGAAGGAATTTTATATACACTTATCTGAGCAGTTTTAATTATGGTGCTCAGTTAAGTTAAATTTAATATTTTTGATTAATCAAATTGTTAATCAATTGTTAAATAATTTATCAAACCAGCAAATAGAAATTCTCAGCCTCCCATTAGAGCTGGTAATAATATCAATAAGGAAATAAGCTTTTTGCATGAGATTTGGTTTTATAAAGTGGAACTGACAGAAGAGGATAGATGGATAGTTGGATAGATGGAATGATTAGATGGATGGATGGATGGACGGACGAACAGACATACAGATAAATTGATAGATGATAGACAGGTAGACAGAGATTTACTAAGAATTGGCTACTATAATGAAAATCTTCAATCAACAAGCTAGTAATGCAGGAGAACAGATTGTGTATTGCCAGACTGAGTCCAAAGGCCTGAGGAGTAGGACATCCAGTGGCAATGCTTTCTGATCTGAAAGCCAGCAGGCTCAAAAGCCAAGAATCTGTTTCAGGCCAAGTTTGAAGTTGTGTCCCCATTGATGTCACCCTGGCACAAGGAGTTCCTTCTTTGTGTGTGTGTGTGTGTGTGTGTGTGTGTGTGTGTGTGTGTGTGTGTATGATGATTTTTGAGGTAAGGTCTCACTGTGTAGCTCTGGCTGTCATATAGACCAGGCTGCCTCAGACTCACAAAGATTCGCCTGGTTCTGCCTTCTGAGTGCTGGGATTAAAAGTGTGTGTGCCACCCTGCCCAGCAAGGAGCTCCCTCTTATTCAGCCTTTTGGTACCATTATCCCTTCAATTGACTGGATAGAGCCCATCCACATTAGGGAGACCAATTTGCTTTTTGGAGTCTATCTAGAATTTACGCTATCCAGAAGCACAGATACTCAGTTGTCAAGTCGTAAATTATTTCACAAACATTATTGAATTGACCAAATGTCTGGGTATCACTTGGTTTAATCATGTTGGCAAATAAAATTAACCATCACACAGTTTCATTAAGAACTTTCCATTTATCATGTCTGCATGTTTAATTTTTCTCTCTTATATCAGTAGTTTATTCCATAAGACAATATCTACTTCAACTGACTTTTTGAGCACATAAGTGATTTAGTCTTTGAACATAAGATTATAAGAAATGAGATATTGAATAATTTCTGGGTCTGTGAAGACAATAATACAAGAATATATTTATCTTGTCAGTTTATAAACAATATTCATTCCTCATATGGTAAGCCAGGAATTCACTACCTACTGTGATAGCAAACACTGTATTCCACTCCTGCTTTTAGGGAGCTCTGTACTGATTGGAGAGACGTGCTTATAGAAAGCCAACTAGTGTTAATAACCCATCAATTAGGTTGTAAATAGTATCAGTAGCTGAGTCAGTCAACACTTGAATTCTTTAGCTGATTTCTGACCTCCTTTCCCATTCTCCAGATGAGTAACCTGAGATCTTGAAAGGAAGATACTGCCCAACAGCCATTTCCCTAATTAAGGATATTGAAAAGAAGGGTCAGTTTGGGATAATTTTAAAAATAAAAATCCTAAAGGATATGTATGTTCTGATATGGTGTGACCACCTCCTTCCCTTAAAATCCTTTGGCTGGCCTGGTGGTGGTAGCGCACGCCTTTAATCCCAGCACTCGGGAAGCAGAAGCAGGCGCATCTTTGTGAGTTCGAGACCAGCCTGGTCTACAAGAGCTAGTTCCAGGACAGGCTCCAAAGCTACAGAGAAATCCTGTCTCGAAAAACCAAAAAAAAAAAAATCCTTTGGCTGACTTCATCTGTTTGATTTGCTTATTGCCCGAAGACAGTCACACAAAAATGCCCATTCCCCAAAGGAAGAAATCTGATTAGTCATATCTAACCTCTGGATTGGGCCTGTCATCAATATCATCCTGGGTCACATAGCAAAGAGAGTCCTGTTGTAACTGTGACAGCTCATGGACAAAAAGAAAATCGTAATCACATCTGGTTCAGGAAGAGCTACAAGAATGCACCAACTCGCAACCTTTCTGTACAAAGGCCTTGTTTACAATGGAGTGGAGCAATAGATACTTTGGATGTTGGCCTAGAGTAGACAACAGGGACAGTGTAGCAGTTAATTTTATTGCAAACATTACTCATCATCTTTAATTAACTTGGAATGCAGAGAAAAGGGTTTTCCAAATTTTACTATCCTCGACCATCACAGCTGCACATTGGGCACTGTTTGAAAGCATTGCTTACTGTCACATTAAGAGGAACTGCTTCTTGGCGTCTCATGGGCAGAGGTCAGGGCTAAAGTAAACATGCTGCAATGTTCAAGACCCACAACAAAGAACTCTCCAAATTAATGGACCAATGCAGTCTTAATTTGCTGTCCAAAATGCAATTCACGGAGAAATATTGAAGGTTCACCCCCAAGGCAGCAGTGTTAAGAGCTGAGGCCTGGAGGAGGTTGGCTGGGTCATGAGGACTCTGAGATCATGAATAGGATTAGCACTCAAATAAAAAAAAAAGGTGGGGGTCAGAATGAAAGGGAGCACTCCTGCTCTCCTGCCACAAGAGAACATAATGTCCCTCCTCTCTGGAGGACACTGCATCAAGGCCTCGTCAGAGACAGACACCAGACCCCTGTACAAATGGACTAAAACAGTGACATGCACATTTCCTATTGATTTGCCAGTTTTTCTGTATGCTACTTTAGCAAATAATTTAATGTGAAAAATGGAACCCTTTTAAAACTTTAATGATTACAAAAGCCGTGGACAACTGTGTATCGTTTATCTGAATCCACAAATTGTTAGCATTTTGCCGCATTTCTTTTACCCTTCAGTCTCTTTAACATATGTATGTATGAGCATACCTAAGTGGTTTTTTATAATATAAATACATCCTTATGTATAAAATTCTCGGGAACCATTTCAGAACTGCAAAGATGGCCCTTCACCTCTAAGAACTCCACAGCAGCAAGACAGCATTGGTATATAATTCTGAGTACCTAAGATAAACTCTATTTCCCCTACTGAACTCTCCTAACACAAAACATAACACTTCTGTAATCAGATATTTGTGGGTGTTCTCCCTATAAACTAAACACTTCTTCAAGAACACCATATAAGTGACCTCTAATCTACTTCAGTTCTGGCATATCTATAAACAAAATCAGAAGCTACATGTTATGGGAATAGTGTCCTAGGACTGAATCCCCACTCCAGATACCAAGCTCAATCCAAGGGTCTTACTTGTGCTTCTGACAATAAACTGGGGTTCCAACAACCTCAACTGGGGTTCAGTCAGTTCTCACAGAATGCAGGCCAACATTTATTTGCCTTTAAGTGTCTTGTGTAGATAAACACACTTAGGACCAAGTCCATACGGAGGCCTGCGGTACTTCCATGCTCTCTCGGAATACACCATATTTGAAACCCCCACATCTCTTCAGCTATCTCAGAGATCTGCATCCTCAGAGCTTTGAAGATTGTATGGAATCTCTGTTCTGTAGATATGGCCACTGACAGTCAGGTTGACCCACATCCCCCTCCTTTCGCTGGAGGTTATAAAGTCTGACTGAAAGTCACAACTCTAATCCAACCTGCTCTTTCAGGAGACCAGCACCAAGTCATCTCACTAGGAACTACAGCGAGTCTAAGGGTTCTAGGACCTGTATGTTAGGCTGCCAGAAAAGGACCACAGCATCTCACTGATCTCAGTTCTCGTTAAAATCCTGCCACTTGTCCCAACAGTATCACTTATAGGTATCTAAATTGTGCCTTGTGTTCCGTGTCCATTTAGCTTTTATTGATCTGTAGTGGTTCCTCAGCATTTGTTTGAGTCTTCTATAACATTGACTGTGTAGACCACAGACTATCTGTGTTATGGGATGTCCTGTAGTTTGGGTTTCTCTGGTGTGTCTCTGATATTGAGATCACATTCTGGTTCTGCCTTGTGGGAATATTACAAAAATGATGCTGTATTCTTTCAGCACATCATGTCAAGGGAGGCATCATCTTCCTGGATTGTTGATGGTATTAACTTTGGCCGAAGTATTGTATCACCAGTAGTAGTAGCCCTGTTATTTGTTGTTGTTGAGACAAGGTCTTACGCCATAATCCACACTGATTTGGAACCCATTATGTAACCATGGTGGCCCTGGACTCACAGTAATCTTGCCACAGTCTCCAAGTGCGAGGACTGCAGGCATGAACTGCAGCACTTGGCTCAAATTTAAGCCAGGATCTCCTTGTAAAGCACACCTCAAAGCTTAACTTCCTCCTTTGAAACCCCACTTCCCAATAGTGCCAAGCCAGTGACCAGCATATAACACGTGGGTCCCTGAGGGACATGGCAGATCTAGACTTCAGCAAACATGTTACTAAGTGTTTTATGTGCTGAGCATGTCTGTGAGTCTCCATTCCATAGCACCTGCTATAAAAGAAACAGTCCCTGTACTTAAAGGGCTCACCACCTGCCAGCTTCCATCGCTAAGATTCCACCAGCCTCACTCAAAACTATTTGTAAATTGTGTCTTCCTCACCATATTCCTTAGAAAATACATCTGTTCAGATAGCGTTCATGAGCTATGAGCTATTTAGAGATGATTAAATATGTGAGAACATATGTTTAGGTTATTTTTAAGTGCTTTTAAGGTTCTCTCTCTCCATGTGTGCTTGCGTGCATGCATGTGTGTGTGTGTGTTATTGTGTGGGTGTGTGTGTGTGTGTGTGTGTGTTGCTTTGTACAGCAGCTCCTCAGTCTCCCGAGTGCTGGGATTCCATGAGTCTGTACCATGCCTGGCTTGCTTCTATTATGGAGTTGAGATCCGAGAAGGGTAACCTAGAGCCAATGTGAAAGCTGTGGAGCAACAGAGCAACAACTGATAAAAGGTTAGCATTACAGGAGAATGGAATGTGCAGGGCGTGGCGAGAATGTTCTAAGAGGTATCTTGTTTAAGGGACCATGATGAAGGATGACTTCCTAGAGTTAGTAATGCTTGGTCGGTGTTACAGATAATTAGGAGCTAGGGAAAAATGGGAAGGATTTAGAGGCCAGTGAGAAAAGCATGAGAATTTAAAACATGGAGTAAAAATTGTTGAGGTTCAAAGTAGTTTTTGGTTGGAACAAGGTACTTGAGGAGCCCCAGGACAGTCCATTGAAATGGGGAGTTCAGAGCTTTAAGGCTGGCCAGGTTGGCTTGGGTTTAGTGATGGTTTGGTTTGGTTTGGTTTGGGGTTGCATAAGGTTTGGTTTAGTTTGGTTTTGGTTTAGTGGTTTGGTTTGGTTTTATTAGGGGTTGGGTTGGTTTGGCTTGGATTACATGGCTTTTTTTTTTTAAGACTAGAGTCCTGTTATATTACCAAGGATAATGTCAAACTCCTAGGCTCAAAGCAACTCTCCTGCCTCAGCTTCCTGAGTAGGTAGTTCTATAGGTAAACACCACTACACCCTGTTTTCTCCTGACAATTTTGAAGATGGAGGAAGAACAATGACTCATCATTAAGCAGACAAGTGATGCTTACTCTAGGGACTGGGAATAAAGCAGTCAAAGGGGTGGGCTCCTGTGTTTTTTAGACTTATTTTCATTTTATGTGCATTACTGTTTTGCCTACATGTGTGTCTGTATCACACAGAGGCCAGAAAAGGAGTTCAATCCCCTGGAAATGGAGTTACAGACACTTGTGAGCTGCCATGTGGTTGTTGAGAATTGAACCTGGGTCCTCTGCAAGATCAACAAGAAAACCACTGAGCCATCTAGGCTCCTATTCTTAAGTAGTCTGTGTTCTTAGGATGTATTTTATAAGGTAGATTCAGTGTAAAGAATAATTAGAGGTAAAGTAGTTTAAAGTTATTAGATAACCCACCCTGTATTATCCCTTCTTCACAGAATTTTAGAACTGCTTCCTTTTATACTGTTGCAGTTAGGACTAGAAATAGTGTCCTAGGAACATCTCACTGATGCCAGTTACATCGTGGACTGGAATTCTCCGGCATTGCCGTGTAAGCAGTTTAAGATCACTTAGTTTCTTTTTTTCTGTTAACAGATCCTGACAGCTCCTAGTTATTTCTTAGAATGTTGATCCTTAAAAGGAATCTAGCAGATTTCCCAGGACTTGTACATGTTCCTTGGTTCCCTCTCGTTCCTTCCTGTCTGTGATCTATAATTAATCACAGATTACTTCACTTTGTTTCATTTCATTTACAACATCTATGAGCTTCACTTTGTCAGCATGAAATGCTTGTCCCCTCCTTTCCTTTCCAAAGTGGTATAATTAGTGTTAGCATCTTTCTTAACAGGCTACATAAAGTTTAGTGGCGGGATTAAATCAAATCATTAACATAATGTGCTACCCAATTGGCCCCTATCTCTCTTCGTTTCCCGGACATCAAAGTGGCACAGAGTGCGAGTGTAATTGGGCCTTGCTGGCCTGTCAGATCCCGTCAGCCTGATGACTGCTGCTTTTGCTAAAAAGCTTCTAGGCATGATAATTAATGGGGGTGGGGAACGGAAGTCTGGGAAATGTAAAACTTTGGACATTTCTCTATGAATATTTTATTAATTTGAATAATCATAAGTTAACAGTATCAATTTGATGTATAATACATTGATTAAAAGCCTTGTTTTAGAGCCTCAAAATAGATGTCAAAACTGAGAACATGTACTTGCCAAGGCATTGAAAAATTAATCCTTTCACATCCTTGTCAAGTTTATCACTTAAAGGAGGTGTCCACTTTCCACAACAAAATATATGACTGTCGGCTCATGGGTGTTGTATGGCTATTCTTAGTGGTCAGCTTGACTACATCTGGAATTAGCTAAAACCCAAGTAGCTGGGTTCACCTGTGAGGGATCTGAAGTGGGAAGATCCACTTTTAATATAGATCTTTTGAGGTGGGAAGATACATCTTTAATCTGGGCCACATCTTCTGGTGGCAGCCTATACAAAGGCCATGGAAGAAGGAAGTTTGTTCTCTGCTTGCTCTCACTCTTGCTGGCAAGACTGTTCCTTCAGTGGCATGAGAGCCTACTTCTTCAGGATTCCAGTAGATACAGAAGACCAGCTGAGACATCCAGCCTGTGAACTTACCAACTACTAGATTCTTGGACCTTCCATTGGTACAGAGCCATTGCTGTACTATCTGGACAATAGCCTGTAAGCCATTCTAATAAATCCCCTTTAGATAGATAGATACTGTTGTAAATAGGAGGAGAGGTGTGGGTTGTGTTCCCAGCACCCAGCTTCCAGCCCCCAGCCACTGGCCCGCTCAGTGGCTGGTTGCTTGCTTATGCCTGAAATAACCACATGAGACCTGTATTAATTTAAATACTGCCTTGCCCATTATCTCTAGGCTCTTCCCGGCTAGCCCTCACCTCATAAACTAACCCATTATAAAAGTCTGTATGTCACCACGAGGTGGGTGACTTACCAGACGGATCTACGGTAATTCCATCTGCGGCGGGAGCTTCATGGCAACTGGCTCTGACCCAGTCTTCCCAGCATCCTCTTCTCTTTTCCCTACCTATCTAAGTCCTGCCCTATCAAATGGCCCAGGCAGCTTTTTGATTTAACCAATCAAAGCACAGAAATACAGATGAAACCTCCTTCAGATAGGTAGATAGATAGATAGATAGATAGATAGATAGATAGATAGATAGATAGATAGATAGATAGATTCTTTCTGTAAGTTCTGTTCCTCTAAAGAACCTGAACTAATACAGGTGTGTTAAATGTGTGTACTGGTAAGACTGGCAAATTGCAGCAAGAGAGAGTAGGCTTTTGTGTGCAGGATACCTTGACACCACTCGCTCTGTTTCCACTAATGGCTGTTGTATAAAAGCAACCTTGGTCATTTGGACTAACATTCAGTCTACCAGTAACACCATCACTAACAATAAGCTGGTATGCCCAGCTGCTGCAGAGATGATACCAGAAAATACATTTTTCAACTTTAACAGTCAAGATGAAAAAAGGCAGTGCACTAGTTTTAGAATTCACCAATTAAAAAAATTATTAAATCATGGGAGTGGAGAGAAGGCTTGGGGTTAAGAGCACTGACTGCTCTTCCAGAGGACTCAGGTTCAATTCCCAGCACCCATATGGTAGGATGCCTTTTTCAGCCTTGATGCAGGGAGGAGAAGCTTGGTCCTGTCTCAACTTGATATGCCATGCTTTGCTGATTCCCAGGGGAGACCTTACCCCTTCTGAGTGAAGACAGAGGAGGAATGAATTGGGGATAGAAGGGAGGTGGGGGAGGGAACAAGAGGAGGGAGGGAAACTATGGTTGGTATGTAAAATAAAATAAAAAGAAGAAAGACATACATATAAAATAGTCAGTTTTTACATTAAAAATTATCAAATCACTTAAGAATCTTGTATGATACCCTACCACTGGGTAATAAACTCCTCTCAGTATTTTAGATGTAAAAATTAAGCTAGCAGGCAGGTTTTTAAGTGTGCTTTATATAAAAACCAGAACAGTCGCATTGTTTGCTGATAACAGTTGCTTTTAAAACTATTTTATGTTTTTAACTTAATCTCCAATGTGTTATGAGCATCTTTACATAGACACATACTCTATTTTAGTATGTACATATTAATCTGTAGTGCAGCTATTCCACATTTATTTAAATAAACTTTTTTGGTACCCCCTTGAGTTTTGAACAGTTTCAGCTAATACAAACTTTGGTTAATATCTACATTTTCACACGTGTAAAAAGTCATAATTTGCTGGCAGTTAGCTGCACTGCTCACCAGTTTATTACAGGGGAAAATTGAGTGGTTTCACAGAGACCATGTAATATGCAGTGCCAAAAGTACTTGTCTGATCCTTACAGAAAAAGATTGTCAGCTACCAATTTATTGGATGAAATGTGCTAAGTAAATTTCTGTAGGAGACCGTAGATTAGACTGAGCATCCGCACGGGGCTGGGAAGACTGAGTCAGTATGGACCAAATCACAGTAACTGAGTTTTGTTTAGTCCTGAAAGGCCACAGAGCCAATTAATCAAACTGTAACAGTAAGTCAAACTGTAACCAATTGGCTACTTGAAGAAGTAATAGCCAGTTAAGCTATTTTCTGGGTTTCACATGGGTTTTGGTAACTGCTGTCTGATCCTATGGCTGGCTGGCATTCTCAGAATGTGCTCTGGTCTGGGAGCTACTCAGTACACAGATCGGTTGGCCCTTGTTTGTTCAGGAAGCTCTACTAGATTTAATGTCCAAGAAACTTTACTTTTAAAGGATTAGACAAAAGCTGTTAGGTTATATAGGTTCTCAACGTATGAGTCATGACCCCTTTGGAGGTTGAACGACCTTTTCACATGGGTCAAATATCATATATTGATATTATAGTTCATAACAGTAGCAAAATTATAATTGTGAAGTAACAACAAAAATAATGTTATGTTTGAGGGTCACCACAACATGAGGACCTGTATCAAAGGGTTGCAGCATTAGAAAGGTTGAGAACTAATGTATTAGACTGTCTTTAATGAAGACATAGATTGCCTCTGCAAAGGAAATAATTTGTTAATAATCCTGTTCTAAAATGTCATGTGATTAAAGAGCTGTTTACTGTGGTTGTTCTGGAAGTCCCCTCTAAGTAGCAGAGAAGGGTCAATGGGTAGTGGGTGAGTGTGTGGGGACTAGAGCAGGGTTTCTTAAGGATAAACCTCAAACCAGCAGCATCTATATCATTTAGCAGTTTGTGAGGGGGCAAGCACTGAGCCCTACCCCAGACAGCTGAATCAGAGATTTTAAAATGGGCCCCCATCTGTTGTGGCTTATAGTTCTGGGGAACTTAAGGGTTCAGACAGCTCTAAGGAGTGAAAGCAGTACTCTCCACCCTTGGGTGCTGTGAAGATCATCTAGAAAGCATTTCTGACATTCTACCCATGTCAGTTCAGTGATTGTAGCTCCCCAGGAAGTTTAACAAGCAGCCCGGCTGAGAGCCACTGTGTGACACCTGTTCTGGGTGCTGGTCCAGGTGTGGCAGCATATCAGAGCCACCTGGAACTGGGGGCTGTTTAAACCTCTCTCCTTCACTCACCACCAGAGTCAACCACAGGGATGTTAAAATAAGCCTTGCATGTCCATCCTTGTATGACACAAAAAAATCTTACAATGTATGGTAATAAGCCTCAAAATTTGCTGACCATTACAGACACAGTTATTTTCATGGGGTAGAGGGACATAAAAACATTTTAAAAATAAGCGCTCTCAGTTGCCCCAGTGCCACTTTAACCCTGCAGTGTACTTTTCAGCGTTCGGATTTATTCAGTGTGGTGCATGCTAACAGAATGTTTTAGCAAAGAGAGGTCATCCACTAATGAGACCAGCCTGGCTTTGTTCATTTAACAGCATCACCTTGGCACTGAGGTATGGAGACACACGTTTTTTTCGATGTCTTTTTATTTCTCCCAAATATTTATCATCTTCAAAAAAGCAAAACTTTTCAAATCCTATATGAAGATAACTGGAGGGGGAGGAGGGAGGAATCCTGGAAGTCAAACCCAGAGCCATGTACTGTGCACTGAGCACATCCTTAGCATTTGGTTTTATTGAGGCAGCATCTCATTAGGTGGCCCAGACTGGCTGGAGCTCACAGTCTTCCTCTCAGCCTCCCAAGTGCGGGATTAAAGCATGTACCACCATTCTCCTCAAAAGAGGTTATCATTCCTGCTACACAGAAACCTTGGGGGCTGGTATAAAGTCAATCTTTGGGATGGCTTTTCCTATGCCCAGTCTGAAGGAAGGAAGTAGAAGACTCTCTCAGTCAGTATGCATTCCAGCCTCCTTACACACACCTCTGCTGCTGTCAGTAGTGAGTTTGAGTTGGACTTACCCCAGTTAAAACTGTAACTCCTCAGTGGCGCAGATCTTTCTATTGCTTTGTTACAAAAAACCAAGCTCCACGTCTGTCCCTGACAGGCAGATATTG